>JAWNNJ010002348.1:0-322865 GCA_035045125.1 Hypselothyrea guttata
ACACACCTATATGCATTTTTAATAATATTATCTGGGGTTGGCCAACTGCTTAGGTCATTAAGGCAACCCGTTCCGCTACCCTCAACTCAAGACTGTCTGAGCTGCAGATAATAGCCTGAGCTTGCTAAGCTTATTAGCTTGTAACCAAATAAATAGTTAATTGTGGCCAACCACGTTTAAATTGCTCTGACTTAATAGACCGCCTTGATCTTTAAGGGGTCTTAAAATCAATATCCTCCTGTAAAATATGTATAATAAGGAATCAATATATATTTGTTATCTGCATTTGCTTAACACATTTAAAAGAGTTGGATAACAATTTGTATAACTTAAATAATGTTGTTACTAAACTTTTAGTTTTTGGTTTTTAATATTCTTTATTTACATCTGCCCATGAAGCAAATAATTAATTTGAGTGGTACATTGAGGGAGAGAATAGTAAATATTTGTATTGTGAGTTTGGAGGGAAAATGGTAAGGGGCTGGGCTATAGGACTCTGAAACGGAAATCAGCCTTACAGGTTGAAAAGGATTCACTAAACTTAAAGTTAAATATACGGACAACATTGAAAACATTTTGACATACATTAGAGTTGAGCGAGAGGTCAAGGGGTAAACGGAAGAGGAACTGCAGCTGCCGGGATTGCCCACTTGCAGCTCAAGGCTGCTTTGGCCATTTATTGTGGTTCCGCTGGCAGTCGCAAGCCAAACGCAGGCACGCCCTTATGTACTTAGTGGCGTGTGGCGTGTGGCACAATACACACACACACACACACATACACAGGCGATACACGCAAACTCACACATTTCGTGCGCACGCGGTTAGTCAAACATTTTCTCAACTATTGAACCAATGCGAGATTGTATTGACTCACAGCTTGAGTCAGCTGCAGATGCCCTGAGATGCCCTGCTGCTCCACTGTTCCACTGTCCTGCTGCCCCCTTGCCCCTTGCACTACTGCCATGCTGCCAGTGACATTGCCAGTGTTGCAAACTGTCGACGCAAAACTGAGACTGTTGCCAACTAGAAGCACGCAAATGCCATTGAATGGCTGATATTGAAGCAGTCGCTGCAACTATTTTATATTTACTGCGCCACGACAAATGTTTCCCAGTTCACACTCCGCACAAACTCGGGCTGACTGCAGTGGCTAGTCTATAAATCTAAAGCCAAGCGGATTGCGATTCCATTGATATGCAATGTTGTCCATGTCTAAGTTGCCGCCTTCGTTTGCGCAGCGTTTATTTATTTGTTTCGCCTGCTTGCCAGTCGCCAACAGTCAGTCCTCAGAACTCACTCCTCAGTTCTCAGTTCTCAGTCTTCGGTTGGCTGTCCGTGCTATCTGGTCTCACAATCTGTGCAAAATCTGGGCACTCAGCAGCGTGTTTAAGCGCTTTACAAAGTGGCATTAGGGGGCGCTGCTACCTTTCAGTGAGTCATTCAATTGTGCCAGCTTGACGTGAATTATGTTCACGTTGAAAGTCTACTCTGAGCTCATGCTAAAATGGTGTCTAGTAGCTAGCACACTGAGCTCATTGCGAGAAGTGTTTCTGTTAAATTAGCTCTGCATAATCGAAGTCATCTGGGCCAGCTTAGCTTACTTGGGTGTACTTTAAAAATCTCTAAAAGGTCTATTAATGTGTGTCGGTCGGGAGAGAGAATATGTACAAATTGCAGGGTATGCTACGGTCGTTTACGTCCGACTGTAGTCTTACGCCCCACTGATTTCCTTATAGTCCAAATTTTTTACATTACTAAAAAACTAAGAAAAGTGCCTACAGAATTGTGCATCAACTTATGACGCTCGTCTGCTGAGAAATGTAGAAACGGAGAATGTAAGAGAGATAACAAGAGTCCATGGGCGACACACATGTGAGAAACACTCGAGCCTTGCAGTTGTTTATATTTCTCCTGCTCTCATCTGTTATTCTTTCGTTGCGGCATTACAAATATTTTTATATAAATGCTGGAACTAAGGCTGGCTGGCAGGCAGGCTGGCTGGCAAGTTGGTAGGTATTTGTAGTAATGTGGGCTGTCTGGTTCTTGCTTCCAGCGGCACACGCTCCGCATCGTCGTCTTCGGCCGAAAGAAGAAAAGAATTTAATTAAAATCTGAAATTACTGCCAGAGGCAAGCATCCGCCGTGGATAGGTTTTTTCTGGCTTTCGTAATTTTAGATGCGCAGAGTTTGGCTGGTTATTAAATGCATATTGCGGGCATTTTTTAAAGCATTTCAGACACTCCATGGACTACCTTAACAGCAAAAATTACAGCAGTTAAAAAACTGTTCAGCATAAAGGGACGTTTTACGACAATATATGCAGTTAAATAATTTAATTCAGCACAGAATAATTATTTATTGTGCTCTCACGGTTCGTGTTGCAGCAACTGCATATCAGCTGTTGTTTCATATGAATAAAATTTAATACCATTTTATGCAATCAGCTGCGTGACAGCAATACAAAAATATGAATATTGCGCATACGCAGTGTGTGTGCTTTTTTTTATCTTATATACATATAAGTATGTATGTAGTTTACAATATATAGTTTACTTAATGCAAAAGTACAAACAGATAAATCCGTCAACCCATGCAGCACTTAAGCCAAATCTCTCAATCTTATAAGAATATTTTCCACATGCATAATTACTTAATTCCGGCTTTGTATACAAATTGGGTCTGAGTAAATACTGTTATGGACTTAACAAATAACTCAAGAAAATTAAGTTCAAAAAAATTTATTATATGATATATAAAGGCATTAAAATTATATTATAAGTAAAAATAACTATTTAATGGCTGACTTCTTTATAGCTATAAGAATAATAATTATGAGCTTAAAAAACTTAAAGCCCTAAAAAAGCCTCCGCGACAAGTGCAAAAAATATATATTATATCTTAGTTTTAAACGGCAAATTTGTGCAAATATATGCACAAAGTACAAGGTCTTTTATTGTCGGCTACGTCCGACTGATCTGCCCCGCAGTCTTTTTAATATAATTTGTAAACTTATAAAAGTGCTTTTAATATGAAAAGTGTCAATATAAGCACCATATCAGTGTGATATCTAGCGTTGTTGCTGTTGTTCCATTGTTGTTGCCATTCAGACTGTTAGGGACAGTTGTGACAGAGCAGTTAAGCGTTACCTTTATGGATGCAGACACAGACACAGACACAGACACACACACACATATGATCACACACACGCACCCACACAGCGTTAAAACAATTAAGAATTTAATTATAAATTTTAAAGTGCATTTGTGGGTGTTGCGTTTATTTAGCAAAACATTGTTTGGGCGTCAACACGTACGTGTACTTCACACACAAACTATTGCAAACGTGTATATTTAGTTAGAGACGTGCAAACTTGGCGCAATTTACACGATAAATTCATTAAAAAGGTACACAAAATGCTGCAAATAGTTGTTGCTGTTATAGTAGCTGCTGTTGCCATGGCATGTTTACTTGATGCAATTTAACAGTTAGGCAACATGCGCACAAATTGAGTTGAAACTCATTTGTAAATTACCTATAATATTGCATATATAGTATGTATTTTTTTATACAATATTTTGGTTTTTTTGAACGTATTGCGAAATATTTTGGCAAAGCCCAAATAAATTTTAGATCCATACAGCTTACGGTGCTGCCTTTTTCTGCTCTGCTCATTAGACCCTTTACTTTAAAAAAGTAAAAAGGGTCTATTAGTTTAGTGCAAAGAGGAAATGTGTGTAACACCCAGAAGGAGGCGTGGCAGACCCCATAAAGTATATATATTCTTGATCAGGACGACAAGACGAGTCGATATAGCCATGTCCGTCTGTCCGTCTGTCTGTCTGTCTGTCTGTCTGTCTGTCCGTCTGTCCGTCTGTCTGTCCGTCCGTATGAACACCTAGATCTCAGCAACTATAAGAGCTAGAGACACCATATTCGGGATTTAGATTCTCCTATTTCGCGAGCAGCACGAGTTTGTTTCAGATTTAGGATACCTCCCCCCTTCCCCCGCAAACCGCAAAAAACTACCGTAGCCACAGTTTTAAAGCTATTGATTTGTAATTTAATAAATAAGTAGCTTATGACATTCTCTATTGACCCTGTGAATTTCGTTTCGATCGGATAAGAAACAGCGAAAATATGGAACGGACAATTTGCCGCACTAGGCAGAGGGGGGTGGTGTGCCATGAATTCGCGCGTAGCTTCGTGTGTGCGCCTGTGACTGTGTTTGTAAATGCATAAAGTTAAAGTAAAGGGTCTCGTACTGTCGGTTACGTCCGACTGTAGCCTCTGTCCCACTGATCTGCCCCGTCCATATATTTTTTTAATTAAAATGTTGTTATTGCCAATCTGCATGCTTGCACAACAAATCTAAAATGCCAACATCAATGTGCCGTTTGTTGATTACCAAATGTTTAAAATGCGAATTTATAAATATATATTACATGCAAATATTTACATTAAAATTTTCCATTTCCTATTTTGACAGAATCACTGAAATTCTTGTTTTTCAACAGATCAGTTGGCATATAAAGGCATGCTGATATTTATCTTTAGCACAACAAGTTTTTTTTTTAAATTTAATATGACTTGAATAATTTAAATAAACCTAATAATAAACCTTATTTAATGTCAATTTAAATCTAAATTAAATTAAAATATTTCTAACTTAATTTTGTTTTTTTTATTTTATTTGTATAGTGACTAATGCAATAATTTATAATTTTTATACGTGTAGTATTAGGATAACATATCTAAATAAATAAATAAATAATTTAAATAATTATTCGTTTACTTTACGATTTGATTGCATTTCTTGTTGCTTATTTTTGCGTTCGTTTATGTCTCTGTGTACAATCAAAGGTAACTCATAAATTACGTACTTAGCATACTTCCAAAAAGCACTTAAAAGCTACAAATATTTCAATGAGAGCATGTAAGATTATAATGGTATTCACAAAGCTATACATTTTTCATGACCTAAAATTTACATCGATCAACTCTAATAGTCCAGCTGTTATGGTTTACAGGGTATAGAAGTACGCCTAGACTTGAGTGTCCGCTGATATCCATTGCGAATCCAAGTGACGCACAAACATTTACGATTGCAATATGCCATATTGGCGTGATTTGTAGCAATTTACTCATAATTCTATACTTCAATGTACACTCAGAGCTATATAGACTCGTGAACAGGCAGGGAATGCGGCTGCAAAATGTTGCTAAAGCAACACACTGTAAATTATGTACTGTAAATATTTCATTAAGTTTTAAGTGCCTTCACACAGACGCAGCGAAACAATAAAAATGGCCCAGTGGACGAATGGGGAGGGAGTGAAAGGGAGAGAAACCAATTTCCCAACATTACTCATACGCAGCGTGAAATCTTTGAAGCAACGTCAAACTGAGACGGGCTACGTTTCTACTTCCTGCTCGGGTCTGTTGTTCGCCCCCCTCGCTTTACTTCTGCTGTTAACTCAATAATTTTAATTGCCGGCTTGTGACGTTGCCGCCATGTTCTGTTAGCCATAAGTCTTTGTGGGGTCGTATTTTCATTTTCGCGTTTTTTCTTTGGCTACAATATAAATTAATTTATACGACCACAGGACGACAGGACACCCCACGGATATTAAGTGTTTTTATTGGCTGTACTTGGTGCTTTTAGCATAATAGAGTCGCGTGGAATTTATATTATTGACAATTAGAAGTGTCAATGAATCTGGCGAGTGTTTCTGTCCTATATAATTTATAATTTGATGGCACAAATGTGACCACAATGGCTTGTTAATTTGTCTAGCTCCAATTTCGACATTGATTTTTATTGACTTCAGTTGAATGTTGGTGCTCATTTCACAAACAGATTGAGGCCGTTTCTGGTCGATGCGTTAGCCCGCATTTATACTTACTTAAAAAATTCCCCAATTCCCGGTTTGGACTTGACTGAAATGTTTATGCCCGCAGACATGACAAACATTTTGGCTCTTTGTTTTGCTTTGCTTTTTATGCTTTTTATTGTGTACGGTCTGTGTTGTTTTCACATTTTTTAATTAAAATTTTGTTGTTCTTCTCGAAAATAAACAAAGCTGCAACCACGAAAGGTAACTCACACGTGCGAGAAAATTCCAGTCAAGATTTACCAGCAAAAAGTTCATTAATTAAATTTGTTGTTTCAGTTGAGCTGCGGCTAAGCTGGTACTTGACCATTGCGTATATAGAAATACCGTAATCGGGTATTAACCTGTACACTGTAAAATCAGAGAACAAATGGAATAAATTTAAAAACTCTTTACTTGACCTGCGTTCACAGTACAGTTTAGCTGCTCACCAACAACATTTTAATTTATTGATCAATGTCAGTTCAAGTTGCTGCCGGAGCTTGGCAATATCCTGCAGCAATAATTTTGATATTTATTAAAATCATATTTGAATTTATTTTTGTATGTAATGCAATATACTTCAAATATCACTTTATTTTCTTCACATTTGCCTGGGTGCTGGTATAAAAAAACAAGGCATAACACAAGCAACAGAATGAAAACATTCAGGCACAACTCATCAGGATTCTTTTGATTTCTTTGCCACACACTTCAATACGCTGCTCGCGTGGCAGGGCAAATAAAAAACGAAGCAAAACAAAACAAAACAAAACGAAACAGACACAGCAACAACAACAAGTGCACAAAGAAAAAAACGAAGAAATGAAAGTGAAAAGGAAAATGTTGCGCCAAAAAGAAAACGAATGACGAATGAATAAACGCATGACAGGCCTGACACACTGCCACTCGTCCCTCGTCCCTCGTCCCTCCTCCTTCGTCCTTCGTACCTCGACCCCCGTCAATCCCTTCTGACACTCTACGCCCTGTATCCATCTCTGGCGTTACGCTTCATTTCTATCCGGCTGCCTTTACCAATATGTACAATGTATTTATTTATGTATATGTGTGTGCATATTTGCTCTATGTCTGTCTGGCTGTCCGTTCGTCCGTCCGCCCTTCTGTCTGTCTGGCTGTCTGTCTGTCTGTTTGCCTAACTGTCGTTTCGTAACCCCAAGCCGCGTTTGACTGGCATGAATGACAAGAAAATCGTTACGCGCGCACACTGACATTAATTGAAGCTGATTCATAAAGAGTAATACATAATAATAATAACGGCAACACGATGCCAGAATTTGTGCCACACACACATGCACATACATATACACACAGGCACCTACAGTGCTCCGCTTTTGTTTAAAATCGTAGCGAAAATATTTGCAGAAATGCCACAGAATCCAACGCTGCATTGCATCCATCTTCAGATGGTTCAGTTCTCTCACCAGCTGGTATGCTGATGCTGATGCTTCTGCTTCTGCAGCTGAGCTGAAGTTGTAAGCGAACCAAACACGACATGCAATCTGCTCTTTAGTATTTAATGAAAGAAAGTTCAGAATTTCGGTTGATATCGGTATAATTGTGTTCATAATTTGTTTAAATATATTCATGTTTGCTTTAACATATGCAAATTACTTAACAAAAAATTTGGACGGGGCAGATCAGTCGGACGGGGCAGATCAGTCGGACAGGCCCGACTGTAGAATACCCTGTACCCTATATTTCAAATGTCATACAAAACGTACAAACGGCCGCGCTGCTAGAGGCGGCGAGTTGCCGCCTGCAATATTGTTTCGCTAATAACTCCTGTGTTTATCAACCGATTTCAATGCGCTTTTTAAGATAGTTAAATATAATGAAAGAGAGTATATATTCCAAATAACAACATTCTATGTTCAATATTACGCTTGTTATTCGGTTTTTTTCGATTAAGGCGTAAAAGGGGCGTGGCATCCAAAATTTGAACAAAGCCTCATCTGCGTATGATATAGACCTACCAACTACTGAAAACAGAATTTATGTAAATAGCTTAGTGTCTCTTAAATAGGCGAATGTATTTTATTTCATTCATTGTGAACCTACATGTCAAAATTGACAGCTCTAGCTTTTGTAGTTTCCGAAATCGACGCGTTCATACAAACACACAGACGGACAGACAGACAGACGGACAGACAGACAGACAGGGCAGGAAGTTATTAACCCTGTATTTCCCATTTTTCAATCGGTACAGGGTATAAAAAATCACACCTTTGAGATATTTTTAGTGAACCAATAACATTTGTCCCTTTTTTTTATATTTAGATATCGTAATTTCTACTTCTGTTAATGGCATCATATATGCATTTTTAAGGTAAAAAGAAAACTGTGAGACCAATTGAAAATGGTAAATATCGAAGGTTATTTCAGAACCAAGTAATTAGCAAGTAATTACTCTTTGAAAATAAAATTGTTATTTTCGACATACCCTTACACAAAAAATGCACAAGCAGTATAATTTTCCTTCAATTAACTTCCTATAAAATAGTATTTAAAACTGAAACTGAAAAATCTAGTTTAAATTAAGACAAAAAATTAAATTATGAAAATGTATATTTTAAGCGTATGATAAATTAAGATTATAAATTGGCTTCAAAGAGTTTTAATCATAAATGCCTTATATTAAACTCCTTTACCAATTATTCATTCTAATAAAACGCTTTTAAAATACATACGTAGTTTCTTTGAAGGGCACATAATGTTATCCATAACCCTGATACAATTGAACTCAATACTCCTCCACACAAACATTTTTCTTCATTTGATGGAACGGCGATATCAAAATACACAACAATAATAACGACAACAAAAATAAACAGACACCGGAAAGCATAACGAAATTAAAAAATTCAATATCCTGAATAAACAAAATTATAAATAAGTATTTATTGTAATTATTTCATTTTCATACTCCGGGCCAGGTCAAGCAAATGTCGCAGCTGTTGTCCTGCGTGCGTATACTTAATATATATATTTATTCTTAACGCTCTGCACCATCGGCCCCATTCTTTTTCTGTATGCCTACTTAACTTTTACTTTATTCATGGCAGTAGGCTCTTGGTCTGCCACATTTTTTATGTTTATTGTTTAAGATTTTGCCAGTTGGCCGGCAGCAAGAAAGCCCGAGTCACATCTGCAGGCATCACAATTGCACTTGATATTAATTTTTAACTTCCGTAAATATTTTTTCACTGTTTTACCGTTTTTCTGAACTCCGTTCCACTCCATTTGCCACGCAGCAAACTTCATTTTCACCGTCTAATGAGAAGCATACATCAAATTTAGCACCAGGTTTCATAAAAGTGCGCCAAGATTTTGGGCAAAAAGCAACTAAAATAAATAAATAATTACCAGCATGATAAGCCACGCTCGGGATTCGGCACCAGCAGCGCCCGTTATACAGATTTTTTATGAATAAGTAAATTGCCACAGTATGAACACTCCAAAATTGTTTATAGCCCATTAAAAAAATAGTAAACAGGAAAGTGAACATAATTAAACGTAAGAATATTAAAACTTAATAAGCTTCATGTTTAGATATGCCGTATTGATAACATTTTATACTATACCTATTTAGCAATAGAAATTTTCCTTGGTCACAAAAATACAGCTACAGCTTCAATATTTCTATAACTTATTTATTTTAATGCAAACTATAAACAAAGTTTGTATTGCTTATGCTAATACTTGATTGCAAATTTACATTTCAATTAAATTCATGGTCCAAAACTAAACCCAATTTTTGGGCTCAAAGTCTTATTCACCTCGTTCTCACCTTCGAAGTTTCTTTTCATCTTAGCTTTGAAATAGTTTTATTTTCAAATAAAAAAATTAATTGCATGCAGGACTATCCCAACTTAAATAGGGCCGATTTTTTGTTAGTTTGTTTCGCTTCAGCATCCTTTTTTTGTTAGAATATCTAGCGTGTGGCATCGTTGTTGTTTTTGTATAGTTTTATTGGCAGATAGTTTAAGCAACGTAACTGTAAAACTCGGCAATGCGTGAAAACTACCATACAACTGCCACGCCCAAAAAGCAGACCCTCGCCCACGCTCACGCCCAAGCCCACGCATGCGATGGCTCCCTATAAACTCCCTATAGCAGAAAGGCACGAAAATTTTTAATCCTTTCGCCAGAGCAATAATATATTTGCCCATGTCTATGGCTGTGTTTGTGTCTATGTGTGTGTGTGTGTGTGTGGATGTGTGTGTGTGCAGTGTGTGTACTTTTTGTTGTGAATGTATAAATTAAACAACAGGCACACACGCAAACACAGACACAACTCGCATATGTGTGCACCGAAAAAACTTTTTTGGCTAAATCCTTTATGAAAAGTTTGCCATTTATGGGTTTTGCCGAGGCACAGAATAACAATGTGAGGATGTGTGAGTGTGCAAATCTGTGTGTGCTTAAATGTTGTGTGTGTCTGTTCCAAGTTGTTTATGGTAAAGCCTAATTAAGTCATTATCAATTGTGGAAGTGCATGTGAACTAGGCAATTTCTGGGAAATTATGTTGTTCATTTTTCAAGCCATTGAGAAATGCTTGTCTTATGCAAATCTCATCATTTATTAGGACTGTCGAGATGGAAATATATTTGCAGGCAGGTGAATTAATCAATTAGCGACCTTCACCAACTCCTAGCATACTTTTTGGCGTCTGACAAAAGGTTAAAATGCCAAACATCGTGCTCCTTTAGTCGCCATAGTTCATCAGGGAGACGGCGAGAGCATAACTCGTGGAAAAGCTCCATTCGATTGCCACCGACTGGAAGTTCGAAAAACACGAAGCAAAGAGAGCGACCAAGAGAGCCAAAGCAGCTGAGTGTTAGGAGAGCTTTCAGCTGTTCTCTCGCTTGCTTGTGGCTCTCTCTCTCTCTCTCTCGTTTCCTACAAACGTCAGAATTAGAAATTATAATTGCCGTATATTATTCAAAACGTGCGAGTGTGCGTGTACATGACCTACACCCACACCCACACCCACACTCACACACACATGCACAAGTTCCAGGTGGATTGCTGAAGCGAATTGAATTTTAGATGACTCTCCGTTCCATTTCCTTTCCGCTGGAGATTGTTGTTCCTGCATTGATTTTCATACGCATCCGTTGAACACATTTCAGCTGACATTGTTCGATTGCACTTGCATATTTTAGCATTTGACCTTAGCTCAAAACTGTGGCGACACTGTTGAGTGTTGACTTTGTTTGTGGCAACAGATTTGCCATGCTTTAAATGTTTTTTCAATCTTTAAGCTCTCCACTCCTCCTGCTCATCTCATGAGCCAATAGACAGACAGCTGCCAGTCAACCTGCCCCTAGACCGGAGCCAAGTTCTTTCAGCTGTGAGCTGTAAGCTGTGTGGGTTGCTGGAAGGTTGTCAGAGGGCTGGCTGGGTCCACTTAGCAGGCATGTCAGGCGTGTCAATGCTCAGGAGAGCCAGCCCTTGCTGGCCAGGTAAACACTTTCCATGTCATTTTCACGTGTTGTTGGCAAAATGTCTATATAAATACTTGCTTCAACAGCCCAGGCTTCAGCTACACCTTCAGCATGATAAAAGAGGCCAGTGAACTTTTGGCAAGTACTTATCCTACATTTGGCTTTTGATGTCTGTAAAAATCTAGCAAAGAGAGCGGGTAACTCAAAGCGAAGCGTTTACCACTAGCAGTTATTGCTAAAGTCAATGAGTGAATCCGTAGAGTTTCAAACTCAGCCTGAATATTAACAATGATTATAACCAGTATGGACGGAGCTGAATAGTCGGACGTGCTCGGCTGTAAAATACCCTGTACCCTACAATTGCCCGATCTGCCTGAGGGCGTACGTAAAAGTAAAGCCTAATATTGTATTTCAATATTTAATGTGAAGAGTCTTTACTTTGAATACCAACCTTCTGTGTTCAGTATAACATCATTTTTTTTAGGTATTTATTAACTAACGCGTAAAAGGGCGTGGCATTCAAAATTTGAAATAAACTTACTCTACCTACATTTTTGAAGCTTTTAAAATTTTCGACAACGACGCGTAAATCAAGACGGTCTGACAGAAAGTCATACAGTTCTAGAATATATAAATTCGCTATCCTACAATATCTAACTCAATCTAACATTTCATCTTAACCAATGTAGATTATATATTTGTTTAACTCAACTAACCAAAAAATATAGAAATCAAATATATATTTACTTTGGGGTCTTCCACGCCTCCTTTTGCGTGTTACATACACTTGCACAACTAGCGTTATGTTTTGATCCAATTCATGAAAACCGCGTCTAAAAATTAATACTAATACTAAATCGGCTTATTTATAAACTACAAACATAATTTTTCACAATTTGTGATTTGCCGCTTCTGTAACTTGAGGCAAACTTATTTTTCCGACTCTTTGCAAACTGTAGTAAAATCTGGTAGTTCTCATAAAGTAGATGCCGAGCTTAATACCTCAAACTTGATTCCCAGCTGACTGCCTTAATTTGGCTGAGTAATGTCTCATTTTATGACTAGAGACAACAGCATAAAATGGCCGTTCCGAGTCCAGTTCATTGGGATGAATGCGAACAGCGACTGTGGCTTTACTCTATCCGCCTTACCCCTCAATCAAAAAGTTTTTAAGCTATTCCTATTAAAGTGAGAGAGGCAGAAAGGCACTTCTTTAATCATGCATAGCTAAGCGAGTGCGTATATACGGTATTCCCTGGCCAATATGTCAACCCATAATAAGTTAACCACAGGCAAACCTTTAAAATGTGAGCTGGTTCGCATATGAAAACTAATCAACGCTCGGCTGCCACTAAAACTCTCAAGTGAAACTTGCCAAGTTTTACGCTTTCCTGTGACGATATTGTGCACCACTTAATCACCACCCAACCACCCAACCTCGCTCCCAGTCATTCAGGCAGCACAAGTAGCCAATGTGGCAGGAACCACAGCTCAGTGTTCTGTTGTGTAAAACTCATTAGGGAACGTTGAGTAAGAAAATTCCGGACATACTTCAGGCACAGACGTACATATGTCTGCCTTTCCCTCACATGCTGAAAGCGTATGGCGGAGAGGAAGAGAACTGTCAGAAAAATGAAGTTTCAACCACAAATGCTACACTGGCATGCAAATTATGCGTAGTTAATGTGCCACTCCTACAGTTCCAGCCTCAGCTTCAGCTTCAGCTCCAGTATCCACATCCACGTCCAGCTGCTGCATGTGTCGGTTAATTTTCATCTTTAAGACACTCAATTCTGCGGTTAGCAGCGTTGCCTTTACCCTTTGAGCACGTGGGAATGAGTGTATAGTAAAAGCATTTTCAGCGGTTGCACCGCAATAACCACAAAATGCCTTTTGCCAGTGCACATGCACCCACACACTGGCAGCTGTTGAAATACCTTAACGCACTCAGTAACAGACACAGATACAAATTCAATCGGTAAGTGTGTGGGTGTATATTTGCGTATCAATGGCGTTTTATGGCAAACCGATGCAAGAACTATAATGTAACCAGATCATCGAATAGCATACACAGTGAACGTCATGCGAATAGACTCATGTCCCTCAGAGTATGGTTTTTAAAACATACTACTTTATAGGTTACCTAAATATCATAAAATAAAAATACTAATCGGACGTAACCCACTGTGGAAGACTCATTACAAACATAATCAGAGGCACACACACTCTCCCCTCTCTCAACCAAGTTCAGTCAATTGTTTGTGGCATATCTTCGCTGTTTCTTATGAGAAATTCACAGCGCCAATAGAATGTGCCATACGCTACTTACTTAAAACCGGGGCTACAGTAGCCTTTTGCGATTTGTGTGGGAAGTATCCAGAGTCGAAAACAAATTCGTTTTGCTTTCTGATTTGGAGAACCCAAATAGGGAATATGGTGTAGCTAGATAGATTTAGGTGTTCATAGGGAGGGACAAACAGACTTACGGATAGACGATAGATAGACAGATAGACGGACAGAGATAACTATAATGACTCAACTCGTCGTCCTGATCAATAACATAAAGTATACTTTGTGGGATCTGCCACGCCTCATACTCACATCTCTCCTTCGAACTAATTTAATATACGCTTCTTTTTTAAGGTAAACGGTCTAACGGGGCTTCTTAAAATACTTTTAATTTTATTTAAAATTCTAGTGCTTGTCGTCTTTTAAATATTTAATTAATTAAAATTTACTCTGTATAAGAAAATGATCATTATTATGTTAATAATCATATCATCATTATTATTTACGCTGATCTGAAGTTCATCAACTCTCGACCTTTCTACATAACTAACTAATTTATTGATTGGGTTTTAACATTCTTTGCCACACGCCCTTTCAAATGATAGACAAGGCAGCTAATTGAATTACTGGGAAAATTCTGCAGCTTGAAGAGTCGAAAGGAATGTTGTCAGTTCTGGGAAATTGTAATTCACAATTTGATATCGTACTCAGCATTAGGTTAAGAGCTTAGAAGGAATCAACAATATGTATGTTTGTAGGCAGAAATTATGTTATAAATATTTGAGTTTACATTAGTTACATTTCGAATGATATTTAAATTAATTTGATTTGTTACGAAATGCAAAATGTGAAATGCGAAAAGCAAATTATATTTAACGAGCGCCTTTCAATGTGAGTATGTTATATGAGACCCCTGCTGACAAATATTAAATTACCCAAAGCAATCCCCCCCCCCCCCCCCCCCCTAATAGCCAACGTGGCTCAGTTATACGCACGTTTAAATGCCTTGTCAGAGTCTCTGTCTTAGCCTTAGTTTCAGTTGCAATTGGGGCTGGCGTTTCAGTAACGGTTTCAGCTCTAAGCCCGATAACCATGCTCAGTTCTTGGCTCGGTTCGAAGCAGTCGCAAAACGTTTTGCCAATAAACTTCACACAAAATCAAATTAAATTTGTCAAACGTAAAACAACTTGATATGTTTGTCTATCCCACGCTCTCCCTTGCTCTCCCCTCGTCCCCTTGCCTTTTGCAGCACCCTTTTGCTGCCTGGAGAGTGGCCCTGGCAGTGTTTTCAACTCTGCTAAGGGCTTCTACAGTTATTGACTGACATGCGGTGGGACTGTGCGTGTGTCCGCCCAATAACAATGAAAATGAAAATGAAAATAGATGGCCCATTGATGCAGCAGAAGTAGAACAAAAGCATCGAAGGGAAAACAAAACAATCGTAGCTAGTTTCCTGTCTCATCCCTCTGTGCTCGTCTCTATCTCTGGGGCAAGTTTTAAATGTTTATTGTTTTAATTTACAATAAAGAAATATTAAAATGTGCAGTTTTGATTATCGTTTTACAGCTTTATGGGCAGCAGACACTGAAATCCGGTTTTGTAACAACAGATTTGGTTTCCATTTAAATTCCATGTCAAATGGTTACAAATGTTATTCAAATTGTTGGCTCACCTTATACTGGGATCGAATATGGGTCAAGTGCTTTTATGGCCGTAAGTGAAATCAACTAGCTCTGGGCCAAAAATAATCATGCTGCCAAATGTAATTTTGAATTTTAGATTAATAAAATTAATCCATATTTGCAAATGCATATTCTAAAATTGTTTAAAATATTATCAAAAGCACTTTGAAATTGCAGCATATCGTTTGGTTTGTACACTGACATTACAAAAATTTTATATTTAAATTTGTATATGTGTATAAATATATATAGGTCACCATTACTTACATAGATTGACAACACGACATGATGTTTTGACCTATGTGCGGTTGGGTTATCATACACATGTCAAAATGATAAATGTCAGCATTTACATTTTTAGACAAAAACAACCGGCAACCGTGTCGAATATGGTATTTTTTTGTCTAACCTCTGTATGTAAATATTTATTTTAATATGCCGCTGTTTTTAATTATAAAATAAATGCAATAAGCGTAAAATCAGCAGGGAAACGTAAATGCTCAGCATGGCGTATACTTGATTTTAATTAATATTCTGAATCGTATTGAATAATACGCCGAAATGAATTTATTACAATAAGACTACGGTAAATTTTAACAATCAAGTCGAACAGGAAAACAGGAAAGCGGCAGAAAGCTTTTCTTTGATTGGCTCCATTAATTGATGTGGCTCAATTGGATTTTTTATGAGTCATGTGCCAATTAAAGTCTTAAGTTTAAAGTTATTTTCAGAGCCACGCTCATTGAATTTATTGTCGAGAGTTGAACAAGTCGAACAACAAGATAAGCGCTATAAAATGTACAAAAGAACATGGCGAATAAAACGCAACAAACGCTCGAAATTTTATTTATTTCTTTTGAGCAAGTTTCTCTTCTCTCCGGTCCCCATCGCATACTCTTCTATATGTATTATTGCGTGTATGTGGGGCTCAGCACAGACGGCTAACAAATTAAAAATTTGTCGTTTCAAGCAATTCTCGGACTCTTGGGCTCTTGTGTAACTCTCTTCTTCTTCTCGCTCCCATTCGACCTCTCTGGCTGTGCCTCTTTTTCATTCTCTGTGGGCATAAAAGGCAACCCAGCCCATTCAACCGTTCATATCTACGGACACAAATTGTAGCGTAGATGTCAATGTTGATGCAGATGATCGTGTTGATAAAACCCAAAATACCCTATAAATTATCATATAAAATTAAAAATGAAATTAGAATGGTGTTGTGAGGCTTGGATGTTTCACTTTTATTTTAATTAATTTCCTTATTTTTTACAGGGTATCTGCAGTTCATAAACACAACATTTGTAAATTTTTTCTGGGACGTTTCAGTTATTTGTTTCTTTTCAGTTGCCTTTCGCTTTTGGTTTGGCTCATTTAGGGTCCTTTGTTAAGAAAGTGTTCAAGAAATTAAGTATATAAATAAAGTAAAAAATTAATATCACTCGCAATTACGCGTAATAACAACGCTGATGAATTGTTGTGCTAAAGCCTTCAAAAGTATAAAGAAGATAAATAAATTACATTTTTGCCAGCTTTAAGTTCATCTTGAACATTTACAAAACTTCGTTAAATGTTTACTCTGCGTTTCTGGGCAAAATTGAAAGATAATACAAATAATGAGGATGAATAAAACAAATGAAAAAAAACCTAATTAATAAAAATGAACTTAAAATTATAATACATCAGTTTAAATTTCTTTTTGAATTTATTTAATATTATTTAAATATTTTTGCAAGCGTGTTTATATTAATAAAATAATTTTTTTGCCATTTCCACGCTTTGTTAACGCTCTATTTTGCTTAATTGCTATATGTTTTCACAGCCCATTACAAAGTAACAACAACAATAGCTGAACACAGCTGCGACTGTTGCTGCTGCTGCTGTTGCTGTTGCTGTTGCTGCTGCTGCTGCTACTGCGGATGACGACAATGGCTGACCAGGCGGTATGGCTGGACCTGGAAGAGGGAGCATATTAAACGGGACAATGGCGCCAAGCGGATGTAAAAATTATGTTGAAACTTGCTGTTTGTGTAATGTGTGAATGTATGTGTGTCTGTGTGTGTGTGTGTGTTTTGCTACCGTATAAATATACGTATTTTGTGGTGTGTCAGTAGTGGTGTTGATGCGGTGCGAGAGCTTTGTTTTGGTCGTCCAACGGTTTGTGGTTCATAAAAAGTCAATAAACTGACTTTATTGTTAAGTATGTCAACATAATTTTTGTTGAAAAGTCATTAAATCAGCCAGCAGCTGGCTCACACACACACACACACACGCACATAAATATAACAGAGGCCAGCATTAAATTTGAAATGTTTAAAACTGAGGGGCCAGAGCACATAGTTATGGTCGTAGTTAGATCCAGTGTCTTTGCTAATGGATCAGTGTCATTTGTCCTTTGTGGCTTTATTGGAGGTGTTAAATGCGAGCACTCGGCTGACGTCAGCAGAGTTTCTGATGGGCTCAGCTTAAATTTATTAAGATTAATTTATGCAGAGTTTAGAGCTGAATAAATGCATAAATTTTTAATGGGCATTATGTGGTTATTTGTAAAAATGGCAGATATAGCAATATTTATGGAATGTTTCAAATAATTTGCATAAATTATGACATAATATTGCGTAATGAAATTATTACAATATGCAGTAAATATGTGCATAATATTTATGGCCAGAATTTTGTTAATTAATTCGCCAGTTTTGCATCATTTATGCATCATATATTTTTAAATATTTAACAGAAATCAATTGCACTTTCACTTAACGCAAACATTTTTCAATCAGCCAAATGGACGACAATTTAAGCCATCAGCTGAACATTGGCCAAGTTGTTGATCTTGTTTCGAATCCATTGCCAAGTTTTATTTGCAAATTAATTTCAATACAATGCCAAAATGCCAACATCGATTTGCTCAAATTGCCGCAGAGACTGAGACAGAGACAGAGAGAGATGCATAATAAATACGACTTTGGACGAGTGTGAATCGTAAATCACGTACAAACATATCAGCATATACTACAAATATCCCCAGAGAAGATGCTGCTTAGACAATTCGCAATTTAAAGAAAGAAATAAATCGCTTTTCTGCTGCAGAGAAAAGTCTTTTCTCGGAGCCCTACTCACGCTTGATGCACTTGATGTATTGTGTAAATGGCTGCGAAAACTTTTGCGTTGCGATTCGCATTTATATTTGACTGACAAATGGGCCTGCATTATTAAATCGCTGGCAGTTGCTATATTTGAGGCACTGTTATTGCAAAATGTGCAGCTTCAAGTTGCTGCGCTTTTTGGCTTATTAGCAATTCTGATTAATACCTAAGTGCAGCTGCGTCCAAAAACCCAAACCGGAATCTCACCTCCAACCAAAAATTATACGGTCAAGCCGCGAAAGCAGCAGCTCAGCCAACTACGCCAACCGAATATTTCTACTGGCCTGCTCTACCTGGGGCCCAGGTGGGTGCACCAGGCAGAGTTCCAAGCTGAAACTGCAGCCAAACAACCGAGCAGTTGGCAAAGCGGGCACACTCCAACACCCTACGCTCTACACCCTACACTTTGCTCGGTCTGCATGCAAATATTTATGCATAAAGTTGGCTCCGTGCTCATTTTTTGTGCTCTCTGGCTTGGCGGCTGTGTAGCCAAGCGCAGGCTGCCAGCGTCTGCCCCAGCCTCTTGCCCCCCCTTAGGTATTGTGTTGGCCATAAGTACATGCCCCTCCAGCCGCAGCCTGCTCTCCTCTATTTCTTTCTCTGTGTGTGTGTGTGTGTATCTGTGCGTGTTGCGGCTTTGCCATTGTTTGCCAGCTGACAACAGTCAGCAAAAGTTTATGCAGCCATCGGTTGCTTCGGGCCTAACTTCCACATAAATCATATCTGCCTCTCTATACCCTAACTGACGCTCTGTCCTCCGCTCTTCACTCCCGCCGCCAACTGCCAAGTTAGTTAACATGGCGTCGACTGCAGCTTAGGCCAAGCCTCAGCACAGCCTGCGTGGGCCACAATTTGACTATACTCTGTCGCCCCAGGGGGACGCCTTGTCTAGCACAAAATGCAATGCATGCAAATGTAAAACTGATTTGTTATGACGCAAGTACAACTGAAACAGAGCTCTCAGATATATGTACATATATGTGAATGCACTCAGAAAAATAAGAACCATGTATTTCATAAAATAAAGCTGAATAATTTGGTTTCGGGTTTTTTCTAGAATTAAATTATAAATCTAAATAAAATTCTAAATGAATTCAACTTAATTAAAGCAAACAAAAATGGGCGAAGTAGATCAGGCTCAAGTATGTGATTGCTTATTAGATAACCAAAACTTTGATGCATCCTATCTCTATTAATTGGTAGAAGATTATTTGAAATTAATTATTACTTTCTACCACTAATCACAGAATTTATGTAGATAGATTAGAGTTTCTTTTATTCTTCTATTCTTGGGCGTGTCATTTTGCATTCGAAATAAACTTGATCTGCGTATTGTATACACCTACCTATATTCAGAAAATGGCACTACACTAGCTCTTTTAGTTTCCGAAATCTCAACAATTACAGGACAGACAGAGGACATGGTTATATTAATGAGTTGTCATGTCATCATGTCCTTCGTCCTGTTGCATGCATTCACTTAAAGATGTTAACCTTGTTTTTATCGATTTGAAATGATTGAAATAATTATATTATATTTATCTAATTCTTTATAAAATAAGGACACAAATTGTGAAAAATATTATAAAATATTGATTTGATTTTACTTTTAATTTTATTTGGGATTAAGATTAGAGTTTTTTTTATCAATAAATATATACAAATATTGCAAATAATATATAACAATAATGTTTTATTTTTTTTTAATTTCAAATATTTGCCCAATATTATATTTATTTATAATTATTGTTTTTCGTAATTTAAGTAATTTAATTTAATTTTAATTTTGTAATTGTTTATTAAATTTTTCTTGGTTGACTGATCGGCATTAAAATAAATAAATAGATGGTTAGATTTAGATTTGTTATGTTAATAACGAATCGTAAGAAGAATTTTATTTTTAAATCTAGAATTTTCTAATTAATTGAACTTTTCACACTGAAAATTCTTGATTCAAGTAGTATAACTCTTGATTTTTCTTCAAGTGCGTATTCTTAAACACATACTATATACAGTGAAAGCAGCTCGGCTAAGGTACTTTATCAACTGGCAGCACAGCCAGAGACTTCGTTACGCATTCTGATTCTGATTCTGATTCTGATGCTGCCTAGGCCATCCACTCGGTCAACAGCCATTAAAAATGATGTCAATGCATTTCGACTGCCTTAAGACCCGTAAGCAAGTGATACTTTAACGTATTTGTTAACTTATAGTATATTTCATAAGCCAAACTATTTAGTAATTTGTATGGAAGTGCGGCTTGAATGTTTGACTCCATCAAGGGGTTATGTCTGCATTTATTTAGGGTGAACTTAGAGCACGCTGTGCGTGTGGCCCTTGCGCTATTATTGCCATGCGGCAGCTTCGGCATTCATGCCACACGCCTCATGGTGCAGCTGCAACATGCAACTAGCTACACTCTAGTCTCCCTCTCTGCTTCTACTGGCATTTCTCGTTTGACAGCTGCGACTTAGCATCGGATGCATGCGCATAATTTACGCACTACGAGAGCGAAGCCCGAACCACAGGCAGAAACCATTTATTAAGTGAACTTTTATTTCCATAAACTGCTGCAGTTCAAATTCAATTTATAACAGCGTGAACTGTGTGATTCAAAATCCAAAACGATGATTAAATGATCTGGATTAGATATATGCTATGTAGTTGTATTATTGTAGAGCACACAATATTATTTATATGATCTGTTCCTTACAAAAGTACAAACTGTCTATAAAATAAAAAATATAGGGACGGGGCAGATCAGTGGGACGGAGGCTACAGGTTTGCGGGGGAAGGGGGAAGATATCCGAAATCTAAAACAAACTCGTGCTGCTTACTGAATAGGGGAACCTGAATCCCGAATATGGTGTCTCTAGCTTTTATAGTTGCTGAGATCTAGGTGTTCATACAGACGGACAGACAGACAGACAGACAGACAGACAGACAGACGGACAGACGGACAGACGGACATGGCTATATCGACTCGTCTTGTCGTCCTGATCAAGAATATATATACTTTATGGCAGAGGTGCCCAAGCCCATAGCTCTCGTTGCTCCTTAGATAGGGCTGTTGCTCTTTCTTATGGGGGAGAGCCACACCGTATGTGTGAGCGCTCTCTCTCGGTATGCAAAAACAATTCGCCTTGATTTTTCTCATTCTACTCATTTCTGCCTGCTCTCCCGACCACGCGTCGTCGCTCCACAGTGGACAATTTAGCGTCGCTTGCGGCATTTAAATAATAACTTGTAAGAAAAATCAAAATATTATTAGGTTTATAAAATGTTTTTACAAATTTTTTTTAATGTTTTTTAATACATTTATTATTTTTGAAATGTTTTGTTATATTTTAATTTTTTATATACATATATTTGTACATTATTTTTTTATAAACAAATTAAAAATAATATTTACAATTGATATAAAAATGATTGACACATTTTTGCTAATAAAATAAAAATTTCTTTGCATAAAATATTATTAATAAAATGATTTTAAAATTTGTAATTAAATGCCGCTAGCGAGGCTAAAACCCCCACTGTGTGCTCTCGCAAGCTAGGGTTTTTTTCTTGGAATTTCATGCGCTTTGTTGTTGTGTTGCCGAAATACATGCAGTGAGCGAAATCAATTCTGTTTATTTATTTCGATCAGAATGTGCGCAATCGCAGAGCACATTTAACTAAAATTAATGAAAATATAAATAATTTGTTGTGTGGATTTTAAGTTGATATTTCTTGATTGAAATGAAAATGTTTATTCTCGTTTCAAATTGGATCTTCACGATCTTTTCATTAAAAATATTCACATAATTTTTTTTCAGTGCAGCAAATTGATACGCAAAAAATGCTTGCGTCTATGTATTGGTGTTTTTATTTGTGTGTATTAGTGCTTGCTCTTCTGTATTCTCAGTTTGGGCACCTCTGCTTTATGGGGTCTGCCACACCCCATAATGTGTTACACACATTTCCTCTTTGCACTAAACTAATAGACCCTTTTTACTTTTTTAAAGTAAAGGGTCTAATTAGTGCATCTAGAATCTCGTTCTAATCAGAATAACCCACCAAATTTCCAATTTTTAAGCTATAGACTTGTAATATTGAAAGAATCATCTATACTCAATCCACATTCCACATACACATGCTATTTATATTCTTGCATATAAAATACATATCACGCTTTAAGTGAAAAGAAATATTTTTGTAAACGTTGAAAACACAGTTATTCCGTAACTAGACGACAATGGGGATTGACAATTGGCATTGCACAAAATAACATGCAGTAAAAATACCATTTGACCACCATCGAAGATTTTTTCAACCGATTGGAAATTCTTATGCAGTTTGCGTTGGTGAAAATATTCAACAAACAAATCGCATGCAATATTTTTTTGCACACAAAATGCTGCAAAAATCTGAGATTCTGGTATTATATTTGCTGTTTTTTTTTGGTTAGCCAAAATTGCTATTGTTGCCGTGGCTGTTGTTAACGTTACTGCAGTAAATTGAATTTGGTTAAATATTTCAAATATTTGCAGCATGAAAGTTAAGGCGTACTCAACTAAAATAGTTATAGTACTGTTATTAATAGATTGTTTTTATGGTAGAAGTTGGTAGAAGTTATGGTAAAAGTTGATTTGAGAATAAATGGACTATTTTACAGAATATTCGACCGTATTAAATTTAATGAAGTTTCAAAAATTCAAATTCTTATTTATTTCAAGTAAAACATCGATTTAAAATCATATTGTTATTTAGCTACATTTAATAAATCTTTGTGCTGTAACTTTAATATTGTACCACATTCTCACCAGGTTTTGAAAATTCTAGCGGCTTAAGAAGCTATTAACATTAACGTTTTCAAAATTGAACTCCTGAAAACCAGAATATTATACCAATTGAAAATGTACAACTTTAACCATTTCTGTGGATAAAATGTAACAGAAGATACTACAATTTAATTTCAACTAACTAAATAAACTTTAATAATATTGAATGACTCCAGCGCTGTCCTGCAATTAAAGAAAATTTTGTAAAATAAATTGAAATGAATTTCGAGGATGCTTTAAAAGTTGAGACTTGGGCATAAGTTTCTCTACTGCTAGAACAATGCACTGCCTGCTTTATAGGTCCTGGTAATGGTAAGGATGCTTTGGTTGGCTTTCGTTATACAAATCGCCTCAGACATTGTCAGCAAATTACGCAGTCCAAATATTTGCTCAAGGCACGAGGAAACTTTTTGGACGACGACCCGGGCAAGTTGACACCAGGCCAAAGCCGAAGCCAAAGTCAAAGTGCAGTGGAAAAACTTTGCGTTGCAATTTGTGGCACATTTTCATGAATGGAGTTTAAGGTAAGGGGACATTTTTCAGGTTTAGCTTCCAAATGCGCTCTTTGCTTTTTGCTTGAGCAATAGAAAGCTGCTGGCCATAATGCCGAACTCAGAGTCAAAGTAAAAATAAAAATAATAAAGTTTCTGGCGTATTTTGATTGACTTGACAGTTTTAGCAGATTTGCAGGCGTGCAATGACTTCCTCTCAATCCACAACTTGCTCCATTCGCATTCCAGCAGCGATGGCAGGCCACACCTCAGGCATGGCAGAGAAATTTTTACGCGACTCGAAAGCAACAAGCGAGAAATGCTGATAAAAATATTTTACTTTGTCGTAGTATAATAAAAATTTCATTACGAATTTTGCGGTGAGCTGCGCTGCTTTGCAGGAGGGAGGGCAGGAGGACAAGAGGCAATTTCTCTTCTTGTTTTTTTATGCGTTGCATCGACTTTAAGTAAAAATGTAAAATGTGCAATGCATAATAAGCTTGGCGAGCAGAAATAAAAAGAGAAGAAAACGGAGAAACGACATGGGTTGAAAACATGGCGCAGCGGAAGCAAAACAAAAGCAAAGGATGCGATGGGCGCCGATGGGCGATGAACGATGAGCGAACAGGGAAAAAATGAAATCGAGAGAAAGCGGAAAAAAGCAAAACTAAGCCAAAGTAAAAGCTGCAGGGAATTTGCATATTAGCTGCACGAAACAGGGAGTAACTAGAATTATGGGTGGCGTAAGGGGCATGGGACAGTGGGTTTAGTCTATGGCATACATCATCAAATTGTCGGCAGGGCTGTGCTCGACGTCTCGATGCCCATTGATGGGCTGCACTGGACAAGACTGCTGAGAGACTCAGTTGGTGCGGGAGTTTGTAGCTAATGTTGGCTCTTTTCTGGCCGCCAGGGTTTTACATGGCAAAAGAAGGAACTGACTGAAGTTTTTCTTTTCTTCTCTGTGCTGACTGCCAATTAGATGCAAATATATGGCAATTCCTCTTTATCTTGCAACTGCAACAAAAAAAAATGGAACTCGCTTCCAAAATATCTATGTCATTAAACTAAAAATGAGCAATATATATGTAGAAACAGTTACATTTAACAAGTTTATAGAAATACATACAATGAAAGTCAAAGGACAAAAAGCGCTTGAAAGGTGGGGAATTTGGAAAGTTTTTTTTACAAATTAAAATTGAAATTTTCTTGTTTACAAACAAATAATATACAATATTTCTTGGCTTGCGGATTAAACATTTATTTTATAAATAATTAATATACACATATCAATTATTTCTAAAATAAAGCTTTTATACGGATCAAAACTGTAAAAATATCAAAGAATATTGATTTGATTTTATTTTCAATTTTATTTGGGATTGATATTGGGAGTTTTTTAATTTCAAAAAATATTATGAAATATTGCTTTGATTTCATTTTTAATTTTCACTATTTGCCAGATTATCTATAATATTATATAATATTATTATAATAATTATTTATAAGTAATTTAAATTATTTAATTTAATTTTGAATTTAATGTTTCTTGGTTTTCTGATCGGCATTATAATAAAGAAATAAGTTGTTTCATTAAGTTTTGTTATGGTAATTTTATGAATAGCTCAGTAAACTGACAAGTAACTATTTGACTAAACTACTCCAAACTAAAGGTTTTTAAAAATGCATAAATCTTTGGTGTGCCATTTTGCTAACTACAGTCAAAGTTTGATTTATCGCGAGTCAACTGTAATTATTCCCAACTGTCCTAATGGAACTGCAGACTTGAACTTGACACTCGGCAGTTACAATTGACTGTCGCTCTACTCCATTATCGCTGCCCCTCCGTGTCTCTGCCATTCGTTATCATTTCGGTCTAACGCTTTAGCAGTTCACACGGCGTATACGTAATACAGACATGCCATAACGCAGCCCCAAAGGTGTGCTCAGTAGCAAGTTGCAAGCACCGCGAGCACTGAAAGCACCGAAAGCACCTCAGATGCCCCCAGCTGCCCCCAGCTGGCACTTTGACAGTTGCGTGGCGCTTTGAGCATAATTTGTTTCCAATTGCAGCGCCGGGCGACACAGTTCGCCTGTCGAGTTGCAGTTCTTTTCTGCGCCCTTTTGCCAGCGTTGCGCATAAACAAATCAACACAGCGCCAGAGAAACAAACAGAGCAACGGGCTCGTATATAACTTGGGGAGACGGAAAATGGGAAATGGGAAATGTAGTCGACGCGTCGTCGTCATTCATCATTATGCAAAACGTGCTCCCTGGCTGGCATGCTTTTGGCTTTGGCTTTAGCTCAACCAAACTGCAGGTTGGTAGCAGGCATTGCCTTAGCCATATTCGTGCTGCTCTTGCTGCTCACTCTTGTTCTTATCGTGCTCGTTATTGTTGTTGCAGCAACCTGAATTGTCGCAACATTTGGTTTTTATTGTTGTGGAGGGGCCTGTCCCTCACCCTCACCACCATCTGCTGCAGCTACTGCGGGCACACTGCGGTTGCAAACTTTACGCCCAACATT
This sequence comes from Hypselothyrea guttata, assembly GCA_035045125.1. NCBI lineage: Eukaryota > Metazoa > Arthropoda > Insecta > Diptera > Drosophilidae > Hypselothyrea > Hypselothyrea guttata. The sequence continues at coordinate 26,292 of JAWNNJ010002348.1, forward strand.
ATTTTACTTAGTTGATAAACTTTTATGCGCGCCATGCTCCCAGTCCCAGTCCTGGTCCCAGTGTCTCCTGCCATCCCCTCTTAACTCTCTGCCTTCGTTTCAGTTTTTTCTTGCATCTGTATTGTGCTTGGCAAGCAAAGTTCGCCTCTGCCTAGGGAGTACTGTAGTTTTTCTGTACTAAACTCGCATGTTTTCCAATTTGTCACTTTGCCTAGCATTCCTTTCTGGCCCTGCTTCGACTTGTGCTTCTGTTTTGGATTTTGTTTATATTTTAGCAACAATTTGGTGACTTTCACTTGGGGGCACAATTTGAAGTTTGTTTTGTTGTTATTTCCTTATTTATTTTCTGTGGTGGCCCACATTTATCTTACACCCGATGCATAACTCTTTGAAAAGGCACATTACTGTGGAATTCTCTTTTTAATTATTCACACAATTTGACACAAATAAATGCAGATTTCTCTTGCAGTTTCTTATTCGACGTTGACAAATGGCAACACCTTTTGCATTCTCAGACGAAGCTAAAAGAACAAATTGACGCCCAGGGCTCACGAATGCTGCCAGAATGACATATCTTGTAATCTGCATAAAAAGTTACTTCAGTATAGACTTGGACATAGAGTTTGAGAAATGAAATATTTGTTTACTCTAAACTATATCTTTCCAAGTCTTTTCTTCATAAACAGATGTTAATCCTTTCCCTTTTATGGTCACATTTATTTTGACAATTTCCACTCATTATGTACATTTCCGCTACTAGAAAAAGTCTTGTTATAGTCGAGATTAAAATCAGTAAATATTGTAAACGCCAACCCAGCAGAGCTGAAAGTCTTTTAGGCATTCAGTTCTCTGCCGGGATAATCCAACTGCGCCATTTGTTAAGGTAAAACTTTGCTCCAACTGTGAAACTGACTACGATTGCTGGCTTTGTGACTGGAGTTGTTATAGTTGTTGTTGTTATTGTTGGCGGTTGCCTTTGCTTTTTGCATCCTGCGGCAAATAAATTGAAATTCGTAATTATTCCCAACAGCATGAAAATTTATTCAATTTTAATTGAGTTTTCTTTTGTGGGTGTCGCTCTGTCCGGCTATCCGGCTATCCGTCTGTTTGTCCCTGTGTATATGAGTTTGTGTGTTCTGCCTTCCATGTATAAATGAAACGCAATGCAAAGATGAAAAAGGGCAAGAAATTGAAACGAAATCTGCATTATAATTAAATAAAGTTAAAGGAAGTAAAAAAGATGAAACTATGTTTGCCTCAGGCCCGAAAGCCACAAATACTTTAGCTCGGTCCTGGCGAAAGAGAAGATGTCTAAAAAGCAGTAGAAATATTTAACAAGTATAAATGTAGTTAAAACACAGCTTTGCCTGTGCCACATCATGTGCTTTTTAAAATGTTTCAAACTAAAGCATATTTTCTATTTGTGTTGTACTTGATCCATAAGCTCGACAAAAGTGGCTCCATTTGATGCCAGTTGTCCCTCTGCTGAACTTTGGCCATGTAGTTGGCTCAATGCTGTTAAAAAGTTGTAGTAATAGTATTTATACCCTGTACCCATGAAATGGGTATATACCGGGTAAATAACTTTGTGGAATTGTGTGTAACACGTAGCAAAATTATATTTCAAATATGTGTACAGACTATTCTCTAGTCGGAAGTGTATTTGGTATACACTTAATCAGTTAAAAGACATTATCAATCAGCAGACCTTTATGTTAGCTGGATGTAAAATGGCTAACAAAACAACTCTAAGCTCAATGCATGTCTGTACTTGCTCTCAAATCAGCTCAGAGTTGGCTTTACTGGTCTGCGCAATCAGAATTCACAATTCAGTTTCACATCGTACCACATGAATACTATTCTTCTGTAATCACATTTGATGTGAGAGATGAGTTTGAACTGAATATAGAAAGAAATTCAATGTTGTTGACTCAGAAAGTCGAGCGAAAAAACAACAATAAATTAACTGGTGACACATGAAATCTTTGAAATACATAAACAACTTCTGCCTAATTGATCAATACGTTTCCAACTGTCGCCTCAGTGCGCGATTTGCATAACTCTCAAGCATAACGAATTCAACCAAAAGGGTTTTCCGCATCATAAAAGCAATAAAAGGGCACAGCGAAAAAACAGAAATATAAAAGCAAATCAACGCAGGGTTGAGCAAACAAATAACTAAAAAAAACCTAAAAAACAATGAAAAGAGATAGAATGCAATTTAAATTAATTGTAGTTAAAGTTTTGCTGGAATGTCGCCAGTTTTAAAAAATATTGTTCCTAAAATAGCAGTACAATTTCGATTGAAATAATATGAATTGGTAAACAACTCGATGTCTGATTGAGGAAAATATAGAAATTCTTTTTTGTATATTGCTATTATAGCAGCCCTGGTCATTTGTATTCACTTGGCTTAGAATGTTTCCTTACAAAACTTATCTTTTTGCTGTTACTTCTCGATTCATTTCCCTCATTTTTATGGGGGCCACTGCAATTTGCTCAGTTCTTAGGCGATTGCGATTGCGATTGTGATGCCGATTGGCCAAGAAAGTAAAAGGAATTTCGAGCGCCAGAGACGTTCACTTATTTTTATTTACTCACCGGATTATGCTAATTTTTAAAGTGATTTAGTGTAGCCAATACAAGACCTAAGAGAGAAAAGCAAAACACAGGCAGAGCCAATCGCAATGAACAGCCAAAAAGCAAGAAGAAAATGAAAGAAGAAGCAAATTCCGCGCTTAACTTTCGCAGTTTTGCCGATTTTGTTTCGCCGCTGCTGCTTGTTGTTGTTTAGCTTGCACATAAAAATAAAACGAAAATGAAATAAAATAAAATAAAATACAAAATAAAATAAAATGTAACTGGCAGCCATTAAAGAGGTCTCGTCTCCACAGTGCCTCACAGATTTTCCTTTGCGTTTTTCTTTGCTGCCATGCATTGCGTGTGCTGCAAAATTTCCGTTGACGCACTTCCTTTTGCCTGAAGGTGTTCCCGGTATTCCCCGCCTGCCATTCTAATCCCCAGCTCCCTGCTCTGGCACACTTTGAGGCAAATCAACGTAATTCTTCAAGTTTGATTTCGTGTGTTTAGCCGCGTGTGTGAGTTGGCTTACTTAGCCTAAAGCCGTCGCTGATGCCACTCGTCGCCAGCGAATACTTACTAACAAAACAAAAGCAAAAACAACACGAAAATAAGAACAACACAAGCAGAGAAAAACAATAACAATGAATGTGCGATAATTTTACATTTTATCAAGTTTGGGACTTTGCCTCGTATGCCAAAGAATCGTCGCCGTTGCCATTTTTTATGCGCGCATTAAGCGGATTTCGGTCTAAAGCCCAGCCACTTCATATGCCATCCCCAGCCCCCGTCCCTTTCCCTCGGCTGCTGCTGCTCAGGCGCATACATATAAAAATGTATAAAAGTAACAAAATGTTACGTATACGCCCCGACGACCAAGGGCAAATGTCACACACATACACACACTCCTACGCTTGTCTACACTGCGCAAAGCGAAAATTCTTTTCGTCTGTTAAGTGTAAGCGGCTTAGTGGTGTCGGTGGTATCTTTGGTGGCACTTGTCTTCTGGCGCTGCTGCGGTTAGAAAAGTAATTCGATTATAAGAAATTCAACAGAAGCAGCAAAGTAGATAGGTGATATGGAAGCAGCTCTAGAATGCACGCAAGCCGCTCATTTATTATTAATTAGTCTAAAAAACGCTCCTAATGGGCATCAAAATTAAACAAATGGGTTTAAAATTATATCGGCAAAAGGCTAAAACGCAAGCTAAACACCCATCATAAATTTCCAACAACTTGAATTATTTACGAGTTAAAAATGAATTCAAGTTCATCAACTAAGAGTGCTCGGGCCAAGTACACTGCTCGAAAATTGTAGAATTAAGAGAACTTTAGTGTGTCACGCTCCAGTTGCATTTCAATGCATTTAGTATTTTCGTTCTAAATTGTTTTTAGTATTTTAATTTGTTATATGCTGCAGGTGGAATGACAGCAAGTGCTCAAAACAAATGAAATCTGAGAGATTTAAAACACATTTGGCTCTTGCCTGTCGTCAGTGCACACGCACTCACACACATGCAGCTCAAAACTAGAGTGTCAGGCTGCCATTGCCAGCGTAGAACAGTTAAAGTTTTAATGACGAGTAGCAGGAGAAGAGAACAGAGACTGAGAGAATAAAAAAGCGAATTGCAGGCAGCCTCAAGTGTCAGCAGCAGTGGGCGTGGCTTTAAGGCAACTGCAGTTAGAATGGCATTAACAATAGTTGGCAATGCGGTAAAAGCAATTTTGAGCAATGAAACAAAGGTGCGAGCACAAAAAAATGGCAGCCACCATAGCGTAAGAGTAATGGCGAGAGGCGAGAGCGAGAAAGCGTGTGTGAGAAAGAGAGCGTCAGCTGGAAGCGAGTAAGACAACTAAACTATATAGTATGTATGTGCCTGTATATGCCTGAGTGCGAGTTCCTTTAATATGTGTGTGGCAGTGATGCCAACTTTTCAAATCAGGGAATTAAGCTAAATAAATAAGCTAAATTTATTTCAATTTATTACAACATCATCAGTATTGCTATATCGAATAATTCAACATATATTTTGATATTGAACACCAACAATATCTCAATAATGCAACGTCCGATGCGTTCGCTAGTGAACCCTTTGCCGCTGCTGGTATTGTCACCCACCCACCACACGTCTGCACCACACCACGGCAACCACTGCACTGAATACCAAAGCTGCACGCATCGGCAGTTATATTCTGCGCTCTCATCGTCTTTTGATCTGGCAAATACAGCGCACGCATACATGTGCATCAACCGTTAAAAAAACAAAGTAGAAGAGGAAGCATTGCTAATACACTTAGTAAAACAATATAGGGTACAGGGTATAATACAGTCCGGCCCTTTCGACATATCTGCCGTGTCTAAATATTTTGTTACTTTCATGCCTTAAATGGTTGCGTTGCAAAGCTTGCAATATTGTTTCCTTAATAGCTTCTGTGTTTATTAAACGGTTTAGCTCAAGATAAATAAATATTATGGTTACGGAGTATATACTCTGAAAAACAAATTTCTATGTTCAATATTACGCTTGTTACTCAGTTTTTGAAATATTAATGTATAAATAAGACATTGCATCCGATATTTAAAATAAACTTGATCTGTTTGCTGTATATATCTATCTAGTTTAAGAAAATGGCTGCTCTTCCTCTTATAGTTTCAGAGATCTCAGCGTTCATCGCTCATCGCCCTGATCGAGTATATATAGTTTGTGGTGGCTGCATTGCCTTCATTTGCCTGTTACATACATTTGCATAAAGTTATTAAGCCTGTTTTTAACCCATTTATGTATACAGGCTAGCTATAAATAAGCTAAATGGACAGCACTGTTGTTTGTGATGTCTGTATGCTCTGTCAACTCCTAACTGTCGTGTGGTTGACTGATATTTTTTCCTATTTAATTCCAACGTTCGTTGTCTTTGTTAAGCTATTCGTTGTTGTTCTCTTTGTTGTAGTTGTTGTGCTCTTCGTTGTTGCTGTTGTTGTTGCTGTTGTTGCCTACTAATTGCTGGCGAGCGTTTACTAGTCTCTGCAATTAAGCAGCGACACGTTCTCACGGTGCATCGCACGCAGTTGCAGTAAACCTGTAGTTATGCTGCATATAAATTGTTGCCTACTTTGTGGCGTCTCCGCTTCCTTTGCTCGTGCTGCTGCTGCAGTTAAAGTGGCAGCAAAATGTTGAAGCATCAAATCAACTGCAATGCCAGAACGATTTGTTCTAATTTGCTGATGTGCATACAGATTAGCGTGAACGAGATGGCAAAGCATATTGACCGTCAGCGAGAACGGGATGGCAACTGCAGCACATTTAGAGGGGGGTCGCTTGAAGGGGAAGACGAGATTTCAAGTGCTGCACAGACTTCCGATTGTGGTTGCGGGCGAGTGGTGAGTGGTGGGTAATGGTAAAGTACTCACCACTCATTGCTGCGCTGCTCATTTTTCTCTCTGCGCTTTGTTCTCTGTCGCTGGCTTTTGTTAAAAAGAGCGCTTATGGTAAATCAATTTAAAACCAATTTTCTTTTACAGTACTTTTTAAAAGCTGCGACGAGTAAGGCAGGGAGCGAGACAGACAATGTGAAGAGCGAAAGAGCAGGAGAACAGGAGCTAAACGAAGTGCTTGTGGTTACAGCAAATGAGTGAGGACCCAACTCTCTTTTTCTCTCTCTCTCCCTCTCTCGCTCGCCATTTCTGGTGCGTATTAAATATTCATTACTTGAAGCAACTTTCTTGCCTTTTGCTGAGGCTCGTTGCCTACTGCCAACTGTTAAGAATTTCCTCTGCCTGTCTGCAGTTGTTGTCGTTGTTGTTGCAGCTAACCAATTGGTACAACTTCTTTTTTGGATGTGTGTGTGGGTGATGGCATGTATAAAGTCGTTTTTAAAGACATTGAATTCGCATTTCCTTTTACAGACGCTACACGTTTTTCCATTTTGTTAAACGTGATGCGAATTTACAGGCAAATAAACCATATGCAACTAAAGACGAGGCATAAATTGAAGGCATGCCTGAGCACACAATATGTATGTACATAAATATTTAGATATATAAACATGACTCATACGACACGTGGTAAGTTAATTTAACTTGTGTTTAATGCAGCGTAGGAATGCGTTGTTCTGCAGAAATACTATAAGTGTGGATAAACTAAAAATATCATTTAAAATAATTTGAATAAAATTACAAAAATCAACTCAATATGCCAGCTAGCTTAAGCTTAAAAATCAAAGCAAACCCAGACATTGTTCTCCAGATTTAAATTACAAAATAACAGAAAATAATTGAAATACATAAAAAAAATAATGGATAAGGAATAATATATACAGCTTTCTGAAAAACATAAATAGAATTCGGAAACTATTCAAATTGGCAGCACTGAACCATTATTAAACAGTTTAAATTAAAAACTGTTACTCTATAAAATCTTAATTTAATTAGATACAGTGCAAACACCCTGTTCAGTCGTCTTTGCTTCCTGCCCAGAGCTCCGTCAGTTGCACTTAATCAACGGATACAAATTCAAATTAAACTTGCCATTACGTTGAACACAATAATACACCACTGAGCAAAGAATTTCATTTAATTGGTACACATGCTTGCTGACGTAAATGCAGAGATGTTTATTTAAAGATTTCGCGGTTTATGACACAAGCGAGACCGGAAGATTTGAGTGGCAGCCATGTAGGGTCGCTGCTGACAAGCATATAAATATACAGATAAAAATATACATATAAAGTGCTTGGGGACTTCTGGAGTTGTTTTGCAGGTGATTCATATATTTTTAGTCAGTGTTCGCAATCAATAACAAATGAAATTTGCATAAGCTACAATGCATTACGCAGAGCAGTACCTTGGCAAGTAAAACTAATTAAAATGGATATCAGACGGAGCAAAGCAAATAGCTGTTTTGTTTTCATACTCAACATAAAATGAAACACAAATAAATGATTAAATTCGAAACAGTTTGCCACAGGCAGCAGCGGCTTACCACATGATATTGTCTTTGGGTTAGCCAAGCTTGAGTTGATGCCAACAATCAGCAGTGTCTATGTGCGTTATAAGTGACAGAATGTTTACGATTATTTCAAGTGTATTTAATTGATGCTTTGCAATTGACTTTAAATAAACAGAACAATGAACAAGCAAGCTGTAGTTGTCAGGCAGGCAGCACAGAAATACCTAGAGATAGACGCACAGAAAGCAACCAACGAAAGATGGTATTACTGATGGCTGCTGGGCTATGAATAATGCCACACCACATGTCGTATACACAATGTAGGAGAGTATTTACTCAAATCTTATCTGGACAAAAGGTAAAACGTACGCTTCGTTACCCTAGCAACAAGCAACAACAAGAAATAACCATTTTAGCTGGTACAAAGCTGCACATATCCGAAATACAAGAGATAAATTGATGTTAGATACCAAATTGCGCATACGCACAGTTACACCCGAAGCAAGTTTTATTTTGCCGATGCTTGTATCATTATTCATAACACAGTTTGGAGAATTTAAAGCTCTGTGAAGAATGCCGAACGAAATTAAGCAAATGTCTAATTAGTAGCATAGTTAATAATTGCTGATTTCATTGCATAACTAATTTCCATACTCTATAATAGCAAGTGTTGACAAGCAATTGAGCACGTCGGATTTGTGGTTCTAAACAGTAGATTGATCAATACAAAAGGGCTTAAATTGTAAGCAGATTTCAGGCTCTAATTATGTATATTGTTAAAGGTCATTCAAACTTGTGTCGAATGCTTCACAGAGACATTTAAATGGTTTGCTTTCTGTTGAATATGCTACCTCTAATTAGACTTATTAGTCTAATTAAAGCGCTTAAGTTAAGTTGCTTCTTATGTGTTTGTCATCCTGCAAACATTTACAACTCATTCGCATATATATTTTTCATTTGTTTATGTGTGTGTCACACAGGCACTTATCAATAATTTCGTGAAAATTTTGGCCTTCATACGAGGCGCTGCATCTGCCGCATCTGGAGCTCATTAACTTTGCAACATCAACACTTGTCGGGGCTACGCTCAGTGCCCCAACAAGTGCGCTACACACAACTTGAGCTATTTAACTACATCTATTGCAGTTTCTCCTCTATATGTCTCGTCTCTGTATGTATGTCTGTATGTTTGTTTATCATGCTCAGCTCGGCTGTTAGTCCAAGTGCGTAGAGAAAACATTTGTTCGGTGAGTCGTAGCTCCAAGCATACGCAGCTGAAGTGCTCTTTCTCTTCAGCTCTACTTTTTGCCGCTGCAATCTTGCTCAAAAGTTTATGCAACGTTAATTCACTTGTGCTATTATAGAGTATAGCTGGTAAGTTATAAGCAGATCGCATTGCAAGTCGAGTGGCAAATGCGAATTGCTAAATGTAATTTGCTTATATCTTTTACTCCAGGGTCTGATTTGCCACAGCTGACTTTTCAGCGACTGATTGTTTGTTCTATTGTGCCTTATCGCAAAGCAAGTCCCAAAGTCTCCTGCTTATTATATCTAACTATGCTAGATGCAAATCTTATACGCACGCCCCCATGTGTAGGCTGATTTTAGTCTGACACGAGTTGAGATGAAATCAACTGGTAGTTGTCTTCTCTTTGGGGCACTTTGGGGCGAGCTTTATTTTGCATAGGCCTTATGCAATAATAATCAGTAAGGACTAAGCAGATCTGACGGACGGAAGGCAACAGTCGGATGTAACCGACAGTAGCAGACCCTGTACTTTGTGTTTTCATAAGCCTCACACGCAAAGCAATCTGTACAAATCACTCCCCCTCCCAGTCGAGCAAATTGTTTGTTCCATATCTTCGCTGTTTCGTATTCGATCGTCATGCAGTTCACAGCATTAATTGAGAATGCCAAAGGCTACGTAAATGTTTGTAGCTTTCAAGCTGGGACAACTATCCCTAGTCGACTCAGATCGTCGTTCTGATGAAGAAAACTTTTAGAGAAATACCACGCCTACGTCTAATTACTTTCTTACCCTCATTTACCCCCTTGTACTTTTTTAAAGTACAGGGTCTCAAAAGAGACAGAGTTTTAAGTCTGGCGATAGCAGTGGGTTTCATTTATTTTATTTCAATCTTGACGCCTGTTAGAGTTGATTATGCTCTGTTTGGCTTTGCCAGATGCCAATATTTGGATTTATGCAACTGCCACATACAACCAGATTAACAACAACAAATGACTGCGGTTGCTGCTACCAGAGAGTAGTTTCATGCATATTACGTTTGCGGGCATTGCATTTTGCCTAGTCTCGGCTAAAATATGACATAATCATGAAGCTGACCTCGGGTGTGTGAGCCGTCGGTTCGATTGTCAACTCAGCACGTCTTGCACATTACTCATACGTCACGTGGCCACATCAAGGTTCAACAACAGCGCCATGGCTGTAGAGCATGTAGCAAAGCTGACGTGCAATTTCAATGGTCAATCAAAGTGTTCAAAGCAGCTTGCTCTATGTTATGGTATGTATTTTCAGAATTTTTATATTTTTTGTACTCCCTACTATGTGCAGTTCAGCTACATGACAATGCCAAGTAAAATTGCATGAGCTCAAAATAAAATTGCCAGCATCGCTCGCTGACTGAGTTTTATGGCTTGGGTTAGTTTCAGAGTTATGTCACTGCCAGAGCATAGGGCAAATCAATGACGCGAATGCAGTCGAGCTCTGCTGTGTGTGGCAGCGAAGCGCGGAATTCGCTGCAGTCGATTGACTGAGGATTGAGTTGAACCATACACCGTGCACCGCATTTGGCTTGTCTCACTTGTATGCTTGCCACAATAAGTTGTGTGCCACAAGCTCAGGTGAGGCCATCTGTATCTGTATCTGTAACTGCAACTGTAGCTATACATCTATATCTTTTTCTCAGACTGCTAACGATCTGTTTCTTGCTACCGTTTCGTTTTTTGTGGTTTTTCATGCTCTACTTGCCGCACGAGCAACTTGAATAATTCTCAAATTTGACAGCGGACATATGAAGCACTTTTGTACAGTTCGCTAGCCAATGCCACGCCCACGAGACAACCCACTCTACAGCCCGCCCACTAAGCCAAATATACACCTCGCCAGCCCATTTGCCAACTGTAACTACGGATAACATATGCCAGAGCGGATGCCCTAACGGAAACAGTCAACGTGGCTGGGCGTTTTGAGGTAACCTGTCGAGTATTTCATCTATTGAATGACGTACAGCATGCCCTCTCTATCCCCCCTCACGACTATCTAGCTACTGTATAATGCAAATGGTTGCAGGGTAACAGAGTCAGCGGAGGCGGCAATAGGATATCGTAAAACGTATCGTCAGAGTTTCCGTATCCTATTAAGTGTGGAAATTACTTTCATATGCACATTTTGATTTCCAAGCTACAGTTACTTTATTCTCCGATGGCTGATGGCTGTTATTGCTCTATGTAGTACACACACACACACACACACACACACACACACACACACAAGCAATATATATGGCATATGGACGCAGGTGCAATGGGGACGACAGAAACAACCATTGCGGAAGAACAACTGCAGGTGAAATTCAATCAGGCATTAGAAGTTGGCAAAGTTATACGACTGAAGTAAAAATGGAGCCAACTACATAAAAGTGATTCAAATGGAAAATTCTGCAGTTATTTTAAGATGCTTGGCGTTAGCAATAGGAACTGCAAGTTTTACAAACATTATGTTCAATATTGAATATTATAACTCTATTGACCATATTTTTGATTACGGCAAATGTTTAACAACTTGCATATTGCATATTTGCTTATTGAATTTTATTAATTTCAGTTTTCACTTGTTAACAAAGTGATTTTTATTATTTGCCCTTTAAAATTATCAACTCATTTGTTTGACAAAAAAAAATGAAATAATTTGCATTTTAATTAAGCCATATATTCGCTGAAAAGTAAACTCAGCTATAAGCCATCGATTGGTTATTTTTAATTCATTCAATATTTGTTCGCAGCTTAAATAAACGAGTTCATATCTTGACAGTTTTAATTTATGAGAATTTAGTTACTGAAAAAAACTGCACACATTTTTCAAATTTTTAATTATTGTGTTTGAGAGCTCTATAAATATTATGCATTTTGCTTCAAATTTTAAACATTACCCCACATTGGCCTTGTCCTATAAATGTTTTGCATTGATCTTTGATGGTGAGTGAAAACATTTCAATAAATCATGAAAATCAATGATGTCTAAAATTAGCAAAGCATCCGAAGAGGGGCCCCAAAAAGGAAACAAATAATAATAAACTGTGGAACCGTAACAAAGACCAAGCTCAAGCCCAGCATCATATAGGCCGCTGAAATATGACAGGCAATGGAACCGAAACCTAAATAATACGCATCTCAAAACAATAATAATAAAACAGAAAAAAGGCAAAACATGGAAGAAAAAAAGGGAAGAACAGGTTCAGCCAGCGATAACAATAAGGCAACTTGCCCAACTACAGCAACAAAGAACAAGAACACAAGGAAGCAACGCCATGGCGTGCGTTTTCCTCAAACGATAAACCTTTTCACTTCATTAGGCATCGAAAATTTCATGCTTCAACAGCTTGACGCTATGATGATGGCACCAAAGGGTTAAAGCCGATACCCAATACCCAATAGCCGATGCCATAGCCGTGTTTAATCAGTGAATCAGATGATTCAGTTTCGATTCAGTCGATTCACTTCGTTCGTTTGTCATTCCGCATTCGAATGCAAAAACAGAGCACAGCAATGAAGAAGTTTAAAAGCTAAAACGGGTGAACTAAGATATACCCTGCGAACGAGTTGATACAGCTAACTGAACACAACACATTTAACAACAAAATAAAATAGGGTATAAATATATAAATACAAAATGAACTAATTTTAAGCATATATCCCACAACTTTTATTTGCATGAAACTGTGAAAAACCAAACAAAATAAAAATAAATATTTTTTTTTATTTTTATAGCTTCAATATAATACTTATTCAATAAAGCTAAGAAAATGTGGTAAATTTCTTTTACAGCTCTTTTGCTTTTTCAGTTACTCCAAGTGCTTTGTGTTTTCTTCAATTTCACTGCCAGCCAATTTTCATTAGCAACTGCAGCAGAAGCTTTGATGGAGTTCAAGGCAACGCAGCGTATGCGCAATATTGTAACTTATTCGCGTATACAATTAAATCAAAAAGAAAACGGCATCCTAAAAATGCATAATAACGAATTGCGCTGGCAAAGTTTGACTCAGGTTGAAAAAATAAGCAATACAAGAAATAAAATATTAAATAGAAATTTAATTGCAATTCAATGAGTGAAAGTGTCTCTGTGTTTGCGCGGCAAAAAATAATTGCACGTACAAGTTTTTTAATTAAAAACTACGCGTGACTTGTGTCAAATGAGCGTGAAAGCGAAAATAAAATACAAGACTTGCAGAAAGAAAATGGAGCTGCCCTAAGCACTAGAAGATAACTACAAAAGCATGAAATTAATATATTGGCTTTGCTAGATAAAAAGACGTGATTTGCTAGTTTTAAATTATCTGAATATGTTATATATTTGTTTTAAGGCGCCTTGGCCCGACAGGCAACTAATCAAACAAACAAACGACGTTTGTTGACTTCTATACCGTCATGACAACTGCATGGAAAAGCCAATGAGAGTCCATGCATAGAGATTTTTGAGCTGAGCGATAAAGCACAGCGCACGCTCTACATTATTAATTTTAAACACCTGCTGTGTGAGGCAGGCACACAGATGCCGAGACAGCAGGTGGCATGCCACAGAGGGCATGAGAAAAGAAAACAGTTTGTGTATGGAAGAAAGTAGATCCTTTTATATTCCAACACTCATTCATTCATAAATTTCATGTCATAAGCGCGCAAAAATGTTACAAGTATTTGAATTTAATTATGAACTCTGTCCCTGGCGGAGACAATGAGGCCACGGCATCTCTGGCACTGCGACTCACTGCTGCCACTAAAGTCGCCGTGATAAATGGCATACTTTGTGGCAAAGTCAAGCAATGTCAAGAGGGGGCTGCAGCGTGCAGAGTTGGCCACATTAGTCAGGCCACATGGAAAATACTTTGAGCTCAACTTCACTTTTATCCTCTACTCATATGCAAGCTCACTAGTGCAAAACACAGTAGCGCTCATTTATACACATATATTTCATATAAAGATTTCTACGCCCATTATTCAAATATATATCTACTCACAGAGGGTAACAGCTGAGTGTAATTGCAACTCTGTCTCTTTGTTCCTCTGCCACTCAACGCACACTGGTCAAAATAACCAATTTGATAATAAAATTCTTACCATTTTAAACAAAAAATTGTCTACACTTTCTATTAAATTTAATTATACGATTCAAAATGATTTTGTCATATTTATTCTATTTACTTTCCGGCTTTATTATTTTACTTTATGCAAATATTTTGGCCATTTGAAGCAGTGTGCAACGGGCAGACCGCGTGCTGTGTTCAAAGGAAACGCCTGACTGCATGCAACAATGTGCAAGTCAAGCTGCATCATCCTTCGACTCATGTGACTCACAGCTGACTCGAGCTCTGACTGTGTGAGTGAGAGTGTAAATGTGAGTGTAAGTGTGTCTGTGACTCGCAGTCCTTGGCTAAGTGCAACTAGCACAGTTACAGCAGTAACAGGCAAAGCAACAGCTTGACTTTACACCTCAATGCAATTTACTGTAAAATTGCAGCCTGGCATTTATTTTTGCTCGGCTTGCTCTAACTTGCATAAGAGTGCTCACTTGCCTTCCTTCTAACTGCATTTGGGCTGCATTTGATTGGCGGAACACTCGTTGCCCTGTTCAGCAAATGTCACATATCACGTAATGCTGAAGGCCATGCGAATACGCCATATTGCACTCAGTTTTGTTACAGTGTCTTAACATTATGCTAAAATTTTATCAACTGTTTTTTAATCATAATGAGCTATGTTTAATTAAACTGTTGGAAATTCAAGAAATTGCTGGTTTGCAATCATGTATACTAATTGCAACTGTGGATGTCATAGGTTATATTTAGATACTAACACAGTAATCTCTCTGGTCGATTTTGTATTCATAGATTCTAAAATTTAAATATTTATTAATTGCTCTTAAAGTATTTATTTATGCCAGTATCGATTTAGCCCCAAAAAACAAGAAAAATTAAATTACAAATTAAAATCATGCATAGGAAATTCAAAATAAAATTTAAATTAGCAAAAACTTGGGAAAAATTAAATTTAAAAAAAGGAAATCGATTTAAAAGAAAGGTCCAACGTTTGACGCACAAGTTGAAAGGAAAACCAATTTATAAAGAAATAAATGGATATACTTAATACAATCGCATAAATTGTATAAATCGGGACTAACTGTTGCGGTTATGATACGTATGCATTTAAACGCATATTAAATTACACAAAAAGCTGTAGAATGTCATGTAAAATGGTTAGTAATCAGCATAAAAAAAAACTGTCTATACGTAAAGCTTACGAAATATCTTTAAAGATATATCAGATGACACAGCATTGATAAAACGATAACAAATTGCACACAATAGCATATGCATGTATGTATCCAACCTTGCCAGCTATAACAGAAGCTAAGGCATAAAAGAGGAAAACGAAGAGAAGGAAACGAGAAAGAGAGAAAGAGATAGAGAGAGAGAGAGAGAAGAAGCAAGCGATTCAGAGATTGGCACACTGGCACAGGTTATGCCATTAAATTGCAATTCCTTTCGATTTGCGCTGCAATGCTTGCCCATTTATCTCAGCAGCTCTCTTTCTCTCTCTCTCTCTCTCTCTCTCTCTCTCTTTGTCTCTCTCTCTCTCTCTCTCTCTCTTTCTCCCTGAGAAACATGCTGCATACTTGGTTCCGTCGGTGTTTTTGTGCTGAATGCGCTTGTGTTTTATGCAATCTTCTAGTCTTATGCCCTTTAATCTGCGTCGTGTACTTGACACAAATGCCACATAAAAACAACAAAAACAACAGCATACACAACTTTATGCACACACACACACAAGAGTGTGCGTGTGTTTGTGAGTGTGTGTTTGTGTGTGTGTGTGTGTGTGTGTGTGTGTGTGTGGTATACAGCTGCACTTTGCATAAATGCAAAGGCGAAAGTACCAGCAATGGCGTAACGCATATGCCGGAGTTCGGCTTGTGCATAAATCTAGCGCTGAAATGTATGCAACACATTTATATCTGCATCTGTAGCTTCATATGTATGTGTGTGTATCTGTGAGCATTGAAACAATGCCAGGTACTTGTACTAGCTGCAGCCAAAACAAGTCAACTGCAGGCCCTGGCAAAGCAAAAAATTCACACAAAAAGTATACTTAGAAGAAAAAATAAAAATAAAAGAAGGAAAAGTCAGCAAAGTGCAGCGTTGCCTTTTATTAATTCTAAATCATGATGCAGCTGCCAGCCGGAAAAAATGTGAAAAAGTGAACAGAGCCAGAGAGCGAGGGTTTTCCTCTCACCCGGTTGTTGGCATTTAAATGCCAGGCGATTTTATTATACTCGAGCAAACGGAAACAACTCAAATGCGCCAAAGTGTTGCAACTTAACTGATGAAGTGTCCACTTGAAGGTGTTGCCTTTTGTTGCGGCTGCGGCATTAGCCATGCTGATTGAGGTGCGGCATAATGGCAGAGTCAATGCGGAGGCTGAAACTAAGCCGGAAACAGTTAAGCCCCTCTACTCAAATGCTCCAGCTCCTTGTTACTCAGTTTCTCCTCTCCAACTAGCAGCAGTCAAAGCCATATGCCTGCCCTGCAGATGCGACAGCTGCCGTCGCCCCTCCAAGCTCTCCAGCATTCACAGAGTGCACTGTTTGCGCTATCACGTACGCAGGCAACAACTGGGCGACAGCTTAAAACAAAATGTATTCATACAAACACGCTGAGCCCTGCCATGGCATTAATGGCGAAAAAAGCAAAATGCTTGGACGTGCCTTGGCCACAGTGGCAACAACAAAAACTGGAACAGAATAGAGCAACCAGCAACAGCAGAGAAGTCTATGGAACAGCATAGAGTAAAGCAAGCGAGCGGCAAGCCACAGTTGTAGCAACAACAACAATAACAGCAACAACAACAGCAACAACAGCAACAACAACAGCGACAACAGCAATCGCCTTTGTGCACGATTGCAGCCAATGCTGCGTATGAGTAATGTGCGGCTTTCTTAGCCGCTTTTGTTGCCAGTTGGCCGTAGTTTGTTAGCAAGTAGTTTTCAATTAGCTCAAAGCCTTGACAGACCACACACACACACACACCCACACACACACACACACTCACAAACATTAACAGCATTGAGTACTGCTTCTTTCTATTGCTGCCATTTTGTTTTTGTTTACGTTGATTTTGTTGCTTTGTTTTGCTTTGCTGCTAATAGCATGGGTTTTGGTTAAGTTACTTAGCGCAGCAGCAGCAACACAAAATACGAAAAAAGTAAACAAAACGTAGCGAGAGAAGGAGCATCATCTATAAGTGGCACAACCGAAAAGACTGATGGTCAACCAGCCAGATAGAGAGCGTCTATACTGTATATCGATTAGGTTGAGGTGAAACGAAGTCAGGCAACACACAGCTATCGAATGCGCATTTGTTTTCGTCGGCAATTGACTAGTGAAAGCTTTTAGCCGGAATTGTGCGCAGCAATCTACTTCAAATGCAGCTGCAATTGCCGTAACGGAGACGCGGCTTCTTTTAAGCCTCTGTAGCACAAATTTATTGAACTTTAACTAAGCTGAGCTGAGGATACATGAACTAACTGTTGAAACATGAACTCAGCACGCTAAAACATAAATCCAAGCTATATAGTAGACATATGCTAGAATATCTTTAGTTTATGCTTCCTTAAATATGCACAATATGGGTTGAATTTTCTATGGCTAAGTAGAAAGATATGCAGAAATTTGAATTAATCAAAAACGTGTGAAGCAAGCAAGAGTATGATGATAAAGTATCTTGCTAGCACAGCATCATTTTGTATCGAGCGAAGAAATTTTCTATAGGCAGATTGAAAATTTGTTATTGGTATAAAATGCAAGAAATGTCGATAGGGTGATTGAAAGATTGATCAATAGTTAAAATACAATTATTGAAATAACAAAGTAATAATAAAATACTTGTATTTAAAATAACAATATAATCCCTCTATATTAACTTTTTTTAATATACATATATAAGAAAGCTGAGATCACATTTTTCAAAATTAAACAAAGTTTAATTTAATTTGCTGTGTTTTTAATAGTAGGAACTATTTCTTTTTTTTTTAATTCCCACTTAGTTTAAATCTGAAATGTAAAACCATATGTATATTATATATACGAGTATATTCCAAACATTCACCTAATCCGTATTTACTATTTATTAAGAGCATACTTCATTCGTCGAATCATTTTGCAGATTATTCTGCTGATTTGCCTCCGCTGTGCAGCTGCGCACCTGTTCCACCTGTTTGGAGCCGGTCGAATAATTTCGCAAAAATGCTAAGCAGATTACATTTAGCGCTGCAGGCGTAACGACTGCGGCAGTTAAATTTTGCATTACTTAAATGTGTTTTATTGCATTTTCTGCGCCACACAGATGTGCCACATGTGGCAGCTGGCATCCAAGGCATGCCATCCATTCATCCCTACGCAGATGCTTGATGTATTGACGTGAGGATGTAGGCCCGTAAACGTGTGTAATGTGCTGCAATGTTGGCACAAGTTGAGCAAATTAAATTCGAGTTAAGTCAATCAGCGAAATGGCAGCAAAAACAAACAGTATCACATCAATTTTTCTGATTATTTGCGCAGCGAGAGCACTGAGTTCAATTGGGTTACCGAGAACGTGGGGTACTCTCTCCAGTGATAGTGCTTTATTAATAAAGCCACAGGACTGGCCAATACCCTGGCCAATGCCAGTCAGTCCCAATTCCCAGTTACTGCCAATTTTTTTCATAAATTTATAACCAAAAGCCGTAACGGATGGCAACCGCTGCCCACGAAGTTCGTCCTTGAGGATGCGGCTTGGAAAGGAAAATGGGGCCGACAGTTTCGGCAAATGTTTTATTGCGTACATAAATTGCAATTAGCTTCATCGCCTGCCGGGATAAATGCCAGCCTGCACACCCCAGGATACGCATGTGTGCGCCCAGGGAGGGAGCCCAGGAGGAGTCGCCAACATGACGAACTGCCTGCTGCTCGTTTTGGTGGGTTAACAAAACATCAATTGGCTTATTAATGTTTGCCGTGGATGCCAAGCTGCTGCCGCCGTTGCAAAAGACAACATTGGCCACTGCCCCCATCCCTCCCCCCTTTGCAACGCGTGCGTCCAAGTGGCGCCCTAAGCACAAGCCAGGACTTTGACTTTAGTGTGGAGTCTCTGGAGGTTTTTTTTTTTTGACTCTTCTTGGGAGAGTCACGCCTGCGTTTAATGTAAAATTATGGCTTTAATGCGCTGCCAAATGTCAAATGTCATTTTTATAATATATATATGCATGTATTTATGTATACAAATCAGCATAGCTCTGCCATTCCTTGCAAGAGGTGCATTGCCCGCAGAGCCATAAAGTCATACCAGAAGTAAGCCACGTCTCCAACTCAATTAGCAACCGATGCCAGCAAATGAGTTTCATGTTGCGTGCTGCCTTTGTGCCAAATGAAAGCTGCACTAATTAGCTCACTTTTAATAGGCTGGGCAATTGTTAGGCAAATGTGCCTGATATCTTTATGATTTTACTATGAAGGCCATAAAACTCGGGAACTATAATCACTCTCTTTGTAGGCAATACTTGCTAATTCTAAGCACATAAAAAGTGTTTATACTCCTTCGGTTTCAGAACAAAAATATCTGCACTTAGCCAAAAATACTTTGAAAATAGTCATCAAGCAAAATAAAATGTATTTCTTATCCACTATTAGATATGCTTAAAACTAGTGCTTTATTTATATTTTAAAATATTACTACACTTCGATTAATTAACATTTTAAATATGAAAAATAGTTATATTTATATTGGTATAGATTAAAGGTAATTCACAAGAATACATTATTGGCATAGTCCCCAGCTAAATTTAAATCGAATGAAAGTCTTAAATATACTACAATCAATCGAATTCACCAGAGTTTATTAAATATATAAAATATTTTCGCATAAAATATGCAAAACAAATTTTTTGTACTGCTCACAGCGCGTAGTAAAATAAAAACTAATATCAAATGTCAGTTTTTAAAAAATTCTGGTTATTCAGTTATTTTATACCGGCTTGCGTCAATTTCTCTTCGTCAGCGGCTGTAACATATTTAAAACAGAAAACAGAAGCACTACAACATAAATTCTGTATGACAAACACAAGTTGAATGTCGATTTGATTGATTGACCTTATGTATGTGTGTATCTGAAGTTTGTGTGGGTGTGTGTGTACTATATGTGTACTAAACTTGTGTGCAAAAGGCGTAAAAGGGCAAAAAAAAAGGGATGCAGAACAATTTTTTAGCTTGGCAAACTCAGTTTTCCCTTGTGTTTGTATGGGGCTGTGTGTTGTGATTTCTTTTATGCTGAAGGCAAACGCAATGTAAAAACATTTAAGGTTTCAATTAAGCAAAATCCCCAATGTCCATGAAAATAAAAAAAAAAGGAAACCCCAAAGGCAGCTTCACAATAAACCGTAGCAGCGGGCAAAAAAAATAAACCGTGCGGGTGTAAAGCAAGTTAAGGCTAGAAATATTTTAAGCAATCAATTTGGGACTGCGAAATAAGATATATATTACTTGGAGCAGGGCGTTGGTCAAGCCTTTGGCTTGGTTTTAAGCTGCCACAGTTTTCAGCTAAGAACGAAAAACGAAAAAAAATTATTGAGCTTACGTGCAACATGACAAACGATGCCTGCTACGAGTCACTGTATGTGTGTGCGCATGTACATGTATTTGTGTGTGCCTGCGTGTGGCAACAGGCAAATCCTTCCATCAAATGTCAAAGTTTAGAGTGTACCGTCCACTTGAGTTATATTGAGATTTATTGTTGCTACGTAGCTAAAGTGCAAAAGAAGCAAACAAAAGATACAACAGTTTAAGACAGGTTCCGTATCCGTGTCTTGGCCTTAAGCACACACATCATTAATTATAATCACTGGACATCGCCGTAGTTTATTTGTTTTTTCAATCCGCCAGCTGCAATTTATGTGGCAAGTTTTCTTTCTGTAGGCGTCAGCTTGCCTTTCAATTCCAATTTCATCTGCAGTTTTTTATGAAGTGCACTCGCAGAGAGTTCTCCAAATGCCGCCTGGCTGCAAGCCAACTGCCCATGCCGCTTCTAGCACAGTACCCCAAATTCTTAGGATATCAACAACTTACACTTTCTTCTTTCTTGAGCTGTGGCCACCCACCAGCAACTTGCAACCAGCAACTGCAAGTGCAACTGAGGCTGCGAGTTGTTTTGACACTTTTGGCATAACAAAAACTTGAGGCAAAAGTTTAAAAAATAGGCCCACATTGGGTGTTTCGGTTATATATTTATTTTACAAAGATGCGCAGAAATTAATTCATAAAAATAAAAAAAGATTTAAAGCATAAAGATTGTAGAGTGTTTTTCCATCTCTGTATTTCCTGAAAGTTTGCGAAAGCGAGCTGAAATTGTAGGCCAGGTATTTTTCTGTATGCCTGAGTTGTGCACGTGTTGAAATGTTTCACTGATTAAGAACCTGCTGAACTTTCGCTGCTACTTAGTATTTGCCGAGAATGATCCATTTTTTATTGAGGTTTTTTTCTTGGGTTTTTTAATCTTATCGATGTGTTGGCACTGTTTCTTGGCCTTCTTGTTGTCGCTGCCTTTTTCGCCTATTATATTTCTATCCATTTTTGCTTAACCCAGTTCCAGTTACAGTTTCAGTTTTCAGTTTCCAGTTGCTCTGCATTTTATTATCTGCACACTCTTGCAAAACGTAGCCAAACGAAACGAAACGAAAGTTTGCCATGTAAATTAAATGCCCGATGCCGCCCGAATTTTTTGTTGACAATATTTTTTTTCTCTCCTCACAGGCTAAGCTAAGCCTGCAGAAAAAGAAAAAATATATACAACATTTTTTATTGTTGCTGTGGAACCAACAAATAAATGTGGTTTAAACATGACAAGCCGCTGTGGGCCGCCGGCTCGTTATCACCAAATATTTTTGCACACGAAATGAGCGAATAAATAAACTCTGGCCCCCGAAAAAAGTTTGTTGAGCAGAGGGGAGAGCAAGTGGCGGGGAAAGCGAACGAAGTGAGACGAACCGTCAACCGCCCTTTGGGGGTGTGCAAATAATGTTGCCTACCTTGCGGCGCACGGCAAATACAGCAGAGCAGAAGCAGCGAACGAGTGGCTTGGCATTGGTCGTCCGTCCGTCCATCCTTCCGTCCGTCTGACCGTTTATGGTCGTCACTTTTTTGGCCTGCCTGCTTGACAAATAAAACGTGAAATGTCAGGGCGCAAAAAAGAGAGTAACCAATAAAAGCTTAATTAACTGTTTATGGCCATAGCATGTTAACAGTACCCGAAAAAAAGACCAGAGAAAAATAACCAACCAACAACAGCACACACACTCCACAGTCATTAATTTGCTGTTGGAGCAGGTTCGGTAACTGGGGCACAGCTCTGCCCTCAGATTTATTGGAATATCTGCGGCAGCCGCATTAAACAATATGGTCAGAGTAAATATGAACTAAAAACACTTAAGCAAACAAGTAAATTAAATCAAAGCGGATGCCGAAAGCAATAACAAAATGTCTATGTCAATAAATGTCAATGTCTATACATGTTTTATATTAGTTACCTTTGCTTTTGGACAACCACATTTTGAGTCAAAATTTCACATTTCGGATTAAATTATATTAGTCTTTTATTTTAAATACTAGTCTTTTGACTGTTTTTTAACATCAAAATTTTCAATTTTTATATTTTTACATAAACACAATGTCCACGATATCCAAACAAGATGTAGGTACTGAAGCCTTATGTAAGAACATTTCAGCAGTGGACCCGATCGGTGATAGTATAAAGAAAAATCAACAGATAGAGGCTATTTCAGAACATAAATTGAATAAGGAACATGAAGAATTTACGGAGTCATCAACGGATTCCATTAGAGCCATGTGCACTGCATTACAATTTCGATCCAGAAATACATCTACAATATGCATAAAAGGCGATTCTGCTTTGATACAGGGGACTGAACAAGAAATGTTCCCAACTTTTGGTAGTTTGACTGATCGAAAGCCAAACAGTGCAAGTAAATGCGATGAAAATTTGATCAGCAACGATCGGGTAATTATCCATGGTGAAGAGTCCACGAAGTTATCTGAAAGCGATTCGGTATATGTGATGCTTTCATCTCAACATCTGGAAATGTCCGAAAGTAATGAAGATACCGCTATGAAATCCTGCATATCGATAACCAAACGCCACCTTAATCCACATGAGATTCGTTGTGCGCATTCCGTTTTTATGCTTTTGGATACCAACCACGATAATTTAATCGATATAGCTGAGCTGAACATGGCATTCGAAAGGTTATCGGTGCCTCAGACGCGTCTCGTTGCAAAGAATATTATGACTGAATTTGCTGGCAGGCAGGCTACGCATATGAACTTTAGTCAGTTCCTTCTGTCGTATGCCAAGGTGCTTGATAATCCCGATGTTACTGCCACTCTAAGGACTTCAGACAAGAAACTTTCACTTCCAGCGGATCATATTAATGTTTCCGAAGTGGGTGTCAGTGGCGCCAAGCGTTTTTTTGAGGCTAAAATTGCAGAGCTAATGCTGAAAAGGAAATAAAATCCAGGCTAAAGTGGATTTACTGAATAAAGGACAAAATATAGTGTGTGATAAAGTTTTTGCCATCATCTGGTAAAAATGCCATCAAGAAATATTTCTAAATGAATCCAATAGATCTGAATGTCCTTTCTGTATGAAATTTTATTGAAACCACATACATTCAGCTTTTATTGACCTTGTGCTAAGGCAAGTTGCATAAAATAAAACGAAAACGAGAAATGGGAAAACTTAAGTGTCCAATCAAATGTAATTGCTGCGCCACCAGCGCCGTTTTCAGTTTTGCAAACAAAACGCAAATTTTATCCATCCCCAGGTGAAGGTGGAGCAGTTGCTCACCATTTGACTTGCCCCTTTCTAAGTTGTGGAAAAGCCCCAGCTAAATGTGCACCACACACGCCAAGTGCCAATTGCCAACAACAAATAGCCAAACTGCCAGCTGGCGATCGGAGAACCTTGCCGGAAGTTGCCTAGCCTGAAACGAAAAATATTTTCGTGCAAATAATTTGCCAGCTTAACTACGTTAAGTATTTAGATATGTATTTGTGTAGTCCATTTAAGCATATAGAATAGATTGGGTATTTCTCGACGTACTCATGGCAATTCCCAGGATATACTCGCATCCAATATTAGAATGTAGTATAAATACTACAGTAATAATTACATTCTTCAAATAATAAACTCAATTTATTTTGAGTTTAAATGCATTACACAAATACTATATCATGTAATGCAAATTTAAAACTCCACAACTTACAGGGTGTCACACAGTCTAGCTCATTCTGCTTCTTATTGCGCGTGAGCAGGGAGACCTGGTCTGCTATACAATTATGTTGCCATTAAACCAAACAACGCGCAGTGCTAATATTTATAACAGATTTTTGCCAGCGTCCGTGCCCTTCGTCTTGCCATAAATCCAGCCAAGTAATGTTGCACGCCATATACAAATTATAATGAAAATGGTGGCATCTGTACAATGCTGCGTATACGCAATGTGGCCGGCCTCAGACTTATATAATAAAAATCCAACTAAAGTCAAGCGAAAATAATGAGCATAAACGTAAGCGTGAGCATGCCAGAGGCGGCAAGGGGGCGTCACCAGGGCGGGAACATCAGGGCCAGGGCGTGGAAATAGTTTTCAAATTAAAATAAATGCCGCAGCTGAAACAACTTATATGTGGCCACAGCAGCTACCGGTTGGCTGCTTGCTCTGCTCCGTTCAGTTTAGTTCCAGCTGGGTTGGATAGGGATAGGGATAGGAATAGGGAGGGGGAGGAGGGGGCTGGCCCACTTATAGGGTTGGTTGCCTCTGGCCCCTGCCACTTACTCAAATGGTTGGCTTTGACTTGGCCGCACTCAGCTAACCGAAATGCCATGAAAGTAAATTCACTAGAAAATTAATTATGAACGACGACAACGATGGAGCCAACGATGGCCAGGGATGGGGCGACGTAACCGAAACCAATGCAGCGCTGGGCGGAAAGAAGTATGGCCGGAGACGATGCGTGGCCGGGACATACCTTTTAATAGCATTGCCATCAATTTCGCTCAATTGCGCACACAATCGCATCTAATCACGTCGCAACGACCCCAACTAGCGGCAGTAACAGCAAAGTCAACAACAATAACAGCGGCAACAAAAACAACAACAACAACTTTAGAGGAAACTCTTGGAGCTGGCGATGCTCTGGCTAAATGTTTATGGTTATGCTGCTCACTCCATGCACGGGTCTGTGTGTTTGTGTAAAAGGGTCACGTGTCAAATGTCATTGACATGGTTTGTCTTGCCTTTAAGTATTTGCAAACAAACACAAGCGCACACAGCACATAGCACTCACACATACACACACACACACACACATACACACACACACACACACACTCGCGAGTAGCTTATGCCAACAAAAACCAAGAGCGAGCGCCAAAAAGTATGCCACGGTTTTGCCTCATTTGCTGCACGCCAGAGACGCCGAGATTCAACGTCAACGGACTTTGCTCTGGGCTCGTAGCTAATGCAATTATTTTATAACGAAATTTCTTTATAAAATCGTAATTGAAAAAGCAACTTCAATGGCAGAGGGAAGTAGTAGAGCACATAGTTTTAGTAATAACAGAATTTTCAAAAGGAATATATGTATACACATAGTATTTTTGCGAAATTAATCTCAATGCAATTGTTGAGAGAAGTGGAAAGAAAGTTGCGCTGCATTTCTATGTCATTACAACTCTCTAAGCGCCTGTCCTGGCTCAATTTGATTTGGCTTATGCTTGGAAAAGTCTTAAAAGAGTACAACTATTCAGTAGTTAAAGCACATGTCACTCTGTCAACATGACCTATGGAAGTTGTGTGTCAATTTTGGGCCCCAATCCCAAGAGAAACCGTCTGCCAACGCATTAGAAAAGTCCTTGCAACCTCATTCAAGTTCAGAGACAACAGCAATTGTCATCGTCCTCCAAGAGACGTAACCTTGAAAGTGACCAAATATAGATTAAGAGGTTGAGCATACGCCTTGTTGCCAAACTGAAACTATACCCTTTTCACTTCGCATGATGTGTCTCGGGGACAACTCAAACATTAAACAAAACCATTTTCATATCAAATTCCCCAAATGTTACCAGTATCCCTACCCCATCATTATTAGTATATGCCAGCCCACATCAACAGCATAGTTTCAAAGTGATATTGGAATTAAATTGCAAGTTACTTTCAATGGCTCTGACAGGCGACCATATGGCCCATAGACAGACAAGGCAGCCTTCTGGCCTGATTCCAATTTAAAAAAATTTTTCAGTGGGAATCGAAACATGTGCTGGTCGAATGACAATTATATTTTACTTTCGACCATTACAGCTAATGACAGTAAATGTTACTTAGTCAATTGGTATTGGCTAAAGACCTTTGACCAGTCAGACAACCTTTCAACTTTGACGTGCCCCAGCATGTCAGTTAATATAAGCACGTAAGTAGCTAAAAGAAAATTGCATTGCCACATCGCATCATATTCATTGACATTTCCAGCATGATATTCGTAATCACAATCACGTTCACATCTCGATGTGATTTGATTAAACTTGACTCGTTCTGATTTGATTACGCTCTGATTTTATTGCACTTAAGTGTAAGGCTTGAAGACAAATAAACAATTTTGAACAATTTCAGTTCATTTGGAGAACTCATATGCAGAACAACTGAAAAGATCTTTCATTTAAATACAATTTGAATAACAATAATATGTGTTTTCTGTTAAGCAAAAGAGAACTTAAAGAGCGAACTACGTGCATATTAAACCTCACGCAGTTTACACGTTTTGTAGTTCCCATGGCAATGTTTTGATACCAGAATGAAATGCAATTCGCTATCCTCCAAATATAAATCGAAAATAAACAAAAGCATTTTTTGTGCGCTCTTTTTATGGCTGCCACAAAAGATGAAGCTGCTGGCGGAATGTTAACCATATTGCAAAGTGCGCAAAACAGAACTACTGTAAAGAAATTGGAATGCTTTGAGCTACACTAGAAACCAATTGTTGCCAAACTAATTCACGAAAAACCAATATGCAAATAAACAACAAATTGTTGTGCATTCAGAGACGTTCGAATACAGTTTCGCTGAAGCTAAAATAAACGAAATTTAAGTAAACATTTATTTGTTTAAGAATAAAATATATATTGAACTGTTGAAATATTGGAGTGTATTAAAATAAATCTGACAATAAATATGAAATACAAAGTGGTATAAATATTAAGTTCTAAATGCCACATGTTGTACAGGAATGTGTTAAGGTTGGAAAATGCAAAAAAAATCACGAATTGCTTTGGAAAAACGCTCAACAACAAACAGTGAAAATCAATCGTTTGCCTCTATGCTCATCTTGTTTGAAACTTTTGCCAGAGTTTTTACATCTGGTTGCCTGATGTTTTTCTCAACTTTATTGCCAGTGTATTTTTGTTAGAAAGAGCAAATATCTACAAGAAATGCAAACTGCTTTTAGATTCAATTTCCGCGTTCACAATTCGCTTGTTGGTATTTTACATTTTGCCGGAGACTGAGGCACCCGGATAGTGTTGATGCTTTATAAACTTGGCTCTCTAGTTGGCTGTGGCTTACTATGAGATGCAATGCGTTTGTTTTTGTTTTTCAATTTGTTTTTGTTGCCAGCATATTGGCAACATTGGCAGTTTGTTTTAGTAGCATAGGCGTAACTTTTAAGCTTGTTGCCCAAAGTTGTGCTTTTTCTTTGCCTCTTTTTTCCTTAAGTAATTCGCCCTGCATTCTAAGATTTATGCACTCTACACTTGCAGCTTCAGATGGAAACTGTGAAACTGTGAATTGTTGGGTCTATGTGACTAGGATTAAGTGAGTTTCACCCACAGCAAATAAAAGAAATATATAAACTGATTATTGTATTGAGAACAACGAAACGGGAGTGCAAATTTTTATTTATTTTTTGTAAGCCAATGCTTTCAATCTACTGTTTGCATCTTATCATATGAGCTATGTATTTAGATAATATATTTATATGTTTCACTCGGTTAATTGGTTAATGTTTATTCAATATTCAATATTCGGTTGCGTCCGACTGTAGCCCTTCATACTCGTTGCATTATAAAAGACATTAACTATAATTTAATTTAATAAACTTTTGTAACACATTCGATGCATTTAGTTTTATAGGTTTCTAATTAGGAAATCATATGCAGGCGTAGTTCATTTCATCCGCTGGTATTTTAACACTTCAATTACCAATGATTTTCAAAATGACTTTACTCTTTGACAGCGTATTCAACTGCAGATAAACGAATAAAATAAAAGCAAATTTAACTGGTGCTCAGATCGAGAGGATATGAATTGCAATGCAAGCTAATCCAGTTGCTGCGGATGAAACTAATTTAGCTTTGCAGTAAGTCAAATGTTAAACTGTCTCATTGGTTTTGTGACTTGAGCAGCAGAAGAGTGCAAGGGTCGCATACACAGACAGCTCCATATGAAATCAAGTGTAAAATTATCAAAGTTCACAGAGCTCGTGCCACAAGATTGCAAGATGGAAAGCTCAAAGTAAACAAGAAATACAAAAAAAAGAAAACAAATGCTAAAGGGCAGGGAAAATCTGTGCATTTAAAATCTATGCAATGTTCATTTTTCTTTTGTCGCAGGCTCGCTGGCTCCTTGCCTGGCTTTGATGATGAAAAATGGAAGAAAATGAAAGTCAACGTGAAGGCGAAAAAACGAAAGAGACTTTCTTCTTGCGAGCTGACACGCTTAACCCTTTCTGTCAGGCGACAGGCGTTTTTTGGCGGATGCCACGCCCACTTTAATGATACTGAAAGGCAACTTTCATAATGATAATAATTTTTGTGCATGATTTATGAATGAACAAGTTTTATGGGTCCAAAGCCGTAGCTGCTGTTTCTATCAAACGTTAATTTTAAGAAAAGTGAAAAGTGAAAAAGCTGCCTTATTGCACAGCCACGCCTCCCACTACATTAGGCGTGCCCCAACGGGAAGAGCGAAAGTTTTTCACTTTAATATTTATTTCAACTGCCGGACCATTTTGGAGCGTAGTAAATTTGCATCTTTCAACGTTCAACGAACGTTCAAATACACACAGATGGGCTCAAGCCTGGACTCTCCGGGTCAGTGAAAACCTGGCGTACCTGAGAGCTCCTTTGAAAATCATTTCGCTGTGAAATTGTGCCCGGAAAGGAGGTTGAGCCAAAGCAGAGATGGAAATGCTGTTTTCGCTATTGGAGCACGTGAGCTTATTTCAAATGCATGCTTGTAGTTGTAGTAAAACTTGCCGAAAACTTGCCCGAAACGATCTGGTCTGGACTGGGCCAAGGCAGTTCATTGCCTAACTGCAAAACGAGCTGCAGTTGCGCCTTCGCAGTGCCATTAAATTGAAACCCCAAAAGTATGCTATGCCGGCACATTGTAGTCCCTACACCAACACCAACACAAACACCAACAACAACAATGACGGCAGGCCATAAGTTGTGCTTCGCGTTTTATGGGCCCTGGGCAGCTGATAATATGAAATTAATGCCACGTTGCTGTAGTCGTTATTATGTATGTATGTATATGTGTGTGTGTGATTACATGTACATGTATTTGTGTGTAGCTCGTGGACTCATGAAGATTTACGAGGCATGCAATCGATGCCCAGTTGCATGACTGCAATTAGGCGCACATCAAGTAAAGCAAAAAACAAAAAACAAAAACATTGAAATCAAATGCTCTAAGCAGGCCTCATATTTTGGCGCTGCAAACAATTTTTAATGAGTGTGCATGTGTGTGTATTTATACGAAAGTCAAGTTTTTTATGCGATTTTTCTTTGCGTTTTATAACAAGGTTAGCTGACTGTGCCAAAATACACACGCTTACCTGAAAAAGTAACTGGATTTATGATATTTTAGCAAATTTAATGACATGAGAAAATGTTAAGAAAAAAAAAACAAATATTAATCGATTATATTTGTATTTCTAAATATTTTATTTGCAGTTTATAAAATAGAATTTTATTCAAAATGAATTTTAATTGAAAATTTGTAAATATATGCTCCTTGAAATCCAATAAACTTTAGCTACAAATATAGAAATATTTAATTTTTCATAAACAATATGCATTTACAATAAAAATATAACCATGTTTTTTTTATAATTTTCTATACAAAATAAATTTATTTTTCATAATTTGTTAATATATACGCCAAGTTAAATAAACTTTTACATAAACACATACATATTTGCAAATAATTGTTTCACTATTAACTGTAAGAATTACCATGAAATGTTCAAAATAAATTTTTGAAAATTGCTGTTCAATTATTTATTTAGTATTGTTGTTTTTTTTATTTATTTGCACTTTATAAAATATGTTTTATTATCAATCAATTTGATATATTAACCAAATTAAATAAGCTATAGCTGCAATTATACTAATATTTCTTTTTCGATTAATGAAACCACAGACAATTATATAAATGCAATCATAAAACGATTGCATCAGAACTCAATAAAAATATATTTGTCTTTGTGGATTATTAATTGGATAGATAATTATACTGTTAATATATTTTTAATTGAATTAACAAATTGCATTCATTGTTCACCAGTTCGTTCTCGTTCACAGGTTTAAATATTATAGACTTAAGTCCGAGAAATGGCAGGTTTAAAATTTAAATAAAGTGCACAATATTTTATTACTTTAAATACTTAACACAAAACCGAAAACAAAAGTTCTGTAAATTTCCGGAAATTGTTTAAATTAAAGAACTCAACCAAATACGGGCGAAATAGTTTTTCGAAGCAACCGCATTTGTTATACGACTCTATTTTCGGTTGCTGGTTATTTGTGTTGGTGTTATGAGTATGTGAATACACGCAAACACACACCCGCACACACACACACGCAACACACACACACACATCAAGTACACTTGAGCGCATTGGCGTGTGTGTGCGATATGTACAAGCAAATTTTCAAATGAATTCCCCAAATGTGACAAGGACATTTGCATTGAAATTCTAATACCAAAACACGAAGCACGCATACAAGCCAATACTTGTGTGTGTGGGCGTATGTGTGTGTGTATCTATAGGTGTGTGGGTGCAGTTACTCGTACCGTTATACAAAAGCAGAGTAAGGCCACACATGTGGAAGGCTCCAGCTCTGTGGGCGGAAGCGGTGAGTTCTCAGCAAATGTTTGTTGCAGTTTATTTGCGCATGTAATTGAGGTCGTAAGCAACAGCCGAGCAGACGGACAGACAGACCGACAAATGGACAAAATGACAGACCGAGAGATGGAGAGACGGAGAGACGAAGAGATGGACAGTAAGTTGGCACAACACGAAACTCTGGCTATTGATATGGAGTCTGTGGTTGCCGCTGCTGCTGCTCATTGTTTCACTCAATGTAACTGTAACCACATTGGGCCTAAGTATGTATCGTGGTAATCCTGAAATGGAGAACGTCATGTCACTCGCAACTTGGCACAAACCTATTTTGACAATTCTGACCTTTTATACGGACTGCATAACACATAACACAACATCATAATAAATAACCGCATATCAACTGCCATTGGCATATGCTATTGGGTCAGGGCCAGGCTTCTGACAAATGTGTTTTAATTAATTACACTTGGACATTTCATTAATTTTCTGCATTCAAATTCGGGCCACCTATGCGAGCTTTGAAACAAATTCATGTTGGCAAAGTATCTGTCGGATATTTCTAATTTCTGGTTGAATATTCACCGTTCAATCAATTATGGAACTATAATAACAACTGAAAATACTAAAATAAATTCGAATCGCAAACAATTGAAAGTATCGTAGTCCAGCTGTATGCAAAAAAAAATAAATTTAGATTCAAATTTAATTTTTTATTGATCCAAATCCCTTAATACACTTAGAAAAATAAACAATGATTCGTTCAACAAAATTAAACCCTTTATTTATTTTTTTATAATGTAATGAACCTTGTTTTGTTCTAGAACTCAAGTGAAATAGAAATCGAATCGTTAATAAATTAATCAAGGCAAACAAATTTTAAATTATTATAGTCTTAAATATTAATGAAATTTTATATGCAAATTTGAAAATACGCGCTTTAATGAGGAACTTGGTTCTACATTAATTTTCTGTCTTTGTACTTTGGATATCACAAATTCCGGATTCAAGTTAGAAAACTCAGGATTTTTCTCCCAGCGTATGCCAAAACAAAACAAAAAATTAAGTTTTTTTTGCATGAAAAATGGATTAAACACAAAAATTCATTGTAATGTAATTGTTTTAAAAATAATTGTTAATAAAAATATATCAAAAAGTGTAGAAATACATTGCTAAGATCGATTCTAAAATAATATATTAAATTTAACTGCTATGGTCCTTTATTCTACCAAAATTTACCTATGATAATTAAAAGAAATAAACATTATTTTATCTGTAAATTGGAAACCCAGCTGGTTTTATGATTCTCATTAATTAAATACTTAACATATTTTGATCAATTTAAATATACAGTCATTAAGCAGGTTTCACTGTAATATACAATTTTTATTACATTTTTTATGGCGTGTCATTTTAATTGAATATTGAAT
Source organism: Hypselothyrea guttata (assembly GCA_035045125.1). Lineage (NCBI taxonomy): Eukaryota > Metazoa > Arthropoda > Insecta > Diptera > Drosophilidae > Hypselothyrea > Hypselothyrea guttata. The sequence goes on from JAWNNJ010002348.1 coordinate 58,757, forward strand.
TGAAAATTACACGGCTGGTTACATTTTTATTGTGCCATCCATTTAATTAGACAACGGAAATGAACAATTTAATTAATTTATTGCATATGGGTCAAATTAAATAGCGTAAAGTTGCAATTTGTTGCAATTGCATATGTAAACTAATCATCCGGCATCAAATAAATGAATAGTGCATATGAAATTAATGTGTGGTATTAACAAAAAATAAATTTAATACACATTTAATAGGAATTTAAACTTTAATTTTTGGCGGGTTTGTCGTTCTTATGCAACATAACTAGCCTTAAACTTGTTTTGCTCGCTTATCTGGATGTTTATAAGCCAGGTAAGACTGGCCAGGCCACTGATAACAATCCCACCTTGTATGCAATTGTTGAAACCGGCGTCTATTGTTAATCGCCTGCCACACGCGACTGAAGAAGCATAGTTATGTTGCTTTTGTTTCAGTTTCTGTTTCTATTTCTGTTTCTGTCTCTGTTTCTGTTCTGTATACTCTGCAGGGGGTGCGACTGGGGCGAGGAGGGGCGAACAAACATATTGGCTTTGGCAGAGGCATTTAATATGTATGCACAAAAATCAATTGAGGCGGCAGGCCGTAGGTAAACAATTAATTTATTATAATGATAAGCAAACGTTATGTTTCCCTCTTGTTGGCCTGGGTCAGTGAGCAAACAAACAAATGTCGAACTAAAGGCGACATGGGACAGACAATGAGCTGATAAGACAAAGATACGCATTGATTAAAAATTAATTATTGATCATAAATTAAGTTTTTAACTGAAACATTTTCTTCAGTTTAATAATTCTGTGCTATGCGAAGAAGCTGAAACTGTTCAGATTTAATTGAGAAGTTTAGCATTTAAAGAAAACCTTGAATCTTAACTATACCGTAAAAAAATGTCTAAATGGACAAGATGTTTGGACTCTTTATATTGAAAAGGTGCAAGAAAGTCTATTAAGTATGAACACTAGGAGTTCATTCGCCAAAACTAAGAGCTAGAGACAATAACCGCAAAAAATCACAGCAGTTACTAAGCTACAAACTTGAAAATTATCATATACGTTGGCTATAGCATTCCTTATCGATGCTGTGATTACGATCGGTAAAAAATAGCAAAGATATGCTATAGACATTTTGCTTTTTCTTATAATATAAGGGAGTAGTTTGCCCTCAGCTTGCACTCATTACACGCAAATGTTTCTTTAGTTTATTACGAAAGTACAGAGGCTTCTACTGTCGGTTGCATTTGACTGTAGCCTTTTATCCGGCTAATCTGATCCATATTTAACAATTTGGCTTAAACTAGTTTTGCCTTCTAGATAGCTCTTCTTCCACGTTCAAGTTCTGAATTTAGCTATCTTGACTATCATGAATTTAAAGAAATTTATAGCATACTTTGAGAGACATGCATTCCGTTTTTGTGGTCTCAACAGAAGCAACAACAAAGCCCGGAACCAGGCTTACGGCGTACAAAATACGGAATACGGAATACGGAATCCAGCGCAGACACTGGCAATAGACTATTCTAAACGTAGTTTAATTAAAGCCCGCTCTGACTGGCATTGTTATGCCATACGCGACATCGATGTCAACGCTGCTGGCGTTGATTTATGTGACGCACGGCAAAGACACGCTGAAAGCAGCGCGTGATAATCAAATGTCATTCCTGGCATGCTAGTCACACTCCCAGTTCCCATTTCCCATTTCCCAGTTCCGAGTTCCCAGCTCCTAGCTCCTAGCTCCGAGGTTCCCACTTCCAAAGTTGCAGAGTTGAGTTGACTCAAAGACAAGCGGCCATTGGTGTGGCATAATACACACGACAAGTGCTTAATTTATTTTGCATTAAAGCCTCATTTATCTTGCCTTATCGCTTGTGCAACAACATTGAAGATTTACTTGCCACAGCTAAAAAACCCTCCAGTACACACGCATACCAAAGCACACGCTGCACAGTGGTTGCTGCCATAAAAATAAAAATAATTTGGGTTATTCAGACAGAAATTGGTTTTCGCATAGCGAAGTCTAAATTTGTCAGTCATTTAATTCTAAATCTGAATTTAAGTAAGGTTTTGTGGATTTTGAAGATACAGGTATTTATTTTAAGTTCCAATATTAATAAAAGTCAAGTTGTTATTTTGTTAGTTTTTTTTTAAATTAACGATTTAGTGTATTCTATTTCTGTTCATTTCATGAGCGTTTATTATGTTAAGTTAAAGTTTAATCTATGTTCCCTTAATATTCCCAGATTTATTTATTTTTCAGTGTATTTGTGGGTGTCTTAAGCTGTTGGTCAACTGGGCTTGAGGGGATATGTCGCATACAAAAACCAAATTGCAATTCTACAATTGTTTTTTTCGCCCAACTGGTGACTATATTTTGTATTTGTGTATTTATACTTTATTTTAAGGTTACAAATATTAAAGTTAAGTTATTCAGGAAAACTTTTATATGAGTTTAAGCCTCCAATGGGAGGTATGGTATGTGAACATATTTTGTATTGCATATTCAAAATAGTTTTCTAGATTTTAGGTAATAATAACATGGCAATTGAGGTACAAACGGAACCACTGTGCGCTGTCAAGTCTTGTGTGTGAGCTGCGCCATAAGACACGCCCCTAATTTATGTGCCTTCAGCTGCAAGCGCCCTTGCTGGTAACGCCTTCTTTTTTGGCTTTTTTTTTTTGTTTTTTGTGGTTGCTGCTGCTGCCGTGTGAATGTCCTATGGCTGCTACTGTATGTGGCCTTTATTAATTGCAACGCCTCAACCGAAATTGTTTGCCATTTTCGTTTTGTGTTCTGCTTTTTGTGTTCGCTCTTCTGTTTTGTTTTATGTCCAGTCTGCTGACCACTGACCATTGTTAAAAAAAAAAAGGCAACAGCGCCTGCGGTCAGGCTGCAAATTGTTGCCAATTTTTTTAGAGACCTCTCTGTGTGTCGTTGTTGTACACAAACATTATTGAATTAGGCTCAATTGGCAGCCAGCGGCAGGGTGGGCAAAAAGCGAAATTATTTATGTTTTTTAACAAAAAGTTAAATAACATTAAAGTCGCTACATTGAAAATTGTTACAAATTGAGCTTAAAATAAATAAACACTACGTTTTAAATATTTATATATTTCATATAGGTTTTTATTGAACTTTGCGCTTTTCATAATTCATTTAGCTTAATAAATAAATTTGAAACTTCAATCTGAGCCATTAATTTTTAACGGCATCTCGGGTCATAAAAAGTATCGAAATCCAGCAGCAGCAGCATGAACTTAATCATAAATCAAAATATAATAATAATAATTTAATACTCGAACTGTGCCTGCCTTTGATTGCCCAGGTGAAGTTCATTTTCCAAGCAAATAAAAAATGAATTATTTACAGCAAACCATACGGACTCATGAGTGCCACATGTGCCACACGTTGCATTCGTATTGTAGTTGTATATGTATGAAAGTGTGTGTTTAAAGAAACGGCCTAGTAACAGCCTTGAAATCCCAAGTTATGGGACAAGTTTGGCTGGTTCTTGGCAGGGACCGAAAATAATTATTATGAGTTTAAAAAAATCAAAGCCCAAAAAAGCCTCTGAAAAATGTGGGAAAAATACAGAGTAGTTATTTTTGAACGGCAAATTCGAAAACACAATAAACTTTTATATCCAATTTTTTTGAAAAAAAATTGTTTTTCAAATTTTAAAATTCATTTAAATAATAAAAATCAAAAAGTAATTTTTATTATTGATTTTTATTATAAAAATCAATACGTAATTTTTATTTTTGATTTTTTTATAAAAATCAAAAATAATAATTACTTTTGATTTTTATTATAAAAATCAAAATAAAAATCAAATTGAAATATCTCTTAAGCCAAAAGATCCAGATTATATATCGACCTATATATTTGATCTACACATTAATACCTTTCAGATGATGTATAATATGTATGTACAAATACATGTACTTATGTATTTATATACATAAATGTGATTTTCAGCTTAGATACTTGCCCAGACCGCGGTTCATGTAAATGCAGCTTGCACGAAAAATTACACATACATGTAGCAACAGCAACATATTTGTGTGTGTATGTAAATGCACACTTGATGATAGATATACAGTCATCGGCATAAGTATTTGGACAAAACATTTTGTTTTTTTAAATTTCGTTTATTTCTGAATTTAAGTAAAAATATTAGGTTTTTTAATTTTTGTGGTTAGATACATTGTATTTGCATATAAAAATACCAATTTGGATTTGGAAATTTTAGAAATTTTTGTTGTATTTATTTTTTTTAATTATACGAGAAATTAGCGCTTGCCGAGGGGACATAAGTATTTAGACAAATGCGTTTATTTAACATTTCAATGTGAAATTGCAATATCTTGATACATTTCATGATTAAAATCAATGAATCAAACATTTTTCATTGCATTTAAGCTATTTTGGAATAGTTTTAGAACTGAATCACCCAAGGATTCGCCCAAATCCTTTGAAATCCTGCTCTATGCATTTTTATTCAAATTTCTTTTGTTTTAGAAATCGGTTTTCCAACTGTAGCGACTGTTTCAGATACCCAGAACATGCACATTATGCCTCCTTGGCTAGCCCAGGGGCATAAATCGCTTAAAAAAAACATTTTTTGGATTTACGTTCATTACCAAAAGTTTAATAGTGATTTTGAAAGATATGCATCTGAATTCGATCAAAAAACTGTTTTTTTTAAGCGATTTATGCCCCTGGGCTAGCCAAGGAGGCATAATGTGCATGTTCTGGGTATCTGAAATGGGTATCTGAAACAGTCGCTACAGTTGGAAAACCATTCTAAAACAAAAGAAATTTGAATAAAAATGCATAGAGCAGGATTTCAAAGGATTTGGGCGAATCCTTGGGTGATTCAGTTCTAAAACTATTCCAAAATAGCTTAAATGCAATGAAAAATGTTTGATTCATTGATTTTAATCATGAAATGTATCAAGATATTGCAATTTCACATTGAAATGTTAAATAAACGCATTTGTCTAAATACTTATGTCCCCTCGGCAAGCGCTAATTTCTCGTATAATTAAAAAAAATAAATACAACAAAAATTTCTAAAATTTCCAAATTGGTATTTTTATATGCAAATACAATGTATCTAACCACAAAAATTAAAAAACCTAATATTTTTACTTAAATTCAGAAATAAACGAAATTTAAAAAAACAAAATGTTTTGTCCAAATACTTATGCCGATGACTGTATATCTATCATCAAGTGTGCATTTACATACACACACAAATATGTTGCTGTTGCTACATGTATACTATGTGTAATTTTGTTTTCGTGCAAGCTGCATTTACATGAACCGCGGTCTGGGCAAGTATCTAAGCTGAAAATCACATTTATGTATATAAATACATAAGTACATGTATTTGTACATACATATTATACATCATCTGAAAGGTATTAATGTGTAGATCAAATATATAGGTCGATATATAATCTGGATCTTTTGGCTTAAGAGATATTTCAATTTGATTTTTATTTTGATTTTTATAATAAAAATCAAAAATAATTATTATTTTTGATTTTTATAAAAAAATCAAAAATAAAAATTACGTATTGATTTTTATAATAAAAATCAATAATAAAAATTATTTTTGATTTTTATTATTTAAATTAGCTTTAAAAATTAAAAATTATTTTTTTCAAAAAAATTGAAAAATAATAATAATTTTTGATTTTTTTTCAAAAAAATTATAACCGTTACGGTCCCTGGTTCTTGGCCATGTGGTCGAAATTTGAATTTCACTTTTAGAATTTGCTTTAGATTTATAGCTTCACATAAAATGCGAAACAAAATTGCTAATTGCTTGGTTTTTTAGAAAAATATATAAAATTTGTGTAAAAATATAAATATTAATTAATATATTATATTCATTGAATTAGATATAAAAAATGCATTATTCAAAAATTACGTTTCAAATTTAAATTTAAGTGAGCTCAAATTAATAAATTGCTATGTTATTGTAAAATTCGTGACATAGCAATATTGTTTATCTCACATAAATAAACCAAATTCATAAAACTAGTATTTTAAATTTAGAATCAGTTATGAAATCTTTAAAATAAAAATATAAATTATATGGATACAATTATATGAATGTTAGACAAAATATGGCAAACTTCGAAGCCTTGTAACAATGGTTTGATGGGTTGGAACGACTCAAGCTTATGAATAATAATTTAAAATAATAATAATTATTATTATAATAAAATTTCGCTAATGAAATTATTATTATAAATGTTATTCATTTAATATTAATTTATTAAGCCCTGTAGTTGAAAAAGTACAAAAGGGTCTGTTAAGTTAGTGCAAGTGGGAAATGGGTGGGGTGGTATTGCCAAGTCCATCTGTTCGTCCGTCTGTCTGTTGTCCGAATGAACACCTAGATATCGCAACTGTATGAACTAGGCACAGACAACATTTGGAATTTTCTTTCTATGTATATAACATACACCAGTTGAAGAGGTTATTAATATATCAGCTATTATAATAAATATTTTAACTGGTATTAAAACCTGATCATTTCTATAGTTCATACCTCATTAATGATTATTTCCAGGGTATGCAAACAGCTACTCCAAGTTGAATATACTCGCAAGTTAATTGCTTTTTCAGTTTGGCAGCGCTTTGGGTAATTAATTCTGTACGTTTTCGTTTCACTTTATTTTTTGTGAAGGTTGAAATAGGAAAGGTCTCTATCGTTATGATTTAACCCAATACGGAACAAAAAAGCAGCGGATATTTTGTTAGTTAAACTTTTTGTGCTCCTTTTTGTTTTCTCGTCTTACTTCCTTTTACATGGTTTCCGCTTGCCAGCGAGCGAAACACATAACGCGTTCGGTTTTTACTGGGTCGTCAATGTAATAATTTGCACTGGGAAACAACAGAGCAAACGGTGACTACGCAAACACAGCCAACGTGAGAGTAAAGTGAAAGTGCAAAAGAACAACGGCAAATAACGGCAACAGCAAAAACACAAGAGAGCAAGGAACAAGAAAAAAAGCTAGCTAACAATTGCCAATGGAGGGGCAACGTTTTTTTTATTGCTTTTGCTGCTTTGCTAAACGGAAATCGATTGTATCGAGAGCTAACTGGACTTGCACTTCAACAGCTTTACACACAAACACACACACACACGCGCACACACACACATGTATTAAATGTGTGTGTGTGTGTGTTTTCTAGAAATTGTGTTTTCTTTATTTTTTTGGTATTTCAAAAGTTTTGTATACCACACACAGATACAGCATGAGTTTGAGATAAAACTAAGTTTTGCGCATGGACATAAAGAAAAACTGAACTTTGGCAATAATCGAGTATTTGAAAAGTTATTGAAATCGAGCAGAAAACGATAGTGAAAACAAAAGCTACAAATGCTTTGAACATTTTTAAATGTATATGCATATGTAATATAAATATATACGATTATTTATTAATTATTTAAATGGTATATTAGAAGTCATAATAACCAAACTAGCTATATGTATACCCTGTACCCACCCACAGCTCGCGCTTCGCGCTTTGTTAACCATTATTTGAATAAATTGCTTTTGCTAATTTAAAGTTTTACGATTGATTTAGCTTGTCATCAGCATTTAGCAGCTGCTGAACAGTGTTGTTCTTTTTATGTACCACAATTTCGCCAAGACTACAAAGTGTGGCTCTAAATATGCCTGGTAAATGTTGGCCGTGTTGCTAGTTGCTTCAAAGCGTTGTTGTTATTACAGACATTACATGCCGAGGAGCAACAGTTTTAGATGCAAGGCATTAAAAATTAACTGCATTCGCAGTAAAAACCCTGATCCACAGATGCCAACGCACGTATCGCAGGCATTCAACAGGCCAGAGGCAAAATGCAACAGAAGGCAGCTCACATAAATGAAAACTAATTTCGAGTTTTTTCAATCTGGGTTAAAAGGGTTTTTTCTGCTGCTGAACGAATGTTTTTCTACCCTCTTACAACAACTGTAAACACTGATATTGCAGCCTTTGGCAATAAGCTTCGAGCAACGCCAGAGGAGGCAGCAAAAGGTGCAATCTCTTATGCAGTCAGCATTCCCGAGGGACTTTTGCTTCTGTTAATTTTTTTCCACAATTGAAAACTGCTTTCGCTGCTTTTTATACAAGTCATTTGCCTGGCCACTTATGAAACGTTTAACCTGCAGTTTTTTAATTATGCCTGCTGTATTTATACACCAAATGTTGCAGTCGTTCTCTCGACTCTCAATGAATGCTCAATGCTGCTGCTTCAATATAAGTATAACTATAACTGCAAATGTAAGCATTACACTAACTGCAACTACAACTGCAACTGCAACTGTAGTTGTAACTGTAACTGCCACATTCCAAGTGTATTTGTTTGCTATTAACTAAATCAACCGTATTCAAGCGCCTTCTTCTTTTATTGTTGCTCTGAAAGCCGCTTACACTTACGGCTTTTATTGCCGTTTGCTGCTCCAGACATGGCCCGGAGTGTTGACTGTTTAAGTGCATAGTGGGTTCAGCTAACAGACAGACATTCAGACATCCAGACAGACAGACAGACAGACAGACAGACAGAGAGACAGACGAAGAGATAGTGGAGACCAAAACAGGTTGATACTTCCCAGTTGCATGTCAATGATGATCAGCCTGTGCTCCTTGTTCTATAGGTGCTTTTGTAATCAGCAATCGAGAGAAACTTGTTAGCTAACCAGGGCTGCAATGGTATGCATTTGTTCAGACCTGGCATTGTGGCTCGATTAGCTCAAAATATAGGCCAAAACACACACAATATTTTCATTAAACTGAATCGAATATTTTCAGTATTGCAAGGAAATTCATCGAATATTAAAAATGTTTTGAATGTGCTAATTAAATTAAGTTTCTTACAATGCAGATCAGTACGTTGGTTCAATAGTTATCACTGGCTGTTACACACATTTCCCATTTGCACGAACTTCATATACCCTTTTGTACTTTTAAAAACAACCCGCCAGCGATGTTTTTTAACATATATCTTCATAAACATCAATACTGAACATCATTTAACACCAAACTGGTCAGCAATCTGTGTCATTGTTAAAAGCATTTTATCTTTATTTAATTTTAAGAATATCTATTTATTTATTTTTTTTATTTTTAAGCTATATTTTAAGAGAAGTGCAAACTGCTGTTAAATTTCCAGAGAGAAAGACCCACAGATAGACAGCTGGCAGCCCTGAATGGCATTACCCATTTACTAGCAGATACTTTTGCAATCAGCGGCAATTGTAACTGCAGCAACGGAGCAAAAACCTTCAGCACATAAAAAGGGCTGAGACTCAGCCGCAGCGGCAGCTGCCACTGCTGAAGTTGCAGTTGCAACGTCTGTTACTGCCACGTTGCAGTGAACCCAGTGCACTTTTACCGTTTACATTTTATAAGTCTCTCTCTCTCTTTCTCGCTCTCAATCAGCTCCTACCACTGTTGCCAAATACGCCATTTTTCCGTCAAATATGTCCGTTTAGAAAATGCATTTGGTGTAAAATCGTGAATCTGAAAGCAGCGAGAATTCTAGCTTTTTTCAAATATAAAATCAGGCTTTTGTGAGTTTTTTTCTTAAGTTTTTTTTAATTTAACAAAATTCATGCTTAAATATGAAATATTTATAGTTCTGTTTCCATTATTATCTATTATTATTAATGTAATGCCCAACCTTATCTGAGGAGTGACAATGCAAAAAATTGTTATGTCTTTTTTGAGCAATCGCCATTTTTGATGCCATTACAGCAGTTAAATACAATACTTATAATAGAAAAAGTAAAACAATTATATTGATATGAAATTTTGGATTTAAAGACCATTTATCGTGGCTGGACGCCACCGGCTATCCTGCAGAGCAGAACAATAGAACAGTTTTTTTTTTGTTGCATCTCGTTTCCCGCCTTTATTCCATAACAAAAACTTAGAAAAAAATATGTGCTGGCCACACATGGTTTGATTTGGCAAATTTGGAAACCAGCACGAACCAAATCTAAAGAGATTTCTGTGCATAATTACGCCAAAAATTATCTAGAATGTATTAGAGTTTATGTTGTGAAAATTTTCAGAGATTTTTAGGAAATGTGATCCAAATTTTTAGAAAAATGCAGCTGTTGTCTGGCTTTTTGTGAACATTTAAATTTAAATTTCTAAGAAATGTGAGCTCATTGGTTTAGGAATATCAAGATATCGGTTAGGAAAAATTCAGCTGTTTGCCTTTTTTTTTAATTTTTTCAGCTTTATTTTTGTGCCTAGCTGTTTTGCTCAATAGAAGATTGGCAACACTGATTCTTACTATTGCCGCTTAGCAGCGTCGATGCCTCAGCTGCGACTTGGGCTGCTGGCTGCCACTCAGCGGCAACTGCCGGCCGCATGCATGATGCATGTGCGATGGGCGATGGGTGACGACAGGCCCAGTTTTCAGTCCCAATGGCATTTGTATGGACGTTTCGTTTTGTTTGTTTGCTCTGGCAACTGCCACAGCCACTACAACGGCCTCTTGCCTCCGACTGAGCTTTAGTTGCAGCTGCAGCAGCTCGTGCCTCATGCCGCATGCCGCATGCCTCGTGCCTCGTGCTGTCAGTTTTCCTGTTCGCCATTCGCTTTGTTTGTTCGGTCGGTTGCGAGTGAATGTTGGGTGGGAGTGGTTGAATGTTGAATGTGCTCGGCTTGTTTGTTTGCTTTTTAAAGTTGCAATCATTCTACACATTACACCATGGCAAACATGACCCATATTTTTGGCAGGCCTCCAACAAGCTCTGTGGGAGCCCTTTGCTGGCCCTTTGCTAGGTGTTGCCGGCGTTGGCTTCAAAAATTAATTTGGCTAAGAATTTTTCATTAATTGTAAAACAGGCACTCTCTATGCTGGCTGACTGACTGCAGGACTGACGGACAGATGGACAGACGAACTGAAATGGCATGCTGGCAGTGTCATTTCAATATTTGATGCATTGTTTTCCATGTCAGCAATTTGTTTTTCAATTTTACCACAATAGGCAACTTGCCAAAGCCAACAACAGCCAACACCAGTTATGGCAGCAGACTCAGTACACTAAACCCGTACAGAGCATTGCCTCTTAGCGGGTTTCATTGCCAAAAATATATTTGTTTATTCAGCCTTAATATGCTGCAACATACGAACTGCATGGGCATATAGTTACCCTGGAATGGAATGTGCAGTTTTCGCATAAAACCTTGATAGCAGGCAAAATATGCATTAAAATATGCAGGAATTTAATAAAATATTGGATTTTAAAAAAATACTTGGGTAAAATTTGTTTAACATTTAGAATTTGTATAGCCTGTACCATGTTAAAACAGGATGAATTAATTTGGGAGAATGTATATAACAAGCAGGAAAAGGCGTGGCAGATAATATTTAAAGTAATATTTAAAGTTGGTGGTTGTTATTCAGAAAATATATTTTACAATATACATATTTTTCTACTTTAAAAAGCGCATTAAAATCAGCTAATTGGACAATATTGCAGGTTTTGTCCCACGTGCCCTTTGGTTTTTAATTATATTTGAAATATTGGGTTCATGGTATTCTACAGTTCTGATCCGCTGAATTAGCTATTCTGGTTTTAACTATTTACTATATAAAAAATAAAGTGTATTTTAAAAATCTATTCTCTCGCACATAGTGCACAGTTTGTCTGCAGCATTTCGTTCACTCCTATGTCAACTTTTTGGCAGACATTCTTTATGCTCTCTGTGTGCATTTCCTTTGCAACATTTCTATGGATGTTCCTTTTGTTGTGGCTGCTGCTGTTATGGCTGCCATTCCAGTTGGTGTCAATGGCAGAGCATTATTTTGGTCCATATGCGAAGTCTCTAGACACAGCTGCATCTTTGCTCATCTTTGACTCTCTTCAATTCAGCGTTTAACTTTGATTTCTCGCCTGGCTAGTTCAAAGAGTCAACTGCAGTTCAAAAGCTTGGCATATTTTACATAATTTTAAACCATACTCAACCAAAATTTTATTTACCCATTCTATGACACTCGTGGAAATATTCTTTATATAAAGGGTATAAAATCTTCTTGCGGCATTGCATATTTGTGCTACAGCAGCATTATACTGGCATTTTTATGTAGATTTAAGTTAGTGTCGAGCACTTGAGATTGATTGGACAACTATTGGCTTAAAAAATTAGAGCACAACGCATAAAAACTCGCCAAACTGAGTGCCGAGAACGGAAGCACAGACATAAAAGTCGAGGCAGGAAATGGCAAATGGCCCCAGCCAAACGGATGCTTATAAAAGTTACTTAGCTTTGAGTGTGAGTGTAGCGGGTACGGAGTACGAGTGTGTTGTACAATATGTAAGTGCTTGAGTGTGAGTGTCAACTTTAAGTAAGCTGTTACAATATAAGCACTTTGTGGTCAGTATACAGCTGTTAGCAATCTTTGTACAACAACTTGATAATGCAGCTAATTATGCCACACGCAACATTCAACATGCGCATTATCTAAACTCATGGATTTAAAATATTGCTCTTACTTTACGCGTTTACTCTAAATTACCTTAACTAATTCTGTCTAACTAATATACAATGTCAGATACCTTTACTTGAATAATATTCTCAGCAAAATATAAATATTAATTTCTACCTAGATTCTCTTACTGTATTTATTAAAATGCCTTGGCATATTCCAAATATAATTTTATTTCGCTCTTTGACTTTGCTGCGGTTTTAGCTTATGCCATTGTCAGCAATAACTCTTTGTTGGCTTGTTTTGTGTGTTTTAAGACAATTGAAGGCAAAACAAAATAAACTCACGGATGGATATATTATATATATCTAGACTATAATACTCCTATTTCATTTTGGCAAGGACAGCAGCTGACAATTCATTTTATTTGTGAAAATTTTAATTACACACAAAGCGTAAACAAATTGATTTTCTCGTGCTTGCTTTTACGACAATCTTTTGAACCACAAACAAAGTACAAGTTGTAACCTAATATTAAATAACGAAGGACAAGCATGCTGAAATATAAGATATCCTGCATACTAAGCCTCTCATAGCAAGCATGTGGCCATCGATGATTTTATTTAGTCATAAAATTCTAAAAAACTTAAATGTGTTCGGTACATATTTGAAAACTATCGAGATTTAATTATGGATTGTATTTATTAAAATAATTAGAATTTGGCACAAGGTAAAATTACTTTTTAATTTTTAAAACGATTTAAATATTTAAAAAATATATAGAAAATTCAAGCAAAATTTAGTTACTCTGCTGCTAAAAAATGTTAAAACCCTTGACAGTCCTTATAATTCTTTAGAATTTACAATTTATAAAGGGTATATAAAAATAATAATAAAATAAATTATTGCGAACCTTGCAGCTAGAAAAAACCACAAGAATAACAACCACAAAAAGTTATAATAATACACCTAGAGCAATATGCATAAGGCATTGAAACTGGGCATTAAGAAAGTGGGCTAATAAACCACAAAGCGCCATGAACTCAACTCAACTCAACTTGAATCGAGTCGAGTCGAAGCAGAGCCAGCCATGCCAAATAAACCGAACATCAACAAAAGCAGCCAACCACAATACGAAAATGCCAGTGAATTTTCCAGGAAAATTTTATTTTGTTAAATAAAAAGCCACAGCAGTTTGGCAATCATAAAATGCGATAATAGAAATTGAAATAATTTGCCCACTTTGGCGGCTGGCTGTGAAAAAAATGAATAAATTCAAACATGCTTGCCAGTGTGTATGCAAAAAAAAAAAAACACTTAAAAATAAAAAAATTTCTTTTCTGTTTACCTCGCGTTCGTTCTCGGCCCTTCTTACCTCTTCTTTTGTTCAGCTGTGCCGCTACATAAATCAGAAATGTACTGCAAAGTTGACAGCAGCAATGCCTGCCTGAAAGTTCTATGCAGCCCAAAAGGACTTGCCCACGTTCCGCCCCTCTGCCCGCCCCACTCTCCTAACCTTAACACACAACAGCCACGCAAGCTGAAAAGTATGCTATGGAGTTTGTAAATATAGCTTCGTGCAAACATAAACACACCACACTAGCATGCAAACATACACAAACACTCGTATGAAAAGCCAGTTTAATATTAGCAAGAGTAGCAATATTCCTTGCAATAAATACACTGCGCCGATTTCGAAATTCGTGCAGTACCAAAAGAGACCCAAGCTCAGAGGGCAGCAATGTCAATTCATCCATGAAACAGATAATTATTTTTTTATTTAAGTTCCAAGTTATCCACAAATCACTAATATATTAAATATATTCTATTCTATTTTTAGCATTTATAAAACAATCATTACCCAAATCTTATTTTATATTTTGTAATAAAATATAAATAAGTATTATTTATATTTAATAACTGTTCTAGCTCAGTCTATATTCTCTTTCGTAATCCTATTTTATAAATTAGCTGAGATTGATGATTTTCTACACAACGCCAGAAATCACCTTTATATCTATGTATCTATAAATATGATAATATAATATAATAAACCCAAATATTTAAGTTCTTTACAATTAATGTTAAGTCCAGCAAATAAAGTATCTAAAATGCATAAAATAAATATAAATAAAATAATTACACAAATTATCAAAGTACAATAAAATCACTTCAAGCATGCTTAAGCCGTTATACCCTTTGTGAGAGTACTCGAAGAAAAAATGTTGCCTACTTGCGAACCAGAAAAGTTTTACCCCCTTGCTCTTAGTATGTACGGACTCCTTTCGGTTCCGGCAAACGGCGAACCTTTTGCTGATTATTTTCACAAAGAAGCTAATGTTAAATTTACTGAAAACGTTTGTTTCAAGTGCTTTATTATTATTATGCTCATTGTTCGTTCGCTCGTTCGTTTGCTTTTCTTTTACGGCAAACTTTCAGCTATTCAAAAGAGGCGGCACAATGCCAGACAGCAAGGCAAACAGCAAACAGCGAAATTAAGTACACGACGAAAAAAAGAAAAACACAACTCTGCGATTATGCGACATGTACAGTAGGCAAATGAGCAAAGGATGCGCCGGGCTCAAGTCCTGACCACGCCGGACAGCCGACCAACTGCATTGGACGAGCACAAAGCGCTGTAAATCATCTTGAATGGCAAGCGAAAGCAAAGCAAAGCCCAGCAAACCAAAGACTGACGATTAAGGGTTGCTTACGAGTAAGGGGGAACCCATGGTGGGGTTAGGTGAGTCATGGACACGGTGCATACTGTTTATTTTTCATCTAGCAGGCAATTGAACCAGCCGAGGTGGGCAGATGCATGCCTGCAACGTGCCAGCTCCATGTTTCACCTTTCAACCACAACGGACACTTGTGCAAACACAAAAGAAACCAGAATGGGCGGAGCAGATCAGTCGGACGGGCCCGACTGTCTTATACCCTGTGCCAAAGCTCGCGCTGCGCGCTCGCAAATACAGTATAAAATGTATTTAAATATTTTACATATAATTTAATTTATTTTTTATATTTTATGTTTATTAACCGATTTCAATGCGCTTGTCGAGATAGTTAAATACTACAATAAAAAAAATATACAATTTTATAAAACTGTCACACTAAGCGTGTCAGCAGTACTTCCTCTTCTTCCCTTTATACGTGCGTCAGCTGCGCTGCGCTGCTGCTGCTGCTGCTGCGCTGCTGGGCTGCGCTGCCAATTGCGTAGCTTATATCTACTTTGTTTATTAACCGATTTCAATGCGCTTTTCAGGATAGTTAAATATAATAGAAGAGAGTATTTATACCAAATAACAACATTCTATGTTCAATATTACGCTTGTTTTTTAAATTTTAAGTTCAACTATTGTGTAGCTTATATCTCCTGTGTTTATTAACCAATTTCATTGCGCTTTTTCGGACAGTTAAATATAATAGTAGAGAGTATATATCCCGAATAACAACTTTCTATGTTTAATATTACGCTTGTTATTGAACTTTTTATGTTAAAAAACACGAGGTTGTTTGGGTTTTATTGATTTTTGGGCGTAAAGGGGGCGTGGCATCCGATTTTCGAAACAAACTTGATCTGCGTACGATAACTACCTATCTATAGCAACCAAAACGGAATCCCTAGCTTTTGTAGTTGCTGAGATCGACGCGTTCATACACAGACAGACAGACAGACAGACAGACAGACAGACAGACAGACGGACAGACAGACGGACATCGCTAAATCGACTCAGCTTGTCTCCCTGATCAAGAATATATATACTTTGTGGGGTCTGCCACGCCTCCTTCTGCCTGTTACATACATTCTGACAAAGTTATTAACCCTGTTTTTCCCATTTTTCAAATGGGCACAGGGTATAAATAGCGAACGAACGCACGAACCAAAGCCCAACCAAGGAAAGTTCAGTCTGCAGTCCGAAGCATGGAAACATTTGCATGCATAGGCATGCAAAGCAGAAATAGGGATGCGAACAAGCATCGATTTTACGGACATCGACGATGAATCTAGAACGATGTATCGATGTTATTAGAATTTAATATAACATCTATACATTGATGTTTTCAATTGATATTTCGAATATTTGTTTATTTTGTATCGTAAATTACTCAGAATGGAATGGTTTCTTGAACTTCGTTATTAATATTTTAAGGCGAAAACATACAATAAATAATAAATATTGGTAAGTGTAGTTAATACATTGAATATACTTAAAATGTATCAAAGTATAGTAAATCAATAATATTAATAATATTAAAAGTTGTGTTTAAATATATCAATTATTGAATCGTTCAATCATTTGATACAAAATAAACGATTATTTTGCTTCAAGAGACGATTGAATTATATCGACTGAAGAGTTTCAATTATTAAAATCTTTAATCGATGGATTAGCATATAAACAAAATTATTATTGTTTACATTCACTATTAAATAATTAAAAACACAATATGCTTAAATTCACGAAACGCTTTTCTTCAGTATTAAATACACATATAAAAGATAATGTTTTTATTTATTTATATATTTATTATATTTGATTAATTATTTATAGTATATTGTTTTAAAATGCAATATTAATAGATAAATAAAATACCACGTGTAAAATATTTGTTTGCCATCACCAGGCAGCTGGAAATACGAAAAAAGGAAATAGGGAAAACTAAGAGGCAACTATGGTGACTAGAGTAAGCAATCCCGAATGCCAACCTGGGAATGCAGAGCCACAGCCACCACACATAAAACACCCACATCACGGGTACGAATGCGACTACGAAGACAAGTGTGAGTACCCACAAATGCATTCGCAACGCAACCAGTTGAGCTGTGTGCAGTTGAGTTGGGCAAATCAACGCGCGAAACGCGCACAATTACGAATCAGAAATGGGTAGTCACTGGAGGATCAGACGAAGAGTGTTTTGGGACCAAGTAGATGCAAACTGACGGGCATTGGGCAGGCATTTAATTTGTATTTTTACGAGTTTTTTGCTTGCACTTTGCATTTTAAGCAGCACATCAAAAATTGCCTGCATCCGTAGCAGACACTTGGCAGTGATCAACATTAGCTCAGCTCGGTCTCGTCTCAGTTGCAGCTGCAGCTGCCGACAGGAAATTTGAAAAGAATCTTGAGGAAAGTGCTTTATGGCCTCGCAGAGCGATAAAATGTCATTGAGAACTATGCTCGGTCATAAAAATGTAACTACAAATTAATGAGCACTCGATGCGCTTTGATAAGTATGAATTCCTGAGCATGAATTCTGAGGAGAGTAAGTGGCATTTTGTCAGCGCTTTACATGCAGTAACTGTTAATACAAGTTATGAAAATGTAGGAAAATCATAAGACAATCTCAAGAAGTGTAACCATTTGAAAACAAAATAAAATTAATATATCTTCGTAGGATGATCTATATTAAATTTTACTACTTCATACAAATATTGTGTAAGATTATAAAAGATTGTTGAGTATCCTCTCTCCAATTAAAATTCCGTCTGTCCTTCTTCAATCTAAGTACAAATTTGTAACTAATAAAGTTTGAAACGAATAGCAAAATAGACAAATAAAACCAGAATGGGCGGAGCAGATCAGTCAGACGGGCCCGACTGTAGAATACCCTGTACCCTATATTTAAAAACTGTCATACAAAACGTAGCAGCAATTCTTCTTACTTTGTTATGTGTGCCAGCTTTAACGGCCGCGCTGCTAGAGGGCGAGCGAGTTGCCGCCCGCAATATTGTTTCGCTAATAACTCCTGTGTTTATCAACCGATTTCAATGCGCTTTTCCGGATAGTTAAATATAATGAAAAGGAGTATATATTCCAAATAACAACGTTGTATGTCCAATATTACGCTTGTTATTCGGTTTTTATCGATTTGGGCTTAAAGGGGGCGTGGCATCCAAAATTTGAACAAAGCATCATCTGCGTATGGCATAGACCTACCAACAACTGAAGACAGAATTTATGCAAATAGCTCAGTGTCTCTTAAATTGGCGAATGTATTTTATTTCATTCATTGTAGGCGACAGGGGCGTGGCATCCAAGATTTGAAATAAACTTGATCTGCGTATGGTACACACCTTTCAAAAGAGACCAAAACGGCTTCTCTACGTTTTATAGTTTAGGATATCTCAGCGTTCATACAGACAGACAGACAGACAGACAGACAGACGGACAGACAGACAGACAGACAGACAGGGCTAATTCGACTCAGCATGTCTTCCTGATCAAGAATATATATAGTTTGTGGGGTCTGCCACGCCTCCTTCTACCTGTTACATACATTCGCACAAAGCTATTAACCCTGTTTTTCCCATTTTTCAAATGGGCACAGGGTATAAAAAATAAATTAATTAATCGATTGGAACCTAACAACCATTAAAATCCCAAGAGGCAAATTTGTTGTTTTGATTTAGTGTAAACTGAACTTAACTTATATAAGTAAAAAAATTCAAATGTTTAGTTTACTAAGATTCTATTATTTCTTATGCTAATAATGTTTTACTATGAAATTTAAACCTCAACTAGTTTAATACTATAAAAATTCCATTTATATTAACTTTTCTGAATACTTATCATAATAATTATTCAAATATTTATATTGCTAATTGTACTTCATTATCTGGTCATCTTTTTCAACCCTTTTAATTAAACTTTCAATTTATCTTTGCTGTATACTTCACATAATAATAATTCCAATATTTATTTTGCTAATAGTGTTCCATTATATAGATTGAATTTAAATGCATGTAAATACTATGAAAAGTCCCTTCAAATTAGTTTAAAATTCTTTATTGTATACTTACCGCAATAATTTTAGACATTTTATTTTCAGCAATTTGGGCAATTTTATTGCCATTTTCAAGTTTTCCTCGTTCAGCTCAGAATGGGCCAATTACTGTCAAGTTCATAGTTCTGACCATGATAAATTTGCGTTGCAATTTAAAGTGCCGAGCGTTTTGATCCATGCCAGCAAAGTGCCCAGCATTCCGTGCATTCAGTTATCAATTTCTCAAGTTTCAAGCACTTCAAAAAATTTGAAGACTATAAGCCCCACGAACAAAAGTGCTTGGGACAAGCATCACGGCCATTATGAAC
This sequence comes from Hypselothyrea guttata, assembly GCA_035045125.1. Lineage (NCBI taxonomy): Eukaryota > Metazoa > Arthropoda > Insecta > Diptera > Drosophilidae > Hypselothyrea > Hypselothyrea guttata. Next base: position 78,327 of record JAWNNJ010002348.1, read on the forward strand.
ACCAATGGCAGCGGCACCCGACAAAAAATTCAGTAAAAGAAAGCAAATAAATTGAAAGAAACGGCAGTGCTGTAATATAAAATAGTATAAACAGGCTGCTGGCAACCGAAAACCAGCGTCCTGAATACTTGCGAAATACTGTTATTAAAAATGTTGCATGAATTCATGCAGCAAAATGGCCGATGAGAAAGAACGGTTTATTGATAGGCAAAAGTTTTGGCCAGAATCTTCGGGCAATTAGCAGCAGAGCTCTGCCTCTTGTCCATGTCCATCTCCTTCATTTGCTGACCTTTTTCAGGCTCAAAAATACAGTTTACACTCGTGGCATTAATGGCCAGCAGCAGGCATCATCATCATGTCCTGCTTGAGTCGTATTAAAGACACAAGTGTCGGTTGCCCTCAAAAGTAGGCTACTCAAATATTATTTGTTTAGGCAAGCAATTAAAATGCTAACCGCAATACACACATTCTGTCTGTGTATACGTGTGAGTGTGGGTGTGTGAGATTGTGATTGTGTGTGGGCGTAAGTATTAAAACTTGACTTTTCGCAAGCTAAAAGCAATGATTGTTAAATTGTTGGCAAATTGGATTCTCCAGCATGACGCAGGCAGCTACACAGGTTATACTTACTATGCCGTCATGCCTCCCACACGATCTGCTACTCAACTCCTACTCTTCTGCCACTTCAAGAGCTTGCACAGGTCACCCTCTTGGTGGTAGAACGTGGCTCTGATAATGGGGCACTGGCTACAAAATAGGCGTAAAATGAAACTTTTAAGTACTTTATGGCCAACACTATAAAACTGCCAAACATCTGCCATGTGGTGCGACAGCCTTACACTTTTAGCCCGTCAGCTAGCAACTAAAACAACAATAACAATAACAACCAACAGTTGATGGTGAGCGGGGGCGGGTGGAGAGCAGCAGCTGAAATGTACGCTCTGGCCACATGGCATCAACAAAACTTTCACAGCGAGCAGAGAGGAATGAAGCAACTTTCTAGATATCACACCGGTTGTAAAATGATTATAAAACATAATGTAAGCATGGCATTCGCATCGAGCTACAAAGCTACTATTTCCAGTTGTAACAGCGAATACAAATTTTCAAGCGAAGGTGGATGCTTGAGTTCCAATTGTATTTACTTAAAACAAGCTGAAAACAGATCAAAATATTAAGTATTCGACTGGTGGTCTATAAAATATAACAATGACCACATAACACGAAAATAATATTTAAGGTATTAAGAACCAGTAAGGACGGAGCTACAGTCGGACGTAACCGACTGTAGGAGACCCTGTACTTTGTGTTTTCTTCGCTGTTTCTTATCCGACCGTTATGTAATTCACAGCATCGGTGGAGATTGTCATAGACTTAGTACATGCCATATACTAAATCATTAGCTTTAGCACCTTTTAAACTAAAATTTGTTGCTAAATTGGTTTTTCGGTTAGCGGAGGAAAGAGAGGAGTTATCAAAAAACCCAAACAAACTTGATCTGATTGCTGTATAGCAGAACCTAAATACCAAAAAATTGTATTTCTAGCTCTTATAGTCTGCAAGATCTAAGTGGTTTCTTTGTCTGATCTATCTTCGCTGTTTTTTTACCGTTCGTAATGTAATTCATAGCATTGATGGATAATGCCATAGGCTGGGTACATGGCAAATCCCAAGTCTATAGCTTTCAAACTGTGGCTGTAGTGGCACTAACAAACATTTATAAGAAAAATGTCTGTTACATAACTTCGCTGTTTCTTGTCCGTTTGTAATGTAATTCACAGCATCGATGGATAATTCAATAGGCTACGTACATTTCAAATTACAAGTCTGTAGCTTTGTTATTGTGGCTGCAGTGGCACATACATGCATTTTGAAAAAAATTGTCTCTTGCATATCTTCGCTATTTCCAATTCAAATCATAAATAAATTAATAGTATCGGTGGAGAATACCTTAGGCTACGTACATGCCAAATTACAAGTTTGTAGCGCTATTATTGTGGCTGCTGTGGCGTTTATAGTTTTCGAGATTTTTGAGGTAGGTGTAGATTTTTGATGATTCGCGGATGAAGGAGGCGAGATATCCAAAGTTTGAAACAAACTTGATCTGCTTGCATTAGCTGACTACCTAAATCCGGAAAGGTTGTGTCTTTAGCTCTTGTAGTTGCTGAGATCTAGGTGTTCATACGGACAGACGGACAGACGGACAGACGGACAGACACACAGACGGACAGACGGACGGACGGACAGACGGACATGGCTATATCAACTCAGCTCGTCGTCCTGAGTCAGAATATATATACTTTGTGGGGTCTACCACGCTTCCTTCTGCCTGTTACATACATCTGTCATTTGCACTAAATTAGTAGACCCTTTTACTTTTTTAAAGTACAGGGTCTAAAAAGTACACAAACTTAAAATTTATTTGATTATACGTTACGATTCGAGTTGGATAGAAGAACTCCCGTTAACAGAGTTTCATCTCATGATATAACAAATTCTTGCTTATACTATTTGTTTATTGATTTAAATACCAAATTAGCCCAGTCTAATTAGCCCAGTCTTCTAGCCTAAGAAAAATTCAATTAAAGATAAAGGATAGAGTAGAAAAAGTTTGGCATACAAAAATTTAATTTCACTCAAATTTTTTAAACTACGATCATAATTTTCATAGTTTAATAAGCCATAAAGCATCCCTCGCTTGCTATTAGGGTCTTTAAAGTTGAATTCACGGTATTAAGCTAGCCAAAATAAAAGTATTTCGGTTGATGTTTTGGCCTCTGTGCGAGCGCAAAGTAACATTAAATTTCAATCAAATTACTGGCACACTTGGCAGCTGTATGGAATTTAACTGGCCAAAATGTATGCAACGCCTTCACACAGGCATTTGCTACTGAATGCGAGTGTGTGCAGGTTGTTTGTGTGTGTGAGTGTGTGTGAGTTTGTATGTGGCAGTGTATGTTAAGGTATGTTCTGCCATTTTGAGCACGTGTGTTTCGCTTATGTGAGCAATTCACACAGGCAAAACTTCACAGGAAGCTGTTAAATGGTTTGCATACTTCTAGGCGCGCAGAGCAAGATCAAAGGCTGTCTAACCGTCCGTCCGTCCGTCTGTTCGTCCCTTCGTTTGTCTGTCTTTCGTAAGTCAGGCTATCCGTTCATGTGTCAGTGTGTTAGTATGTCAGTGTCAGCTGGCAATAAAATGACAGCGCAATAACAGCAACAAGGGAGAAACAACAAAAAAATAAATGTAGAAAGAGCACGGCAGTCCGTTGACAATTGAAGTTGCCTTCGCTCTTTTTTATGTTGAATTTGTGTGCTGCTCGTATTGCGCGACACGCGGCGTATGCGCAATTTGAGCGACAGAAGACAACAAGAGAAGCAGCAGCAGCAATAGCAACAGCAGCGGGTGAATAGTAGTCAAAAGTCGCCAGTCATCAGGGCAGCTGACAAACGGCAAAAGCAATAAAAGTCGTCGGATGCGGATTCACATTCGGACTGGGCAACAATTTATGCCACAATGCAGAAGTAACTTTACGGAGAAAAGCAGCTCCCCGCATCTCCTAGTCGAAACCGAAAAAAATATATATTGAAATGGGTTTGAAAATGGCAATTTACGCACTGTTAGGGACAGGCCAAATATTGCTGCAGGCCAGGCGGCCACACGCCGGACGTGTCCCTTTTTTCTGTGTCTCCCTCGATTTGAGTTCGAGTTCACCCATGGCCAGTCCAACGCTTCGAGCACATTGATGCGCACACATATCTTTTACTGATTGTCGATTTGATTACGTCAGTGGTCAGTATCCCCTGGCGTGGAAGTTTGGAAATTTGCTCAACGTTTGTCGCCGCACATCTTCACATGCCTTGAGCAAATTATGCCAAGTATTTGCTTATTACTTTTTGCCTCGACTCCCCCCCTTTTGTAGATAAATTGGCATGTATTATTAGAAAAAGGTTTGCCAAATGCACAAATGCCTGCAAATGGCCTTAGCCATTCAGATGATATAACCCAGCCAGAACGCACTGGCATTTCGATCAACTGCTGTCATCCGAAACACTTGGAGGGCGTTCTTACTATTTAGTTGTGATACTTGCAGCTCACCATTTAAATGGCAGTGGGAATGAAATGGAAAACAAGAATATTACAATTTGGCAGGAGCAAACGAATGCTCTCAATGGCTGCTCGAGAGACCAATGGAAAAATCCAAGTATTAAATTGAAATTTACGTTCGTTACGGACTTGCTGATAACCAAAAAATACTCAAAGCGAATGGTTAAACTTCCAATTCAACTGTAAACTGTTACACACATATTACATCTTCAACTAGGAGTGCAATTAAAATCGAATGTAGTATATTAAATTACAGGCCAAATAAATAACAGATTCAGTATTCCGAATTTGCAGCAAATATTTTATCAAACAAATTGCATAAGGTTTTAATTATGTAGAACCAAACTGAAACAATAATAATTTGACTCTTTGCACATTGAAAATTCGAATTGTAAACAGAAATGAAAGCCAAGCACAGTGTGTAGAAAGTTATGTGCAGGTAGTAAAAGCAAAATTATAAAATTTATTAGAAAGGTAATATAATTATATATGACAAGTTAAGGAATTAAATAATAAAATATTTTGTCTTGGTTAAAAAATAAATTTATGTAAAAGAATATTCATAAAAAGTTTATGAACTAAAATCTATTTAACACTATTGAAAAACAAGAGGATTACAATGATTTCAACTCGAACGTTAAGTATGATAAAGAAATTGTAATACCAATATTACAAAATAAAAACCGATACAAAAACAGAAACTCAAAATTTAAATATTTGAATTCGAACGAAATAAGTGATTTATAGTGTAATAAATAACCCTATTTAATAGGAATAAATATAATATATACACTTGCATATATACATATATAATAAAATTATTATACTTCACAATGGTACAAATTACTACACAACAGTAAAAGTATACCATAATAAGCAATAAAAGCAATTTTATATTTTCACAAAAAAATAGTGTAATAAATGATTTTAATTATTTAAAAAACTGTAACACAATTTGAAAGTTTACTAAACTAAAGTTGACCGACTTCTGCCTAATGGATAGACCAACTGTTCTAAAATAGCCGCAGAACTGCCAGCCTGAAATTCCAAATTCCCATGCCCCAAATGACGGGTCATCCCCGCTCACACACACACACTACACTCACACTCACACACACATATGGGGATGAACACATACCAAAATGGCTGGCTGTCAGACTGTACGTTGAGCTAATTAGGTAAGTGTCGCCTGCAGGTGGAAAGTTTTTGCTGGATCTGCAGCAAGCGCAGCTGTAAACTACATACAGACTGGCACATCCATGGCAACAGCTGTTGTTGCAGCTTGAGTTTTGCTTTCGAATTCAATGTAATTATAAACGAAATTATAAGCTGCGGCCGTTGACAAGATGAGAAGAGTGGAGAGGGTGTGGCCGGGATGCAATGAGCATGAACATGTTGGGCTTAGAACCGCACAACAGCGGAGATTAAAGTGGAAATTGCAATTTGCCATGAAATGTATGAATGCAGCTCGACCAGCAACAGTCGACAGTCGGCAGTCGGCAGTCAAGAGTGCAAAGTGGCAAGTGGAGAGCAAGGGGTGAATGTTCCACAATTGAGAGCCAGTTGACAAACGTGACCACGAACTAGTGACAGTTTGTGCGTATCTGAGCTGAGGCTAATTCCTGTCACAGGATGAGTACTGCCATGGGAGGATGTCAGGGCCAGTTGCATTAAGTGCTAATTTACACATTTTGATTGCGGCTTTCACTGCTGAATCAACCACAAGACGCAGGAAATAACCTTTACCTATGTTGCAGATGTTCGTATTGCCACCGATGGTCCCAGTGGACCGTGTTGCTCTGTCTTGCCTTGCCTCACTGATAACATTATGCGGCATTTTTCTACAGCTTAATGCATAATTTGCGTCTTGGCAGTAGCAGCAGCAGCAGTAGCAGTAGCAGCAGCTTCAAGGTGCCAGCTCGACAGGCTCTTGGTAAGTGCTTGGCAGTACTTACCGACTGAATGCCATTAGATTACTTTATGCTGAGCTGCTTTGGTCTGCTTGGGTGGCACTTTTGGGCCTTGACTTTGCCGCCATTTTCTTCAGCACACAGATACTGCTCAGGCAATCAAGATGCTGATGCCATCGCGTAGACAATGCGACTACTATTGAACTGCCAGGAAGAAGCAACGGCTGATAAAAAAAAATCACCAAAAGGTACTACAGTCGGACGTTCCCTACAGTAAGAGACACTATACTTTGTGTATATGTACATACACACATCGACACACACACAAAGCCAAGCATTTGTATGTATATTATGTACGCTCCCTCTGTAAAATCAAACCAATTGTATGTCACATATCTTCAATGTTTCTTATACGATCGTAGTGCACATCACAGCATCCATGGAGAACGTAGCCTATTGCGTTATCTGTAGTTGACAAATTGTAAGTCTGTAGCTTTCAAAACAAATATATTCTGCTTACTACACAGTGAATACTCATTACAAAATATGGTTTTTCTAGCTTCTATTGACGAACATGGCTGAATCAACTCAGCTCGTCGTCCAATTTATGTAATGTTTGGGGTTTGTCGCGACTCCTTCTGGGAGAAGAATACCCCGATTTTACTTGTTCAAAGTACAGGGCCTAAGAACACCAGGCAAGAGACAGAAGAGAATAACTGAAAGAATACGAGGTGGCTGCACTTAAGCCTCTAAGCGGCACTTGTCTTAGTTCAACAAGACAAGAAGATATAGCAGATATACTGCCAAACACAGAGCATAAGGTTTTGTTTAAAATTCAACAAAAATTAGTTCGTAATTTGTGCAGAAAATTAAGCAAAGCATGCGAGAGTATAACTTGTGAAATATTACAGCACATTGGATTAGCTTCAGCTATAATATATATTACAGCATTTTCTGGTTTGATATTCTTTGTACTTAGCCATAAGACCTTTAAGAACATTAGCAGCTCGTGTAGCCTCCAGGCAACAAAGCCTAGAGCCTGCAGCTTGTTGACCCCACATGCCAATCTTTGAAAAACTTTCTGCCACAGGCCCTTATCAAAACAGTCAGCAAAAGCACCAGCAGAAGGAGCAGAAGGAGCATAGCAAAGGAACAGCAAAACATAAGCAAAGACATAATTTTCAGTGTTGTTTCCCTTAGCTTCAGCCGGCTTACATGGCGTATGAGCAATGCTCGATTTATTCTATGCCAGCGTTAAGGACATATTATAAATTTGTTGTTTTGTGCTGATAAGCCAAGTTCGTATGTTGGACAGAATTCGCTAATCAGCAAATGATTTTATTGGCATTGAAAGGGATTGGCTCGGGGTTTGAGCTAGGCCTAAGCCGGAAAAGCCAGTCAACAAATGTGCTGCGCTTGGTTTCCTTACAATAATTATGGCACACAAACTCATGAAAACGAGAAAATAATTAGAACTCTGGAGCGTTAACTTGTTGGGACTCTCTGGCGCCTTGATAAAGTATAAGAATGAGATGATTGCATATGCAAAAGAAATTGTAACATCTTGTATGTATAATATTGTATATAAATGAAATTGTTAATATGCATACTCGCGGCTAATGCGAAAAGAATGAGTATGGGCATAAGATTGAGCTGATGAATCAAGTGTAGCATTGAAATGAATAAAAAAAAGAAGACACAAAAGTCAAATGAGTAGGGGACACAGAGGCCCAAAAACTGAATTACGAATTCATTTCGTCTGTCGTCTCTTGACAGACAAACAGACCAAGGCAAAAGGCACAAGGCACAAATGGCAAATGGCAGAGCAGTGAGCATAAGACTAATTTCAGCATGTAAACATATTTTAACAAAGATGTCAACAACGTGTGACAAAAAGACGAGAGCCAGAGAGATATATGAGTGTGTATGCCTTTCATATAGGAATACCATAAACAACGTCATTTGACATGCAAATTTATTTATGAAAATAGCAGGCGAAAAACAAAACAAACGCAAAATGCCAAGCGAAACCATGCCATGCTGGAAAAGTCCTGACATAACAGATAGAAAAATCACGAGAGGCAAACGCATACATGCTCGATTGAAAATGAGCTGCTGAGCTCAGCAAAGGGCGAAGCAGAAATAAAACAAAACAAATTCGAGTGAGCCAAGGAAATTCAAGCGTAACGCAAAGTAACTTAAGCAATGGCGCAAATAAACCGGCTGTAGGCTAGGTCTTTGAGACGGAGACAGGCTCAACTCAGTGAAAGTTACGGTACACCCACAAAAATACATACTCCTCTCACATACACAAAAACACTAGAATGGGCGGGGCCGATGAGTCAGTCGCACACGACTGTAAAATACCCTGTACCCCATAAGCATAATTTTTGAATATTAATTATTAGTATTACTATTGTCAGCCATACAAAATATTTATTTATGTATATATGTTATCCTAATGCTTCAAGTATAAAATTTATAAATTATTGCAATTAAAAAAAAAACAAAATTAAATTAGAAAGATATGAATTTAAATTTAAATATAATAAATATAAAATATATTTATTGTAGGTTCATATGCTGTAGCATCTGGTGGCATCTCTCTGCATTTCTCCCACGCATCTGACTGCTTAATTATGATTTTGATTTAATTTACACAATTGGTAGAATTAAATTATCTCTTCCACCCAAGTCGAATTGGTTGATTTATTTCAATTATGCTCATTGTGGGCGGAAAGGTCGTGTGGCACGCAATATTTGAAACAAACTTGATCTGCATATGGTTTAAAAGTACCTCATTCCAAAATAAAAGCAGCTCTAGCTGTTATAATTTCAGAAGTAGACGAGTTCATACAACGGACAGACAGATATGACTATATTCACTCAGCTCGTCTGCCATTTGTACAAGTCTATTATCCCTGTTTTTACCCATTTCATGGATATAGGGTATAAAAAGAAAGAAAACACACACATGTTGAAAAATTCAAGAGCATGTGGCTGCCGTGCGAGATAATTTTTGTTGCTTGGTCTCTATCGCTTTCTTCGGGGTTTCGCTTTCCTTTTCGCCCAGGCCCCGATATCTTTATTTCGCTTGGATGGGAGAACGCTAAACAATATGTGTATCGCCAATATTTTGATAAGTGTAAGCAAAAATAAACAAGCCGTGAAAACAAAAACCAAACCAAGAGAAAAAGAAAAAAAGTTGCACAACCAACAAAACTCTTGAGAGAGTTTAAGTGGTGGGAGACTCATATAGATAGAAACAAAGAACTCTATGCTTTTTACCCTGTTTTCGCATGGCTTGTGATTTGCCCTGATCTCAGCTAAGGGATGGACCAGGGACACTGTCCATTTGTGGCACCCGAAAAAAAAAAGCAAAAAATACTTTCAGGTTGTGTTACTTTTTTTGGCCAAAATTCAAGCAAACAGAGGATTTGCTCTCACTGAGTGTGAGTGTGATTGTGAGTGTATGGGATTTTGATTGGACTACTTTGCTTTTTAGAGCACTTTTCCAGGCACTAATGGGTAGGTGGAGAGGTATAACACATAAGCAGCAATGTGTTAGGCCAAAATAGCAGCAAGAAGAAAGTGTAGAAATTGAAAGTGGTGAGCGAAAGCATAAAGCAAAGTCAAACAACAAATCAAAGTGTCCAGAGGGAAGGTATCACATAAGATAAATAAAAATGGCAACTAAAACAAAAGCAACATAAGGGAAACTCATTCCAAGAAGCCAACATAGAAAAAACAGACAAACAAAAGAAAAAGATTCCAGATACGAGTGTAACTAAAAGCAAGAAAAAACTTCAGATATTTGAACAAAAGCAAAGCAAATTATGAAGATATTAAGGCGGAAATCATAAGCAGAGTGAAAGCAAAATACACAAACAAAAGATACACGTGTCTTAAAGTCAAGCCGCCTTAGCTGAAATTTAATTTTTTAAGTGCTCTCCCAAAATATATCTTTTCATTTGATGGCAATAGCCTCACTCACATGCCATTCTTTATCAAAATCAGCACCAATTTATATGCAGGGCTTTCCTTCTGCTTATTGCGTGCTTTCCCTTGGCTTGCTTTTCGCATTTTATTTTTGCTTTTAGCTCTTCCCTTCTGCGTCATCGTCGGCCAACAATATAATTAAGCATTTACTCGATGTAAGTAAGTATTTCAATCTTCAGCATAAAGTGGCTTACTCAAGGATACCAACAATCCTGGCGAGGGAATGTTGTTGCTTGGCCTTGGCCATAATCAAAGCTAATTTATTTTAGTCGCCAACTACATGCCACAATTTATATATGTACTATATGTACATATTTGTTTAGGCCCCAGGCAAACGCTTATACTAAATTATTACTTGCTCAGCTATATTTCTGTATTTGGTTAGGCCAATCCACCACACACATATATACACACAAGTATATTAAGTTCTGCAAAGACGTAAAACAACACTGGCCAAATTTATGTAATCAAAAATACATTTTTCTTAAATTAGTCGGCGAAATTCAACCCTCTGTAACCGTATCAAAACATAAGCAAAATCGAAAACAAAAGCAAAACATTTACACATCATTAGATCGTCAGCTTACCAGACAGCATGCAAAGTTCCCAAGAACTCTGAGTACATTCACAGGGTACTCGATTTTCCAGTGAACTGTGGGGCGTGCATTCGCTCAACAAAAGCATGAAAGGGCGCCCCATCTCGTGAGTGTCTGCAATGGATCCTTAACGGACGAGTTTCGAATCAATGGCAAGCTCTGCTCTTTATATACACTCACTGATAATAAAAACATAAGAAAAATTGGAATATTTACTGGAGTTTTATGGGTAAGTACGTAAGGGCAAATTTAAATGCAGTTGGAATAAAGTTTTCTGGCTAAGTTGGAAAGAACTCAAACGCCAGCATATAGCATGATTTTTTAATGCTATAAACTAAGCGTTTATTATTGTAGATTTATTATTGTTATACATTTAATAATCCGCAAAAAAATACTATCAGCTACGTAAAATATATATATATATATATATATAATATGCAAAAATTAAAATTGATATTTATTTAAAGCAATAATTAAATTCATTAGACGCTGTACCTTAAAAAAGTACAAAAGCGTCTATAAAGTTGGGGCAAATGAAAACTGTATATCCCAGAAGGAGGCGTGTTAATCCCCACATCGTATATAAGTAGTATATATTTCATCAGGAAAGTGTTACTAGCTAAGTGGATATAGCCATGACCATCTACCTATATTTATCTATCTTTATCTCAGAAACTATAAAAGCTAGAAACACCATCGATGCTTCGATGCTTATATTTTTATGCTGCAAACTACACCCCTTATTCAACCATTTTAAAGTTATAAAAATGTAATTTAGCTTGTACGTAGCCTATAACATTAGACATGGGTACTACATTACGATAGAATAAGAAACAACATAGATATGAAACAGACAATTTGCTTGACTGGCTTTATTTCGACCAAAGTTCATTTAGATTAATTTTTCCATGTAAAATTCGTAAGATATCAAAGTAGCAGAGTATTGTATGGGCGTTAACATTTTGCCCATCATTTGCTGCGTTGTTATTGTAAAAAATAATAATAAAAGCGCGCATAAAAAAAGCTGAATAAAGAATGGAGAGCGAAGAGCGAAGATTGAAGTGTCATGTGCTCAATATTTGCATAAACCAATGACGACAATGTCTCATTCCAAGTGAATGCGCGCCGCAGACGAAAGCTCCAATCCAAACCCCAAACCCCAAGCCCCAAACCGAGGGATTTGCGGATCAAGTGTTTAGCTCAAGCAAAAAGGGGTTTTCGCCAAGAAAACGGGCTAGACTTGTTGATGCGAATGGATGTGTGTTTGACCAATATGTGGGTGCAATATGCATGGGATTGGTTTGTCTTGATTTGTCTGCTGCAGATGCTATCGAAGCTGCTGCCAACCAAATCTATTCCCATTTAAATATGTATTTTCAATAGATAAGCCGCAGCACTGAGAGAGCAAGGGACGACTTTCGTAGACAGTCAGCAGCTTGTGGGGTGGCATCTGAGCACAAACAATCACAGACAACTGTGGACACACATAATGCACTTAAACATGTCCCTCTCGGGGCAGTTTTACATCTGATGGATGTGCTCGCAAAACAATTTCGTTTACTTTAATCGTCAAACGTCCAAAAATCTACCAAAAATCGCATCACAAAACTTCAACAAGGCCATAAAAATAGTTTTGTCAAATGCAAGCGTGCGGCCATTGAGCAAATTGTATGGCACAAATTGTGGCCCAATTGTTTGAATAGCCAGCAATTGGAGACCCGGTTGAATGTATTCATGAGTCGTAAATTGATGCTGCAGTGCAGCTATTGATGAGTATATGTTATGAATAATATGAGTATTATGAATAATATGCAATGCGAGTGCTCTGATTTCGCATATTCAGCTGTTTGAATATTTAATTCAAATATCTATACTCATATTGCACTGACAGATTTACAAACACACATGCTCATACACTAGGAAAAATAAAGACTGAATCGTTCTATAAAACAAAGCTCATTAATGTATTTTGTTTTGATTTACAATTCATGTATATAATCATGAATATAATCTTGATTGTATTCAGATTAAGATGGATGATAACTTAAGTGCAAAGAATGATTTAATAAAATCGAATCGTGTCTTATTTTATTTATTTATAAAATTAGGTTTAACAAAAATATACAAACAATATATTGATTAAAAATTTTGCATTTTTCCAATCATAAAAGTTAATGAAAATGAAAAAACTAATTTAAACAACGAGCAGAAAAAAAATGTTGTGCTTGGGTCAAGAATTTTGTAACTTCTGACACCTCGAATTCTTGATTCAACTAAGAAAACTGTTGATTGTTCTCTCAGTGTAAAATTTTGTATAGATTGCTACAAGCAAGGTCGTTATCATCAGTGCCAATGACAATGATTGAATGCTGAACCCTGGTTTGATTGCTGCGCTGCTTTCTGATGAAGACATTGCCAACAGAGAGACAGACAGACATCGCACACATTCAGTCATATATTGTTAAGAGCATCTCAGTTATGGCCAGGGGATAGCTCCTCCAACGAAAGTGAAACTGTTATCACAGCATATAGTCGTATGCGTGTGTGGACATGTTCGGACATGTGTGGGTTGAAACATGATAAATATAAACAAGCCACAGATACGCCAGTGTGGGATAAATGACAAGTTAATGAGGCAAGCAAAGATGAGGTTGACCAGCATTAACTTGTTAAAAAGCACCGAAAGACATGTTTAAATTTTCAAGAGGAACAACAAAAATGTTAAAGAATTAAATTCTAGAGCAGAATAGGAAAAGTCAGAGCAACTGAGGCCTTTATGGTATACATTTTATTTGTATACAAGCTTATCTATTATCTATGATCAAAATGCAAAACTTATATAAGTATATAAAAGCTGTTACAGCCTAAAATAGCTGCAACCACGAGAGAGTATTATAATTTCAGAATATGTAGAAATCAATGATAAAATGAATTGACAAATTTTAATCCAGATGACAATCTGGATTAATCGATATGCTAATGGATTTGTCGTTGCGAAAGTTTCAGTTTTCAATATCAAAATGACCTTTTATGGGGCTGTTAGCTTTTTCAAAAAAATGTGAATCTAGTCTGGATGTTTTTGAAGCATCTTTGCTAGAAAATTTTTTGAATTGCGGGTAGCGGGTTTTTCGACTGTTTGACAAAATAATAATCAAGCCTTTTGTTAACATTTCTTAAATTGTTCAAATGAATTTAATTAAAGTCATAAAACTAGTAAGGACGGTGCAGATCATTTGGGCGGAAGGCTTCAGTCGGACATAACCGACATGTGTTCCCATAATCTGAGCCATTGCATATGAGCTGCAATCACACCACAACTCTTACCTCCTCCCAGTTCAAGTGTTATCCCGATTTGTACTCAATTAAACACACGCAACACACACATACACACAATGTGCACTTGCTTGCGGTTGCTTAGAGAACCTTCAAGAGCGGGCGATTGAGCGTATGGTTAGAGCGAGCGCCGCAGCCACCAGCGGGCGACATCTTCGCTTACCACAGAAGCGGACTGGTAAGGTAGTTTTTGTGTAGTTCTGGTATTTTCTTTTTGACGGTAACTCATCGAGAGACAGCAACAGTGCAGTCTGCAAGCACTATAAATACTGCTGTTGCAGTGCTGATAAATACAGTGCAGTGTCTGCAGTCATGTGGTTAAGACGTGTGGAGGGTGTTTAAGTGGTAAGTGCGCCTTTTATAATAAATATTACTTACTTACCGCATAAACGCGGATGAGTTTGCCAGGCATCCAGAGTTTGGTAATGGCGAGTTTTATAGTCGTCGTGCATCTGGCAAAATTTATAAAATTATGTTCTCAATTATCAAGGAATAAGCATGAACAATTTTAACATTTTAATTGAAGATTTCAATAAAACAGGATTAAATTAGATCGAATGCTAAACAGAAATAGTTTTATACTTAATATATTGAAAAAGTATTTATTGGTTATAGCAGCAGTAAAATTGGCTTGTCCCTAAGGCAAATTCTATATTAAGTGAAAGAAATATCTGCAATTGAATTCTTAATTGTATAATCAAGTCAATAATTTATATAAGGAAATAAATAGTTGAACAAATCTAGAATCCACCAGCTACTTTATATCGATTAATTTTACTCATTTGCTAACATTACTAATGACTTTTAGCCATAGTTTCAGCTGTGTATAAACTGTAAATGAATGTGTCAGTTCTCAGGTTCTGGCCATAAATTAATGTATTTTGGCTAAAATATTTATACGCTCTCATTGTTATAAGCCAGCCCACAATTTTCCTGTCTAAGACAGTAGATAATCGGCTTACTAACGCCCCCTACTTCTGCCTGACATTAGCCGTAACTATCTAGATAAACCGTATATATAATTATAGAACACTTTTTTGCCAAGTGGGCCAGGCTATGGCTTAGCATTTATAATGATTAGAATTTATGAACTGGCCGTCTAACCAACTTTAACAGGCCACATACCCCCGCTTAGCCACCCCCTGCCATCAGAGTTTACAGTTTTATCCTCAACTATTTCACGCTACACACAAAGTTAAACCGAAATGCACATAAATCAAATGCAAAACTTTTGTTTTCAGTATTTTCGAGTATTCCGAGTTTTTATCGCTGGCCAAGCAGGCATTATACAGTCAAGCATGTGTGTAGATGTATATATCTGTGTGTGTGTTGGTGTTTGTATTGGTATGGCTAACAGTTAGTTGATGTTGCCTTCTAAGCATTTTGCCAAGCAAACAAAACAAACGTAAATCAACAACAGCAGCAGCAGCGACGATCCGCAGTAGCTCATCATAAAACTCATTTGGTTCAAAACCCTACACAACCCTACCGCCAATGCACCCTCTCCAGATCCACTGATAACCCCGTGGGAACATTCCACACTTGACCGAGACAAAAAACAATACCAAATTTCATTTCATTTCGTTGCCCTTTTCAACTGTTTCCATACCAAGAGCCTTCGACGGACAAATAGCGAGACGGAGCAGGCAAGATACCAAATGACAGAAAGCACCCAAATTAAGTACAACAAATGAGTTTGAAGACGGCTTTTGGGTGCTATTTTTATGCCCAGTACCCATGACATAACTGAAACCAGGGATAATAGCTTTGTGCTAATGTATGTAACTGGCAAAAGTAGGCGTGGTAGACCCCATAAAGTATTTAAATTCCTGATAAGGACGACGAGCTGAATCGATTTAGCCCAGTCTCTCTGTCTGTATGAACGCGCATTTTTAAGAAACTTTAAAAAATAAAGAAGCCATTTTAAGAATATAAGCGTATTCAATACGAAGATCAAGTTTGTGTCAAATCTTGGATGACACGCCCCTTTAAATTAAATAAATTAACCTATTTGAGAGATACAAATCTATCTACATAAATTCTGTTCTCAGTAGTCGGTAGATTATAATTATAATACCAATCCTGTACATTTCATCAAAATGGGAGATATGACACATCAAAGTTTTGCTTATTTGGCGAGCAATCACATGCGAGAGAGAGAAAGAGAGAGAGAGAGAGAGAGAAATGGCAACACCAAACGCGTCGATACCGATTGCGTATGGTTCAAGGTATTCTACAGTCAGGCGCGCCCGACTGATCGGCTACGCCTATTCTGTTTTTTTATGGAGTGAGCTTTGTCGTATGAGACGACTGCAATACAAACATGACATTCTGGGAGGCAGGCAGGCAGGCAAAATAAATTTCTGTAATTGATGTTGCTAATTTGTCACTGGCCATGGCCACATCTTCCAGTCACATTTACAGGTGGCCCTGGTTTTCACTGCCTGAGCCAGCAGCTGCCCTCGCTTGAGTGATATGTCAAAGCCATGTCATCTCTGTGTGTGTATGTGTGCCTCAGTCTTAGCCCCAGTTTCATGCCTAAGCCACCCGTTTTTGGCTCCTGCAAGTAGGCAGCATACAAATTTATAACACCCGGGGAAGTTTTGATTTAAAGCCGCAGCACGCGCCTCACAACAACAACGAAACAACATGAAAAACGATGAAAAAATTAATCGCATGCGCCAATTTAAACAGCGAGAGAAATATTAAAATAAATGTCGAGTATATAAGCAACAATTTGTCATAAAAGTCGCAGCTTAAACACACTGTAACCGAACTGTTTAAATTAAAATTTCATTTAAAACGTGTAATATTGTACATAAGAAATTTTGATGTTTATTTTAATTTATTTTATTTGCAGAAATTGGAAAAACCCAAGATAAACCGAATCATATATGATTATAAAATTAATTTTAATTATTTAATTTAATTTTTAATTTATGTGCGTTTTATTATTGTTAATATTTTCTCTATAATATGTAAAAGCCTATACATATTTCACAAATCTATTATTAAATTTGATTTATTTTAAACCTATAACCATTGATTTTAATTATTTTAAGGATATAATAAAATTGTGCAATTACTCTTTGCCAGTTTGAACTCTTATACATAGTAGAGAAATCCTTCAATTTGATTTAATTAATTCCTTGTTGCCATAACAAAGGGCATGCTAATTCGAGCAATGAAAAAAGTCATTAACGCGTTGCATGAGAATTTCTTAAGTAAATATTTGTGGCGACTTTAAGCGCGTTTTCATGCTGCCTTAAAAAATAGTATAGATAGTATTCTCCCATTTAATATACCCTGCAGAACAACTTTAAACCTAACTAGCACAAGTTCACCCACAATCAAACAGTTACTCAATCATGGCCAGATACACTTATGCAATATTTTCATAAGTTAATTCCACAAATTTGTTTCCTCCGCCTCAGAGCATTATATATGCACAACTCTATTATACCCTTTTACAACAATTTTATGAGTGCTGAGTGTTGAGAGGAAAAAGGGTTCGAGTTGCCTCACCGTCTCCTTGGCATGGCCGTTGAGTGTAATTAATTCCCTTTTGGGTTTCGCAAACATTTTACGCACAGTTTGCGCTTGTCTTTTATGTTTTGGTCTAAGCCACTTACAAAAGATCGCCGCTGACAACTTAAAGCCAAAGTCGCGGAAAGGCAGCTCAATCAAAAGAAAAACTTAATGCAAAAGCCAGTCAAAAGCGGGCAGATAGAACACTGAAAAGTTTTTCTAGTGTGCACCCAAAGTTATCAGCCAGGACAAAATTATTAAAAGAAATTATCCCAAGAACTGACTGTGCAAACAGCCAAAACAGTCAAAAGTCCAGACCAAACAAAGCATAAATAAACTAATTTAAGTTTCTCTGCAATATCTATGTATATTGCATTGTCAGCCTCCTTTCCTTGTCTTATGCCGTTTCTGTCTCTGCTTTGGTTTGGTTTTGTAGAGGCCTCGTTGTTGCAGCCTAGTGTCTGGAATCAGTTGCCATTACCAAAAGACAAAGGACCCTTTCATTTGGCGCCCAATCGACAAGCATTTTCTTGGCCAATTTGGCACGCAACACCATACACCCTGCATGCAAACAAAAACATGGGGTATATGCTTGGGCCGCGTTTAGCAATGAAAGTGTTACTAGCGAAGTTGCCACCAACTGCCAATTAAAACATGACAATAAAAAATAAATAAAAATATATGGACGGGGCAGATCAGTGGGACGGAGGCTACAGTCGGACGTAACCGACTGTAGAAGACCCTTTACTTTAACTTTATGCATTTACAAACACAGTCAAAGGCACACACACTAACCTACACGCGTATGCAAGGTACGCAACCCCCCCTCTGCCTAGTGTGGCAAATTGTCCGTTCCATATTTTCGCATTTTTCTTATCCGATCGAAACGAAATTCACAGGGTCAATAGATAATGACATAAGCTAGTTACGTACCAAATTACAAATTAATAGCTTTAAAACTGTAGCTACAGTAGCTTTTTGCCGTTTACGGGGGAAGGGGGGGAGGTATCCAAAATCTAAAACAAACTCGTGCTGCTTACTGAATAGGGGAACCTGAATCCTGAATATGGTGTCTCTAGCTTTTATAGTTGGTGAGATCTAGGTGTTCATACAGACGGACAGACAGACAGACAGACAGACAGACAGACAGACAGACGGACAGACGGACAGACGGACATGGCTATATCGATTCGTCTTGTTGTCCTGATCAAGAATATATATACTTTATGGGGTCTGCCACGCCTCCTTCTGCCTGTTACATACATTTCCTCTTTGCACTAAGTTAATAGACCCTTTTTACTTTTTTAAAGTAAAGGGTCTAAAAAAAATTGTCCGTGTTATATATAATTTGTTAATATAATTTGTTGTAAAAGATAAAATTGTTAAATAGCACATATTGTATATTTATATTAACAGCGCCCTGAAGATGATAGCCGATGTGCTATCGAAATATATTGGCAAAAGAAAACTTGGGTGTTCCTTGTTTTATTTGTAATTGTCAACTAATCTGACCTAAAGCTAGCCAACGCTCAACACATAAAATGGAAAGGTCGCAGAGAAGTAATAATAAATAAAAAACACTTAATTTTGCACAAAACAAAAAACATTTTTTAGATTTAAACGTTAAATAAAAACTAATTAAATAAATATTTTTCAATCGTCAAATTCTAATTTAACTCAAATAAATTACACAGTTAAATTGTTTCTAAAATTTCGAAATAATTATTTTTATATACAAATACAACCTACATATTTATTAAAATAAAGAAAATCAAATTTTTGCACTTAAGATTAGAAATTAAAAACCCTATTCTTTAGGAGTAAATATATACAATTGTATATATAAATTGAAATATTACACATCACTATGGTACAAATTACTACACATAACAGTAAAAGTATACCATAAAATATAGTATAATAAAAATTTTTATATTTTCACAAAAAAAAAAAAAAAAAAAAAGATTAGAAATACACAAAATTGAAAACAAGGTTGGTTTTTATTATTACTAATTATTCATAGAGCTATCGTTATTCCTATTTCTACATTCCAATTGTCTACAATTTGAAACATAGTATGTTGCATAATGTTTTCTAAACTATAGGGTATTTCTAAGTTTACTCACATGTTGTTGCTGGTTTTCATTCATTTCCCATCTTTCAGCTGCCTCTTTATCTTGATCATAATCAAGAACAACAAAAAACTTGGCATTCAAGGGTCGCGTCTTCACCATAATTTTAAAGCAGCTGAAGTTATAGTATAAGAAGAAATAACAAACAAAAAAAATGAAAAATATATATTTTCAGCTGCTGGCTGGCCAGCTCTTGAGAATGTTTTCTTTAACTTTTATATGTATTTTTTGCTGATGCCAGCGCTTAACGCATGCCAGCATTAGCGGACAAGTCGAGACCTAGTTCAAAGTTCAACATTCCATCTCGAACAGGACACAGGATTTCAGGCTGTTGCCTTCCTGTCAAGAATTTGCATATTTGCGGTTTTGTTCCTGCTGCGTGTCCATCGCATGTGAAACCCAACAACAAAAAAATCCTTCTCTCCCGCTCACTGTTTCTCCTGCTTTTTGTTTGCAGTGTGAAATTTAACGCCCGTTTTTGTCGCATTTTTGCCTTGACTACATTTTGGCCCATAATAGACTCTGCATAGAAAATGAGTCCAGTAATTTGATGGCACCACATTGTAGCCAAAAATAGCCAGCCAGCCTGTGGTCCACAGCCTGTTACCAATCGCATGTACGGCAATGCCATGAGATTGCAAAATAGCATGCTTTTGGGATTTTCGAAATTTGCAAATGTTTTGCAGAATTTAAACAAACAAATAGTTGTTTATGCAGCGTGCAATTGCAGAAGATAAGAAAATAGGAAAAGCTGTTTAAACACCTTGGTCTTACTAGTTTTGATGTTTTATGCATGCGTTCACAAAACATTTCATAATGAATAGAAATATTAATCATACATAATACATTTTAATTTTTAAACACTGAAAAAAAGTGTAAATGTTGTTCACAATTTGCTCTTAACGGAAAAGATAAAATAAAGAAACTTCAATTTATTTGATATATTGAAATAATTGACGAACTATAGGCTCTTGATCTGATGGTGGTAAAATAGTTCTTATCGGTCTTGGTACAGTTCACTATATCGAGCCCTTCCAATTTATCTACACAAAAAACTTCATAATCAAATTTTACGTATTTACTAAGATATCAGCCTGTCGAATATATCGTAAGCGCCACATTTCTCCTGTAAGATTTTGTCGCTTACGATTCTTACGCGGGAAGGGCTCGATATAATAATTGACAAATTTTCTCAATAAATAAAACAAAATAGAAAGGATCGGTTAATACCAATTATGGAGTAAAGGGTGCGTAAATTTGAGATTTGAATTAAATTTAAATTTCATAAAATATCTATATATCCAAAATGGGTGCTCTAGCTCTTATAGTTTCCCAGATATCAGCGTTTATACTCAACTTTTTATAGACTTCTTGTGATTTCGATGGAGTTCTCAAGAATTATTTGTTTGTGACTCTTTAATACTTTAGCAAATCTTCCATTTGCTCTGAATTCGCAATATCGGTAATTGAGCTCTCTCTCTCTCTCTCTCTCTCTCTCTCTCTCTCTCTCATTCTCTCTCTGTCTCTCTCTCTCTCTCTCTCTTTCTCTCTCTCTCACTCTCTCTCTCTTTCACTCTCTCTCTCTATCTCTCTCTCTCTCTCTCTCTCTCTCTATCTCGCTCTCTCTTTCCCTCTCTTATCTCTCTCATTCTCTCTAATGCTGACTGTATTTACATTTAAGTAAACTTCCCAATGGCGCACAGCTGAATGTATTGTGGAGAATACCTCGATTACAATGTAATTTTAGTAATCATGCCGAATTCGTATGCTGCATCGTAAACGGCAAAAATTTACGAATCGTTGTTTTTGTTGTACGTCACAACTTCGCGTAGCGTTCGTGTTCTGTGTGTTCATTTCTGTCAATTCCATTTGCCTTCGGGGTGGGTTCGTGAATAGTGTGTTCATTTTGGTTAATTCTCTTTTGCCGGTGTAAGTGCGTGTTAGTTCGTTTTGACACTTGACACACGACAGACACTTTTTTTCTACGCGCAAAACACGTGTTTTTTTAAGCGTTGGCCATAAACAAGTAAGTTGTGCGATTTAAATAAATAACAAATTATTTATAATTTAATAATTATTAAACTCTTTCATTGGTGCTATATTAAATTGATGCAGATGTTGGAAGGCCAATCCCAGTTGCTGCAAGTTCATGGCGAAATAAACAGGCAGCAAGCTTACGACTTGCTATGAGGAGTAAACGTGTGAGGATATGCCACGATGCCACAAACGAGACGTAAATAATAATGTTCTAATAATAATACCGACAAAAAATTGATTATGTTTTAATAAATAAAACGAAAAATTCAAAGCAGCTGTATTACTTTATTATTACTAGGTATATTGAATCGTAAAGCACGTGCATTACGATCCAATGGAAAAGTATATTGGATCGTAAAGCATGTACATTACGATCCAATGGAGAAGTATATTGAATCGTAATGCACGTGCATTACGATGTAATGGAGAGGTATATTGAATCGTAATGCACGTGCATTACGTCTGCATTACAATGTATGCTGCATTGTGGAGTGCCCACAGAATACGTCCATTACAACGTATGCTGCTTGTGGAATGAACGCAGAATTTGTCCATTACGATTCATCTAATGTACATTGCATCGTAATGCATAGCCGAACACCATTCGGCTGTGGTATACATCCTACATTACGGGTAATCGACAGGTCGCCGGCGCTTTATACAAAGCGGCCATGTCTATGGGAAAGTAATCGATTATTTCGCCCATGATTTCCGACATACTGGCGAAAAGTAATCGATGCGTAAAATCGGTTCGGTAATGGCAATTTGCGCCACGGGGTTTGTACCCGCCAGGCATACGCCAAAGTTAAATAGAAGCTCCCTTTTTTCTTAGCGGAATTCTCATGGTATCTTCCGCATTCACTTCTCGCTTCCCTCTTCCCTCTCCTCTTTCCACTGTACGTTCAATATTCGTTTAGCAGGCCCAGCTCTTTATACACCTTTGCACTCACTTGGACAAAGTTTTGCGCCCAATCAACCTTGTCTTGAGCCCACTTAACACGCTCGCACTCGCTTCGCCAGGCGCATTCCCCTCATCATCATCGCGCTTTGATTTATTTGATGTGCCACGCCCCCATGCGCCTTGGCAAGCGCTCAGTGCTTTCAACAATTGGCTTTGCGGCTACTTTGGACGGTGCGCAATGTAAGCGCCTTGTACACATGTGTCAACTCTGCCCTTGCCCTTCCTCTTGCCAGACGCCTTAGCGCTTGCCATGGCTGCTCCTCTCTGCTGTCCAGCATGGCGTATACGCAATGTAACGCAACTTGAGCTCGTTTGTATTTAAGCCTAAATTATTAACCGAGTGGCAACGGCAGTCGTAGCAACATTATTGCTTTGCCATAAGCGCGCAATGTGAGCACTCGAAACTAATACACACACACGCATATATACACACATACACTCGCATAGAGGCTATACAAACAAATGGGTCGCAGCAGCAATTTCATGAGTCATTTAACCGAGTTGTGTGAGCGGCAAAAAAAGGATCGATGAATGCTGTATAGATGTGTATAGAGTCGTTGTTGTTGCCGCATGGCACATGATTATGTTTATGAAACTCTGGCTATATATCGAGCATATGTGTGTGCGTGTGCATGTGTGTGGGTGTGTGGGCATTTCAAGTGCGTACCGAAAACATAAACACGAAATCGAAAGCAAAAATAAAAATAAAAACTTGCAGCCTGCCAGCACTGTCTACACAAAAATGTCTGCTCATAAATATCAACAGCAACAGTCAAAGCAACAACAACAACAACAACAATAACAACAAAGACAACAACAAGAACAGTGGGAGCCGTGCCACATGCAACAACAGCGTCCGTCCGAGTAACGGAAACCCAACAACGTCACATCCGCTTGCTTTTGGCTTTAATCTGGCTCATATTTGGCATCGGGTTTTCACTCTGCTCTGACCCAAAAGTGCGGAAATTAAAACATATGTATTTATAGCTAGCAGATGCACATCGTCATGTATCTAACAGCAGCAACAATAACAAAATATATGTAATATAAAAAATGAAAACAGCCACAGCCAAAAGTTGGCCCCGAGCTTCAAACTGACCCCCATTTAAACTGAAAACCCCATTTACCTCCATACAATAACATCAGATATGCATCTGTGTCGAGCATTTGAGCACACACACACACACATATGCGTGGGCGTGTACTATGGGGCAAAATACTACATTTTCCCGTTTCAATATATTTTACTTTTAAGTAAAATTACTTTCTTTTGGCTGGAATTCATCAGAATAACATACAACTGTTACATTACATACAATTGAATTTAACATTGTAATTTAGTAGCTGTTAATTTCCCTTCTGATCTTAAAATTATGTCTAGTTGGCAATGTTTATTAACCGCTTTTTAGACCCTTTACTTTAAAAAAGTAAAAAGGGTCTATTAGTTTAGTGCAAAGAGGAAATGTGTGTAACACCCAGAAGGAGGCGTGGCAGACCCCACAAAGTATATATATTCTTGATCAGGACGACAAGCCGAGTTGATATAGCCATGTCCGTCTGTCCGTCTGTCCGTCTGTCCGTCTGTCCGTCTGTCCGTCTGTCTGTCTGTCCGTCTGTCTGTCTGTCTGTCCGTCTGTATGAACACCTAGATCTCAGCAACTATAAGAGCTAGAGACACCATATTCGGGATTCAGGTTCCCCTATTCAGTAAGCAGCACGAGTTTGTTTTAGATTTTGGATACCTCCTCCCGTTCCCCCGCAAACCGCAAAAAGCTGCTGTAGCCGCAGTTTTAAAGCTATTGATTTGTAATTTGGTATTTATCTAGTTTATGACATTATCTATCGACGCTGTGAATTTTGTTTTGATCGGATAAGAAACAGCGAACATATGCCACAGACAATTTGCCACACTAGGCAGAGGGGGGGTGGTGTGCCTTGCATACGCGGGTAGCTTAGTGTGTGTGCATCTGATTGTGTTTGTATGTACATATACATAAAGTAAAGGGTCTCATACGGTCGGTTACGTCCGACTGTAGCCTCCGTCCCACTGATCTGCCCCGTCCCTATATTTTTTTGTAATTTACGCATATTTATGTTATGTCAACCTATCTGTATGTATATATGCAAAATTTTTTTGATTTAAATATGAAAGTTGTAGCGAGTTTATGTATTTTTATGGGATTTCTAAGTCGGTGGGGGCGTAGGACAGCAAGTTTTAAATAAACATAATTTTTCTTGCTATAATAAACAACTTTAAAAGAAAGGATTTAGTATACTTACCCCTTTGAAAAGAACGATACCACGCCCACTTCTCTAATATAAAATCGCATTGATCATATACACCCAAATCAAAAAACTAAATTCATAAATTTTGCTTCGCTCTCTAGCTATTAATTAATGCCAACATTTTTAAATAAATTTTCCATAGTAGCCTGTATGGGTGTAGGAGTTTGTGTATGTGTGTGTGTGAGTGTTGAAAATCTGTATTATAAGCATTTTTATGCTGCTTCTTCTGTTTGATTCCTTTTACTCTTTCTTTCACCATCTCTCTCCCTCCTCTCTCTCGTTCTCTTAACTGCAAGTAAAACTTTTGCGTATGTGCCAAAAAAACGCTTGCACTTGGACCCAGCCACACCCACACACACACACACTGAACGAACAGCCGAAGCTGCAAGTGTTGGTCAAGTACTAAACGTGTTTCGAGTCCATAGTTACTGCCAATGCCAATTGTTGTTGTTGTAGCTGGCTGCAGTTGGCCGTAATCCGCTTTGCCACGCCCAAAAGCAGCCGCTGTGTGGCAGCTGTTGCTAGTGCTGCTGGCTTGAGTTAAGTGCTTGTAAAATTACTGTTTGTGGATTTTCAAATGGAAATTAATTTCCACTAAAAGAGAGATATTCCCACTAGCATAAAACAGAATTGCAAAAAATTGAGAAGAAAATGTTCTGCAAAGACAAAAAGCATTTTCTAGTTGTGGCTCTTGCGGTTGGAAAATTCCCTTCAATTTATTAAACTGGCCGACAGAATTGATAGATTTTATTGCAATTCGTATACATTTATGTAGAATTTTATCTTTTTTTAAATCACAATGGAATTACTTACCTAAGCCTTACCTACATCAGGCTAGTATAATTAAATCCGATAAAGTTACTTCATGAACTTATGGGTTTTTCATGCTTGAATGAGATTTGCAACTATTGTTTTTATTGATGCTGTTTATACTTTGCCAACTAAAAAATGTTAAAGTAACTTCAACATGTTAATCGGCACTTACTTTAAATTTAAAGTGAGAAAGAAGCTATTTAATTTTTATTTTATCGTATGCTAGTTCCATGTTCTTTCTATCAGTCGTTTACCAACACTTGCGCGCCTTTACTCACCACTTAAGCCGAGCTTAATCTGAAACTGTTTAACGCATCAAGTATACGCCATGTAGTGCAACCTATTCTCAATGATGTGAGCTTAATATTGTGTGGGTAGGAATTTATTTTACTCCGGCTTTGTCTTTCTCATTTTCTCTTTCTGTGCAAATGCTAGTAAAACTTTTAATTTAATTATAGCTCGATTTGTGGGCAAGGCACACACACACACTCTCTGTCTCTATTTCTCCCACATAAGACTTGGGGATTATGGCCATAATAAATGTCTGTAGCATGCCTTTGTATTTATTCAACATGCATATGCGAGCGCAAATAGACAGACACGCATAGACAAGCATTGTACGGTGCAATTTTCTGCAAAGCAAATTATTCGAGTGTGGAACGAACCAGAACTCTACCAGCAAGCAAACTAAAGTTTTTTTTAATACTGATTATC
The DNA here is from genome assembly GCA_035045125.1 of Hypselothyrea guttata. Taxonomy (NCBI): domain Eukaryota; kingdom Metazoa; phylum Arthropoda; class Insecta; order Diptera; family Drosophilidae; genus Hypselothyrea; species Hypselothyrea guttata. The sequence continues at coordinate 104,744 of JAWNNJ010002348.1, forward strand.
CGACAGGCAGAATCTACTATCTTGCTCTTGCTCCGTTCTCTGTGTGGGAAATCTAATAAAAATACATTCGCAGCAACCGCACAATTGGTGTGGGCAGATTGTGTTAAACTGAAAGTCAGTTTTCTAACCAAGATTTGAGATTGCCATCAGTGAGCAAGTCTGAGAGCCCACAGTTTGGCCTTAATTCATTTGCCTGTTTAAATCAATATGGGCTCACTTGACACTGGACCGTGGTTTATTTATGAAAGCCTTAAAATATACGATAAGCTGCAGAACAATAAAATATAAAGTTTCCCACATTAATATTGCTTGTATGGTGTTTCCATAATGTGTTTATCAATCATACAAATTAAATCATATTTTTTATTGCATATCCAAAGGTGCGGATAAAGTCCATATGATAATATTATCGACTTATTATAGGCCAAATAATAACAAAGCTATGTTGGAAAAAAAGATTGTCAAAACTATTCATTAAAAATTAATAATGAGAGCTTAAAAAATTGTTTTTGTTCAAAAAAAAAACCTATTTTTATCCAAAAACTAAATATTTGATAGCGACCTCTAAGCATAACTCAATCGGTCTTAAGCTTTATATATTTTGGTTTTATGCCTTGACTTTTTCGTGCCAAACAAATAAGCTTTGGGCTAGTGTACACTCTGTAAATACCTTATAATAAATTCCCATATATTTATTGCTAATTAAATAAACCGCAAACAGCCAAAGGCAGCAAAGTTGTAGCCTTCCATGTCGCTTTCGCTTTCGCTTTCGTTTTCAGTTTTCCTGTTTCATTTGTCAACGTTGCTTGCCATTGATTTATCACAAGTGGCTGCTATAACAATTCAATAACTTTTGCCGAGCAGAGCGTCGAGCTGGCAAAAAGCCGCAAATAACAGCTGCACGTGGATTGAAGAGAGCCATTGAAAGGGAAAGGGGCCAGCCGGAACAGGAACAGGCTGTACGGCCATACGCAAAATCGTATTACGGCCATAAACTGCAGCCAACACACACACACACACACGCTCAAAGAGAGAGCACTTTACATATCGCTGCATGTGTGGGGCAGCTGTTTTTTGGCCATGAGCCTTGGCGTATACTGACTGACGAACTGGCTGACAAACTGACAAACTGACAAACTGACTGCTTGCCTGCCTGATAGGTAACTTGAATAACGCTTAACTGTGCCACGCAGCACTCAGCACTTGAACTGCTTTGAAGTACGCTCTCTGCTCTCCATGCATCATGCGAGAGCTTGTTGTTGCCTGTCCTCGACTTAACTTGCAACATGTGATGCGAAAAAGCAGCCGATGTATCATATAGACTACAGCACATACTCGATAAAAAGAACACAGCAAATTATAAAACAAATTCTTATGGACTGGACTATATCAAATCGGTAGTTGTTTTTCAACTGTTACGATATAATTGTATTGTGCATGCTTCACTCTAAATTAAATGATTAGAACGAGCTGAGTCCAGCTATATCCATGTCCGTCGGTTTGCCTAGTATGTGAACACCTAAGATATCGCAAACTATTAGAGATAGAGACACAATTTTTGATATGCAGGTTCTTTTATGCAGTTCGCCAGCCAAATTTATTTCTGAACTTTGATACCTCCTCTTCACTTCCCGCTAATAGCAAAAACACTCAACACCCACAATTTTAAAGCTACAGACTTTTGATTTGGCCATAAGAAACAACGAAGATATGCACCACCGCATGAATTGCATAGGGCGTCAGGGATTGGTGCAGTAATTATGAAAATACAAAGTACAGTAAATATAGTGGGAATTTAACCAGATTCATACGCAATTTAAAACATTTCAAAATGTGTATTTCATTTAAATATTTATTTATTTATATAATTTATTTTAATATAAATATGAAATAATTATAAAATTACGTCCTGTGCACCTTGCACTTGATTAATTAATGAATATAAGCAATTTTGAATTTAATAATAAAATAATATCACAACCTTCAAATAATTTAGTTAGAACAGGTCGCAGTAATTAATTCTACAAGGCTATGAAAATTATAATCATCTCTAGCACTCGAGAAAATCCGCATGCACTTCTATAAAAAAAAACCTTCAACACTGATTACTTAAGATCCAAATGTACATATAATTCGAATAATCTTTATCAAAATGTGATTGAGGCCTATGCATTTTTATCCAAAATGCTTATTACAAAAGTAAATGATAGAATTATCGAGAACTTGTAACAATAAACCAATATTTATTATAAATATCACATGTCACGTTTTCTATAATTAATTCAGCAACTAATACAATAAAAACTGGAATTCCTACCATATCAACAAATCGGCTTACCGTTAACCGAAACTCTGTAACACAATTTGTTCATCTGCGCGTTACTAAATATTTAATGGAACATCAAGCAAAATCAATAGGCTATATGGCATAGAAACCGTTTCGAATGGCGATAGGATTGAAGCCAAAAGGCCGCATAGGTGGGATTGCGAGTAAGCGCCATTTGCCAATTCACACACTGCGCCATGACACAAACAGACTATCATTTACACCTACATCATAGTTGTAGTTGTAGTTGCATTTGTTGTTTTGGTTGTAGCTGTAGTTGTTGTTGCAGTTACGCCATTAAGTATTATGAGAATCGTATAACCTGCTCATGCCACGCCCTGAAATGCATTTCAGGCTGCACTTGAGAGCAGCAAATGACCGAAGCGTGAAGTGATTGTGATCCCATGCATATAGGATGGCGCATTATATGGCCTCTGGTCATAATATATGGCACATTATGCGACGCTGATGGCGTTGGCGATGGCGATGGCGATGGCGAGGGCAATGGCGCTGCTGCTTCTGCTGGGCACTTGACACAAAACAATAACAACACACACACTTGCCCCCAACAAATATATACAAAAAAATACAAAAAGTTTTCGACATAAAACAATAAAAGTTTTTCGCTTATTGCCCACTTGTCCTTGAGTGGTTTTGCATGAAGTCGCCTCTACGTTGCGGTTGGTAATGGAAATGGTGTTGCTTTTGCTGTTGCTGTTGCTGTTGCCTGGCAGCTGTAAAGGGGGAATAGCCGGACAACCGCGATGCGGATGCGCAACATTTCGTCAATAAAATATATGTAGCATACTTTGCAGCGTCCATTAGGGCAACCACGCCAGAGCATCATGTGCGGCTTGGCTTTGGCTTGACTGTGTTTTATTTATTGATTTTCCATCAGCGAGCGCTCAAGTGTTTAACTATGTGCTAATATTTATTAAAAACCGTAAAGACACATTACATAATGTCAGACATAACGACTGTTCTAAATTATGAGTGGGCCAGGGCCAAAGAACGTGTGAATGTTTGCTTGGTTTGGTGGGTGAGTGAGTAAAACATGTTGTTAACAGTGTGTAATATAAGCGAGTCTATGCATTCATTATGCGCTCACACAGGGCGTATGATTAATCTCATTTCATTATGCTATCGCCAATGCCACATCTTCTGGCTCGCCCACAGATCCACGCTCAGCTTTTGTTCGCCTGTCCAGCCATGAAAAATGATTTGATTTTGCCTGTGCTGTTGTTTTGCCAGCATTTACTTAGTTGAGCGTAGAGCACAAGCCGAAAACTCTTTTGCCGCAATTATATACAAACACATTATTTATGGTACATTCGTGTATGGTATATCCCATTGCCATTAAAAAAAGAACACACAACTTCATTAACAGTTGACATAATATGCTTTAGTTATTTTTTCTGTTTTCTTTTTTATGTTTTCAGTTTTTATTTTATTTTACGCTTACGCTTTCGCTCGTTACTCTTTTACAAGTTTTTGCATTTTAAATTCTTACATTTTTAAAAAGATTTAGTATTCCTCTTTATCATGCTCGCACTTCCTTCGCCTTCTGCTTTTTTCTTATTTTCTGTTGCTTTCTCGTATTTAATTGAAAGTTACTTTCAAATTTGTTTGTTTAGCTTTAGCTTTAATAACATCGTTAATTCAATTTTGTGTTTTTTTTTTGTTTTCATTTTATTTTATATAATAATTAGACTATACTTCATGTATACATAATATAATTATAAATACACATTTACATATACAATATTTACTTTCAGTTTTATGCAGTTTCCGTTGCTTTGCCTTAGTTTAGATTATAGAAAATTTCAAGAATTTGTCACATTTTCAATGAATTTGCTAGCTTACTTGGACAATTAGTCACATTCTGTAAATGCTTGAAAAAAAAACACAATGAGAAAATCAAAAAATTTGACTAATCAAGTGTTAATAACTTTTTATTGAAAATACAAAACAATACACAATTAAATCACGAATATATCAATTAAATTTTGCAAAATATTAGCCACATTATTAGCAAATAAATTAACCGTTAGGAAAAGCAAAACAATATGTTTTATACATTCAACTGATAAATGAAATAAAACAAATTCAAATGCAGAACAAAGCTATTCAAACTCTTGAACTGTAAAAGAAAACAATAAAAAGTTGTAGATAAAAAAACCAACAGATCTATGTTGTGTTTTTAATGTTTTTATCGAATTTTGTATGCAAAGTATTTGTACATGAATTAACAACCAAGTACGAGTAATTGTATCTATAGCCATTGTTCCATTTTTTTGAAAAGCTAATGAAAAGTGTTTGGGGCATGAGTCGCACTTTGGTTTGGATAGTTGTTGCTGCTGTTATTTAAGCATCCTTAATGAAACTTTTTCTGCTGCTTTTGTTTTTTGATTTTTATCGATAGTACTCTTTTGTATTATTTGTTGTAAACTTTTGAATCTATATTATGTTGATTATGCAAGTTTTATTGCATACGCCAATATATTAACACTGAATTAAATTTGTTTTGCTTTTGTTTTCTGTTTGAAATGTTTTTTAGCAAATGGTATGTACGTTTAACTATCGACTATGAGAATTGAAAGTTCTTGGTAGAAAAAATGATATAACAGTATTATTTAATAAAATACATCATACAACAAAAAGTTATTGTTTTAAATTTTGAAAATGTTTGTTCAATGGTTTAAAGGTTGAAATTGATGTTTTAATAATTGAAAATACTTGTAAAGATTCAGTTGTTAAGAATTATATCCACAGATTATCCAGCAAACCAGTTTGAAACTTGTTTAGACTTTACTTTACCTAGCTTGAATTTTGGTTTTACTTTTCAATACATTCTAATTTTAATCATGTTGATTTTCTATATATTCTGTAATTTCTCATCAAATGTAACAACAAATATATTTTGAAATGTGCAACATGTACTCCCATACTTCATATTTATTCTAACCTCATCAGTTCAGTTCATCGTCCAACGCCAACTCGAAAACGCACTTGAATTAAGCTTAATTTATATTTTATGCAATTTTTACACACAAATAATTACAACAAAAATGGATACAACTTAATATTGTTGAATTATTTATAATTATTTATTCTTTTTATGTTTCAATGCTTGTACACGAAAAGTTTACAAACCTTGAATGATGCTGGTGTATTTTATGGTTTCGCAACTTCTAGAGAAACTTTACTATATTAAAGTTTTAATTTCGTTTTATTTTTTTTTTCAGTTGTGTAATTATTTTTACAGTGTTGCTTTTGTTCATTTCATTGCAGTGTATTTTTTTTTTATAAATAAGTTTTGTGTTTTTGTTTTTTATCAGTACTTGAAATATTCTGCGCAGTTTTAAAGTTGAACATTTAGAATTTATTTGCTGTACTTGTGTTTTGCTTAATGTGTTTTTAGTTTCATTTTTGTAAAACATTTATTTTTACGCCTATTTGAATTTACAAAACAAGTTTTGCTGCCTTGGGAATAACAGTCACAGTACGGCATCTAGAAAAGCTTTTCTTTCAACATTAAGCTTGTTTCTCGTTTTTTTATTCTTTTATTATTGTTGTTTTAATACTTGCTTTGAGAGTGTTTCATTCTTTCGGGTTTTTGCAATTTTGAGCAGTGTTCGTTTCTGGAGAAAAAGTCTCTACACGAAAATTCTAGCAGAAGTTGTTATATTATATTTTTGTTGTTTTTTGATTGTATCAAAAATTTATGAAGTTCCTTTAGAAAATTGCATAAAAAATAAATTGGAAATATTTTCTTCAGTTGAACACTCAAGCGCGATCTACTTATTTACAGTATACGAATTAGAATCGAGAGGAAAACAAAATCGAATTTGAATTTGAATTCCAATTCGGATAATAATATGATACAAAGTTGTACTTCAAAAGGCGACAACTTGACGCTATTTTATTCATTTGTTTTCGGGCTAAATATTACGTATACGTCACGGATTCATAGAAAAACACAATAGCCATTAGATTATACTATTATATAGTTACAGCTTAAGTATGTAGATGGTTGTGTGTATCAGTTTCTGTGTATCGTTTTGTGAAGAGTTAAGCTAAGATATTATTATTAATATAGGTATAGGTAATTTTGCATTCACTTTAAATTAGTCTAGAGTCTAAGAATCTTGTTATCATATACTATAACCATTGTATATTATTCGTTAATTTGTATTATTTTTATTTTCTGTTATATTTATAAGTATTTTAGGTTTGGTTTGCAGAACGAGCTCACCTTATGTCCGCCTCATATACTTGCATAAACGTTGCTGTTGCTGCAGCAACTGTTGTCGCTGATTGTTGTAGTTGCTGTTGTTGCTGCTGCTGCTGCTGCTGCTTTGGGCCACGCCCTCGCCAGCGCCAGGTAGCGCCCAGCAGCGAGGACAGCAGGCTTAAAATACACTCGAGTATCTCTCGGATGCCGCAGCCAGGCAAATGCGCTTTGATGTTGGCCTTGTCTCCTCTGTTGGCTCTGCTGCCTCTGCCTCCATGCAGCCGTAGCGTCGACGTCGCTGCGGCAGCTGCGCAGCTGAGGGCCGCATGCAGTGTGTGGCAAAGGCCAAACTGCAGTAGCAGACAAACAGGTACACTAAGAGATAGCGACTTGGAGACATGGGAGGATGTGCTGGTGCCGCGTGCTGCATTGCTGCTGGGAACTCCCCTGGAAACGGAATGAGAAACACCTGTTTAATTTACATCTTTATTGCTGCTCTCATACTCAGACATTGTTGGCAAACGAAATGAAAACGATTTTCAAATAATTTCAAAGGAATATTTGTGTTTTCAGAACCTGTACTTTGGTAAAGTACATAAGGATCTATTGGGTTAGTGCAAGTGGGAAATGTGTGTGACACCCAAGGTATATATATTCTTCATCAGGACGACGAACTGAGTCGATCTAGTCATGTCCATCTGTCCGCCTTTTTGCCTGTCAGTAAGCAGATGAAATTTGGTTAAGATCTCCCCCGCTTTCTCCGTAAATCGCAGCCAGTTTTACTGAGCTGTAATTTGGCATGTACGTAGCCGTAGGCATCATCTATCCATGCTGTAAATTGCATTACTATCGGACAAGAAACAACAAAGATATGTAACGGACAGTTTATTCGACTAAGCCGTGCATAGATTGCCTAAAAGTGTTTTTGTGTGAGTGTGTCAGTGTATGTGTCATAGATATGTATTAGATACATACAAACAACTTATAAACGATTTCGAGCGTCGAGAAATATTACATTAATTTGTAATAATTAGTGAAGTACATAGAACATAGTCTCCAAGATTTCCGTCCGCCTGATCTGCTCCATTCTTTCTGGCTTGCTATATTTTTGGTATGTTACTCATGTTGTACACACGTGCTAATAAGGCGCACAGGTGATTATCATCATAGAAATTGAGACATCGACATAATGCCACATAAGTCGGCTTCGACACTAACAGGATTACCAACTCACTCAATCCTGCAGCTACCAAAGCCAACTACAGCCGTGGCAACCAGAATAAGTACCAGCAACAAGAAGCAGCAGAAGCTATCAAACAATAAAACTACGACAAGTTGAAGAAAAGGAAACAAAGACACAGACACAGACACAGACAAGAAAATAAGTCATACAATATTCTACGACCAAAGCCAAAACAGTCAACGTGCACAAATATAAAACAAACAAACAAACTAAATCCCCCTCTTTTCACCTGTGCAGCATAAAATAGTACATAAGGAAAACTTAAGCAAAAGGGAAAGCAAGCAAAACAACAGCCAAAGAAAAGTTACAAAAGTTGCAACCATGAAACTGTACACGTTGACATTTACAACTTAACGAAAGGCAAATGCAGTCAAAACATAAGAGCGGTAAGCAGATAACTGACAACAACAAGAAGCAGAATAAACACATATTATTACGGGCGAACAAAAGTTCTTAAAACATATTTATTAACAATTTCGTTACTTTTATTCAAGCACGTTTTAGGTAAATATTTTATAATTCCCTATTAATAATATTTATATTTTGTATTCCACTTTTTATTAGCTTTTAATCTTACTTTGAAAACAGAGCATATATTTTAAATATTTAAAATAATGTATAGTAATTAAATTTACGTTTAAATATTTCATAAACCATATGTTGATGTCTTTCTAGTTTATTTTTATTTATTTGAATTCTACCCCACTTAATAGATGCGCAAGTCAAGTACTATACTCAAAATTGTCTTTACTATTTAAAAGTTATTTTAATTTATTTGAAATAAAAATTCAAATTTAATAATCTCGTTTACCGACATTAAAAAATAAAAAAAAAAAACAAAATTTATTAAATACAATTAATATAATAAGACAAATTTATTAGGAAATATTAAAGATAATAAAATAATACATATAAATAATACAATATAAAATTAATTACATGTTATACAAACAAAACTTTTGAAAGTTAGAAATCTCGTATTAATTTTTATTAATCAAAGCACAAATCAACTATAACACTCAAATATGTTTTATTTTATACAAAAATTGTTTTTTTTTAATTTGTAATAAAATAAATGTTATATTGTAACATAAAAGAAATTAAATATGATATATATAATACAAGAAATATAAAGATTATTATATAATATATTTAAAAAAAACACAGAGTAAAAATTAAAAAAATTTGAAATCCTTACCACTTTTTCATTAATATAGAAGTTAGCCAAATTTCCATTCATGCATATTATCAATTGAAATAGATTATGTTCATTGTTTTCGACACATCTCGTGTCACGTTAGACACGCTGTCATCTCTAATTGCTACGTGTCCTAGCGGATTTAAGCGTAGCAGGCATAAACAATAAAAACTAAATAATGCAAGAATAAAGTAAAGCAGCAGAGAGAAGTGAAAGTCGAGACGAAAACAAAGCAGAGCGAAAACGTTGGTGATGACAGCAAACGAAAAACTACTACAACAACAATGGCAGGCATTGTGCTGTAATAAAAATAATAATAAAAATAAAAATAATAATATATGTGTGCAGGCAAGAGAAACAAAATGTAATGGCAACAACAACAACAATGCAAAGTAGCAGAACAAGAGACGAAACATAATAATAATCAGAAACAAGTGTGCCAAAGCAGTTAACGGAAACAACGCGCATTGCATGCACAATATGGCGGCAGGGATGAGTACAGTCGCTACGGTGTATCTGCGCCTGTACGTGTGCATGTAAGTGTGTGTGTGTGAGTACGTGTGTGCGACTCTGTATGTCTGTGTGTGTGTGTGACTGGTGGCAACGCTGTGACATTATCTAGCAGACACCGTTGCGACTGAAACGACGACAACTTGACATTAGTGAAAGTCGCAGAAGGAAGTGGCATGCAGCAAATAGTCAAGCCGTCATTGCCAGTGGGCCAGGTTTGTGAGCAGCGTGTGTGTGTGTGCGTGTGTTTGTGTGTGAGTGAGGGGGGGCAACGGTGCAGACCAAGCGTAACATAAACATAATTTTCATGTGCCACGCGCGCTCAGTAACTGCAAGGCATACCGTACTCTGGCAGAAAATGTCGCAGCGTTTACTAGAAACAAAAACATAAAAAAAAGTACAGCAAAGTTTTCCCTTTCTTTTATTTGTTTGTTCTGCGCTCTGCCCCATTATGATTACTGCTGTGCACACAGTTTTCCAGCTTCAGCAGCTCAAGGAAATAGCAGAGAGGGAAAACTATTTTCCCCATGTTGATACTCTTATGATATTCTATTAAATTTTCATGCGACACCACTGCAAAAATGTTCACTTATCGCCACGTATATTGAATATTCGCACTAATTTTGGTTCCGTTCTATTTCTGTTTGTTGCTATGCCTCAATTAGCATATTTTAGCATATTTTAAGGCTAATTCAAATCAATATCTTCACACCGTTCAACACTTGTGAACATCATGCACTCTTTAAACTCTGTCCATGTGTATCGTCGCGTTATGCCCGCCTCACTGGGCACACCTCTAACGCCCCCTCAACGCCTCTAGTGAGCACCTTTTGGCCTGGTTCGTTTTGTAACCAAGCTGTCGGCAGTTGTAGGGCTTGCCATGGCTGACCAAAGACGGGTTTAACTCTGCTCTGGTATGCAGTTCACTGGCAGTGTTGCTATTAGCAAATAATCTTCTAGCTGAAGATTACATTTAAAAGGTACAGAGATACATTATTCTAGCTGAGGATAAATTGATTTAAATTAAATCATTTAAACCAAATCAAATCAACAATAAATAATAATTTTAAAATACAAAATGTATGTCAATGTTTGAAAAATATTTAAACCTATCGATAGTATTGTATAACGTCAAAGGAATTCTATCCTTTATCTTAATATTATTTAATATTATACTGGAGTTTTGTAGACCTTGTACAAAGGCTTTACCAAATTAGTGCAATTGAGACATGTATGTAACACCCAGAATAAGATATATAAATTCTTGATAAGGACACATGTCGGTTGGTCTGTGCGTCTGATTCATTCACTATTAATTGTATTACGATCGGATAAGAAACAGCAGAGATATGCAACAGACAACTGTGTATTGTATGTATAACATATATTAAAACACATAGTACAGGGTATCCTATTGCCGGTTACGTTCGACTTTAGCCTTGCGTCCGACTAAACTGCCTTGTCCTTACTGGTTAAAGCTAAATTGCTTCTAAATATTCAACCTTTCGTCCTCAATAGGTGTCATTAAAAGTCAACTGCAACTGTTGAATCTCCTACCAGCTAAACATTATTTTAGTACCCGTTTAAATATATTCAAATGCATTCAAATGCCTTTTACTACTGTATTACAATTTATTTAAAGTTTGCCAAGTCAAATGAACTCAAGAAGCGTAGCTTAAGCAATCTTTTATCCTTATCATTTGCACTCTGCAGGCAGATGATGCCCATCACTCTTGCAGGCAGTTATTTACGGCAAGTTCTTCCAATTTCAACTGAGAATCACTTAAAGTGAACTCACAGCACCTTCTTAATTCATTTCACGCTATTCAAGCATTCAGACTGTGCAACCACAAAGCATTCATAAGCCCGCATTCTCTTGCCACAATGACTCGCCATGGTGTTTCTAACCCCTTTTTTTGTAAGTATTCTTCATCTGGTGCTGCTTTTTATTCTGCTTGTTCTTGGCCAACTTCTGCTTGTGCTGCTTCTTCTTGTTCATTAGCATGCTTTATTTGTGCACGGTACGTCTTTGTGCAGTCTTCTGTCTACGCAGTCAGCCAGTCTTGGCATTTATGCTTATTTCTGTCCATCACGCCGAAAACTTTTCACCATGGTCCATTGTGCTTATGGTTGACCAACATACCATGCTTAAAAGGGTATTTTACTTTGTGCAAACATTTGTCAGAGATTTTCGTAATATTTAATAAGAGAAATGAACTTTTACTTTATTACAAAGTTCTTGTAAAATAATTTTGAGTATTCCTTGCATTTTTAGCAATTTCTAGGGTATCACTTTCGTTCTGTTGAAATTATAGAAGTTGGCTTTTTTCTCTCTGATTTGCATATTCATTTTCATTGTAAGAATATTGTCTTTTGTGTTGGCTTTTTGTGCGGATTTTGTGTGTTGAGTTCTCGTTGATTTTACTTACCATTCAGCACATGTACCGTTACGCTTTTGGGCTTTGCATTTGATGGATTACACTGATAATGCCCGGAGTCCGATGGACGAGCTGATTTAATCAGAAGAAACGAAGTCGTCGTCTCACCTTTGTTGGTGACTACCGAGACACCACCACGAGGCGAATCATAGTTGATTATCTGCAAAGAAAAAATATATAATATATAAAAATACCGAAATGTTGAGTGAAGCTTTGGAGCATTTATGTGTGCACATAAAATAAAATAACTGCGAAAAGAAAAAGCAGGGTATATATAGACCCAAAAGAGAGAGACGAGAAACATTCGCAATTTGTATGCGAATGACATTTACAATGCCGCATGGGCGAAGTCGCATCAAATTTGATTTTATGCGACTTTCATTTTCTAAGCCATAAAACTGTGTTGTCCCCCGATTACGCATACGCACTGTTGCACGCAGCTGGCAAATTAAAAACATCTCTCTGTTTGGCCAATGCCAAGGCCAAGAGCAAAAGAAAAGAAATATGCATAGCATAAGAAAGATTGCTTAGAATGAAAGCAAAAACAATAAAATTAAATCTGTTCAAAAAAATAGAAGAGAAAAAAACTGCCACTAATGGCAAACTTCCTACCCTACCGGCAAGAACCCAAACCCTACTTAGGAGCATGCTCTATAGAAAACCTATAACAATAGAGCCAACCCTTACATATTCCCAATACAATAAGCTAAAACATGGCCGTGACTAAAGTCCCAAAGCATGAAGTGAGGAAAAACACCTAAAACGGAAAACTAAAAACGTGGCTCAACAGCCGCAGGATGCCACTGACAACAGTCGAGGCAGCACCTAAAAGAGGCAAAGGGAGCGCAAACCAAAATCCATTTAAAACCCTTTGGTTCGGATGGGTTATTGGGATTCCCTCCCTTGACATAGTGCTTAAATGGCATTTTCTTGCACTCAACCAAATAGAAAGACAAAAATAAAAGAATGCGCAGACACCAAAGGGGAAATAAAGAGAAAAAGTTAAAGCTAATTTAAAAGTTACTAAATTGAAGTATCGCCCGCCCAGCTCTGGATCCCTCATCATTTATAGGTAACGCCAAAATGATATCCCAAAGTAATTACCTGTCCAAATTGACATACCAAAAAACAAAAAAAAAAACAAAAACAAAGAAAACCAGTAAGGACGGAGCTACAGTCGGACGCAACCGACTGTAGGAGACCCTGTACTTTTTGTTTTCGTCGCTGTTTCTTATTTGATCGTAACGTAATTCACAGCATGAATGGGGATTGTCATAGACTACGTTCATGCCATTTCCCAAATCTTTAGCTTTAAAATTGAAGCTTTAAAACTGTAAACTGTTTCTAGATTTGTTTTACGGTTAGCGGAGGAATGAGAGGAGTTATCAAAAAACCCAAACTAACTTGATCTGATGGCTGCATAGGAGAACATAAATACCAAAAAATGATATTTCTAGCTCTTATAGTTTGCAAGATCTAGGCGGCTTCTCTGTCTGCGCTATCTTCGCTGTTTCTTTTCCGTTGGTAATATAATTCACAGCGTTGATGGATAATGCCATAGGCTGCGTACATGCCAAATCCCAAGTCGATAGCCTTTAAACTGTGGGCTGTAGTGGCGCTTACATACATTTATAAAACAATTCATTGGTGCATAACTTCGCTGTTTCTTCTCCGTTTGTAATGTAATTTACAGCATCGATGGATAATTCAATAGGCTACGTACATTTCAAATCACAAGTCTGTAGCTTTATTATTGTGGCTGCAGTGGCACATACATGCATTTTGAAAAAAATTGTCTCTTGCATATCTTCGCTATTTCCAATTCAAATCATAAATAAATGAATATCATCGGTGAAGAATACCTTAGGCTACGTACATTCCAAATTACAAGTCTGTGGCGCTATTATTGTGGCTGCTGTGGCGTTTATAGTTTTCGAGATTTTTGAGGTAGGTGTAGATTTTTGATGATTCGCGGATGAAGGAGGCGAGATATCAAAAGTTTGAAACAAACTTGATCTGCTTGCATTAGCTGACTACCTAAAACCGGAAAGGTGGTGTCTCTATCTCTTTTAGTTGCTGAGATCTAGGTGTTCATACAGACAGACGGACAGACGGACAGACGGACGGACGGACGGAGGACGGACATGGCTATATCAACGCAGCTCGTCGTCCTGAGTCAGAATATATATACTTTGTGGGGTCTACCACGCTTCCTTCTGCCTGTTACACACAGCTGTCATTTGCACTAAACTAATAGACTCTTTTACTTTTTTAAAGTACAGAGTCTAAACATAAGATAAATAGAACAAAACGAAATTTCAACTTACAGCATTATTGTGATTCCAAAATATATAGGCCGGCGGCTCCGGTGAGTTGAGTATGACACAGGTGAGATTTATAGTCGATCCGCTTTCTATATACAAATCAGGTGCACCGATTATTTCCGTCGAGGGCTCTGCAATAACGAGAACATCAAGAGAAAGTTTTTATAAGTACATTTAAGCCTTCAATGGTTATGGCCAACTCTTTATTAGCCAGTTTCTCGCTAGTAATTATATTTAGACTTGTCTTTCAATGGGCTGCTCTTTCCATACAAATTTCGCTCAAATGAAATGGCAATTAGCTAAAAATGTTTAGCGGCTCATTAGAAATACAAGTGTAATTGAAATGAGCAACAATTTCAAAAGATTTTCGTTGAAATTTTCATGAAAGTAAAGTGCTCGTTTAGCCTTTTTCCTGCATTGGATATTTCCCCATTGGCATAGCAACAAGTGGAAAACTTAACCAAACCTTTTGGTTTAGGGGAACCAATTGGCTTTGAATGTTATAGCCCGGCATTGAAATAGAACACCAGGAAATACGTTTAGTAGCAAAATATAAATTTCATTTAATTTCTAACAAGCTTTGATTTAAGTCAAACATTGGGAGGTGTCGAATTATGCACAGATATCGGTTGAATGATGAGCTTGGAATTTAATTAAATAATATTAGTCCGCATTTACACAGTTCAGTTTTTTTATGCAGTTTCTTCTTGAAGTTTTTCTTTGTTGTAACGGGGTGTAGGAGGGCATTTAGTTTTACTGATTCCGATGATTTGAAAACAGAGTTGCAGCGAGCGAGGAGCGAGGCTAAGCGCTGTTCAGGAGGTGAGGCGGCTACCCGCTGCATTACTTGTAATGCAGAAAGTATGCTTGGAGAGCCAGCAACGAGAGCGGCTGAGCGCTGCCTCGAAGCTTATGCATAAAGAGCGGTCGATGTGATCTCTTTTCACCACAGCTGCTGGGTGGGTTTTCTTATGGGAAGACACAGCGACTGCGCAGCCTGCAAGCTGCTGACCAAAGTGCAGTGAAGTCAAATGGTTAAGAGGTGTCAAGGGCGCTTAAGTGGAGTGGCGAGTGTGCTTGTTATAATAAATACTTATTTATATTGTGGACCTGGATTGTGACAATGGCAGGAGTTTGATGTGAACGTTAAATCTAGTTCACATAAAAAATAGGAAGAATAAGCATTGCTGCTACGCTTAGTGTGACATTTTCATAAAATTATATTTTGAATATAGGGTACAGGGTATGTCCAACTGATCTGCCCCGTTCAAATTTTTTAATTTTCTTTTTTCAATTGAGTTCCGAAACATACATATGTTAACAAAAAAACTTCATTAGAAAACATGCATAAAGTAACTTCGTCGTACATTTTAAATCTGTATTCTAAAAACTTTAACCTTCTTAAAAATTTTAATTGTTAATGGATTAAAATCGTACTCACCTACAACCGTTAGATGTATGTAATGGCTCATATGGGGTGTGGTCGATACTTGGCACTCGTAGATGCCAGAATCGCGATGTTGCGGATACTTGATCTGTAGCATCCAGTCTTCGGTCTGTGGCTGATGTATGGCACGAAAACGCTGATCCGAGGTATACGTGTAACGTCCAACAGTGAGCAGATGAATGTCACGATGTCTTACCCATGAAACCTGTAGCAACATCTGAAATTTATAGAATCAGAACACAGAAAGTTTACATACATATGTAAGATTTCATTTGTCACAACGAAATATTCATGTTAAGTTTAATTTATTGGGCAAACAGTTTAAAAAGTCAATTTAACGCGCAATCTTTTCTGTTGATGCTTTATATATTGGGGTCTGAGATTGGGATTGGGATTGGGATCGGGCTAAGCTATTGTTTGTGTCAGCCACACGTGTAACATGCAAATTTATTTTAAAATCTTTTTGCCAAAAGAAGAAAAGCAAAAACTTGCGACACCCACACACACACACGCGGAGATACTACATATGGCATAAGAGGGTTGCTGTAGGGTTGCCTGGGGTTGCCTGGGGTTACCTTCTGGTATATACCCTCTGCCTACCCTTATCAATGGGCAACGCTGTTGTGGCAACTTTACTGCCTCAAGTCAAATTGAAGGAAACACAGCGGGTGCCACGCCCACGCCCACGCTAATGCATACACACACCTGTTTGGCAACCACCTGCTGTTAACGTGTCTAAGCGTGCAACATTTTTAAGTGACTGCGATTCAGGGGTGTCTTCACTGCCATGGAATGGTGGACATACCCGCCGCCCGTCCCTCCAGCTCCGCCCACATCCCGCCCCTACTCCATCGCGTGTCATACGTCAGCTGGGAGCATTTTCAATTTCAATGACAACAACTTAGCAACATGCTGCCTGGCGACACGAGCGCCGAGCAAAGCCACGCCAAAGTTAATGGACAAGAAACTCTCCTCAGCTCGAGCGGAACTCAGCCAGAGTCTAGCACCTCTCTCACCTCTCTGGAGGTACTAGAAGTTCTAGATGATAACACCGTTTCACCTAGCAGGTGTTGGTTAACAAACTTTTGCCGCCAGTTTAAAGAAAGTTGCATGTAATTAACACCAAATGTTGGAAGGCAGTTATAAAACTCAAGCACCTCACTCCAGTTAAGACCAAGTTCGAGTTGCCATCAACCGCGAAATTTGCTTTTTAGCGCTACCCTCTCTACAAGCATTACTTCTCATCTGTACCGTCATCTGTTATGGCTGCCAAGTTTATGCGCATTATGCGTGTTTACAGTATCGTAAAATTTGTGTATCGATTCCAAGGCAGCCAAAAAAATATTTCTCTTTTGGTGCTCGGCAAACAGCATCAGAGCAGAATCTTTGACATTTTTATGGCTCAATTTGCAGTGCGCCAGCAAAAGCATCTTTAAAGTTTATGTGTTGTGTTATTTAATACCCTGTACTTTAAATATTTCAGCAAGAATTCGTTTTAATTTAATTTGTGCAGAGAACGGACGGAAATAAAAGTCCTAATAGAAGCATTGTTGTTCCAAATTTCAATTTCTCTTGAAAGTAGTTTAGCTTTAAATAAATAAAATCTAAATTTTATTATTTAAATATCTTACATTTTTTAAGTACTACTTTATTAAGTTATAAAATTTTAGCTAAGGACGTATAGATTAGATTATGTTTAATATAATAATAGAGGAATTCGTAAACTAAGGAATTCGTTGTACATATTTTAACACTGAATTATCTCTTCTAAGAAAAAAATAAAATTTTTGATTTCTACCTTAAACTAACATGCAATTATAGATTACTATATTAAATTCAATTAAATTAAATTAAATTCACAATTCAAGATTTATTTAAATTTAAGATCTTTGTATTTATATAATGCGACTAATGCTGTAATTTATGTCTCTGCACTTGTGGTATTAGAATATTTGTAATAATTATAATAATAATAATTACATAACAATTTCTCATTTTCATTAAATCAACCAAAATAATTAGGAAAAACATTATTATTGATATATTGTTGTCTGCATTTTTTGCCTTATTATATTTATAGCTCCTCTTTTAGTTTGGCTTGTGATATTTCTCTAATTAAAAATGAAATTAATTCATCAATGAAAATTAACATCTAACTTTTTACTGTAACAGTTGCATTTTGAATATTCGATATTTTAACAGGGTAGATTAATAGTCTTCTGTGCGCCTCATCGCGCGACATTATTACAAGATTTAACTTTTTCTAAGATTTTTTTCTGTGCCAATGAATTATTTAGAAGCGCTTTGTTTTTCAGGGGGCTGTAGCCACGCCCCTTTACAAATTCATTACCGTTCGCAGGCGGTTATCAGCAGCAGCAGCAGCAGCAGCATCAGCAGCCGTAAAATGTCGACTCCGACTGCGACTCTAATGAAAAACGCCATTAATAATGTAGAGAACATCAACATCCGTTCCCTGTTTATCATTACGCGTTGCACACATAAAACAGAAGGCGGCTTAATATGCGCGATTTTTTGTCGGCTGGCTTAAGTTTCCCCTAATCACGCCGTCATCCCCATGAACACACCTCTGCCGCTAAATCTCGGCGGCAGTGATGTATTACTCATATACATACATATAATTTAGAGGTGGGAGCTCTGACGGAAATGGAGTTGGAAAGTTTTGACGTGCGGAGTTTGAGGTTTGAGATTGGAGTTGGGGTTGGGGTTGGGGTTGGGGTTAAGGTTGGGTTGTGCTGCTTTGTGGCCTGCCACAAGGTGAAAGCTAATTAGACTCGCAGCTGAAGAAAAGCCCGAAACAAATGATGCTGCTTTTACGAACTTTCACAAATTTGCTGAGAATTTATGTGCTTAAGCTTAAGTTATTTGCAATGTATTGAAACAAGTCAATCCGTTAGGGCGGGCAAATGAAAACAAGCACAAAAAGGAACATCCGTCGAAATGAAATTAGTGTGCATACATTAACAAAATATAATCCAAGAAGAAATAAACCAATATAAAAACTTCCAAGTAAATATTGCACATTTTTCGAAGTCTCCTAAGTATTCAGTTTGGGTCTTTAAAATTAAGCCTAATTAACCCAGCCTGCCCTCTGTTAATGATCGATGAAGTTGCCCAACTAATTCGCTAACTAATAAACTTTCCAGCTTGCCAGACCAAGGCCCAAACTGACCTACATCTTCCCCATGCGTTGAAAGCTATCTAAACCGGCGCCGAAAAACTTTTTGCATTTCCTTCCGACCCTCCCGTGTGACCAATATAAATACCCATCAACGGGACTACAGCTACTCGAATTTAATAATCACACAAATTAGTTTTCGAAACCGCAACTCGAACACAAACACACAGGCACAACACACATATGAAACCATCCCAAAATTATCCCAACCCATCTGTAACCACCTAATCACATGCTACCACTGCAGGTGGGTGCTAGGGGCCTGGGGCCTAGTCCCGTTACCTGCAGACACATAACATATTATTATCGGAAAATAAGCACGAGCCACACAGGAAGTAACGGAAACCAAATGACTACGGCGCAGGCTGCAAAACTAAAAACGAAAACGAAATCAAAAAAACAGAACTGAAAAAAGTAACAAAATGAAAGCTCGCTGAACGTTTTTGTTTTCTCTTGTTATTTATACACTTTCAAAGAAATCAATGTTTGCGCTATTTGCTGAATTTTGAAGTAAAATTAATGATGTTGAATATGGAAATATTTTGTTTATTATCGCAATTATTGGATAAGCTATATACTTACTATCAGGCAACGCTATTAAATTGATTGTTTAATAAATTTAGTAATAAAACCAATTAAACTCTAATCAATACTTTTTTGTTTGTTATTGTTTATATGTTATACAATTTTAAATAATAACGCAAATTATTTTTCGACAGCTGAGTGTTGGAATCTATAAAAAAAATTTAATGCGAATTTTTAAAAGTTTTTATATACGCATATTTAAATTTATATTTTATTTTTGGCAAAGTAAACAACCATAATTCTTGATGTAAAATTTATTTATATTTATTAGAAAACTATCTGAAAAAAAACCATTGAAATTAAAATATCAAATATTAAATATAGAAATACAATGTAGTAAATAAAATAAAATAAATATTAAAATTTTAAATTTGGAACTATACTAGCTTCAAATATTGTTGATTTACAATTTTGCCTTGAAACTATTCAACTAAATTAGATTCTTAAACTAAAAATTGGTTTTACTTATATATGGTACCAATATGATATAACTATTCAAATATATATTTATTATAAATTTTTATTATAATTAAAAATAATAAATAATAATTTTTCTTATACGTATATAGAAGATTGTATTATTTGTATTGCGTTTCCTTTTTTTCAGATTTTCTAACAGCAAGTTACTCGTCCTAAAATTTCCTGAACAACTTTTCTTTGGTTATTATTACCAACTGTTATTATTGTAACTGTTATTATTATTATTATAATATATTATTTGCATAAATTTCTAGAGTATTCAAGAGTCGTCGTTATCAACCGAAACTCTACTGTTGTTCCAGTTTTTTTTTCGTTTTTTTTTTTTGTTGGCTTGTGAGAAGCAGCCAACAGTCGATTTGAATAGTTGGCCAGGTTAAGTTTGTTGGTTGGGCCGGAGGCCTAGGCCGGAAGTTGTGTGGTGTTAGTGCTGCCTGACTTAGACTGTGTATGTGTTTGTGTGTGTGTGTGTGTGTGAATTGTGAAATGTTTGCGGCATTTCCTTCCGCTTGCCAGGATGATGGGCACGACTAAAGTCGAAATGCGAGTGGAAAGTTGAATAAAGTAAAATCTGTTTCCTGTTTCGCTATAATTAATCATTTTGTTTTGGCAGCGGAACAATTAGGAGCCACAAGCCGCCATGTGGGCGCTGTTTACGTGCTAATTAGCTAAAAAACATGTAACTACGCTCCATTCATCTTCTTCTTGCCCTCTCCATCAAGCACACGCTCGCATTTACAAATCGCATTTTGATGGCACATAATGACATAACAATTGCTGCAGCTGAATGTCGCAGGGGCAGGGGATAAACGCTACCGGGGCAGGAGAGATAGAGGCTTCTTTTTTTTGTGTTTTGTTAATTGTACTTACCGTCTTATTGCCTAAATTTTTGACACGACAATTCAAATAGGCCGTTTTGCCAAGCAGCGCCGTCACGTTCTTGGAGGCGCCGCGGTCGAAGTAGGGTCCGCTGCTGCGGGTGTCATCCGGCATCAGATCAATGCTGTTGCGATTGATGCCGGATGAAGCTACGCCCGGCAATGATTGGGACATTGTGTTGGCTTTGTGCAGGCTGCTGCTGGGAATGCCGCTTATTGTTGTCGTTGTTGTTGTTGCCGTTGCACTCGATTTCGGATTGGAGCTGGAGGTGGAGCTAGAACTCGAACTGGAGCTGGAACTCGAGCTGGAGCTGATATCAGTTGTTGTATGGCCATTTTTGTTGTTACTTCCGTTGCTGTGAGTTGTGCTGGTCATGCTTCCGCTTCCGGCCACACCATTCGCAGCAGCTGTATCACTCTCATTTGGTATGGCATTGTTGCTGCTGCCCATATCCTTTGATTTGTAGGAGTCACGCTGTGCGGCAAGCACTGTGGATGAGCACAAGCACAAAACATGTTTATTTTTATTAGAAATTTATTCAACAACTGCAAACATGGGATTATTCATGTGTGATGCCGAAATGTATGCTACAATAGTGTAGTTTAAATGCTTGACAATTGTTGCAATTTGCTCTCTAAATAAATTGTGTGTGAGCTACAAATACTTTAGGAAATCATTATTGTAATTGCATCCGTTTCATGTTTGCCAATGTTCTTCTGCCTCTCATTTCCGCTACAATTTCAGCAGCATTTTATGCCAGAATTATTTCATAAATTATTACGAAAACGGCATTGAAAACTTGCGAATAAAATTCATTTTTTTTATGTGAAAACCAAACGAATTGTTAACAATGAAATTTGTAGTTGAAATGTTGATTATATTCCATATATTATATTAAATTAATTCAGCTGGTAATACATTTATTTAATTAGAGATTTACGTAGTTTAAAGATTGCTATAATTTAAGTGATCATAAATGCGCTATGTTTAGTTCATATTCGACTTTTTTCTAATCATATAAAATATTAAAATATTACAAAAATTAAATGGAAAAAAACAGATTACAATCATGTGCATTTTTTAATCATCAATAGACCACAATTGTATTTTAGTTTTAAATAAGACATTTTTGTCTTTAACTTTCTTACGTTTTAAATTTTAATCTGAATCTAAATTACATGAATTCCATCAACGTTGGGACGACGGTTGTTGTAAACCCTATTTAAACTTCATTTGCTCAATATAACTTTTGGTTAGCGCTTATTTTATTTTTTAGTTTTTTTAGTTTTTAACTCGAATTCTGGGTCCAACTTCAAGCCACATTTGATATGGCCCTTAAAAGTTTCAATTGTCATAGATAACAGTATAAATATGGCACAATAAACCACTTAAAAGTCTAGGCAACCTCAAAAACTCCTCATATCAATATCGTTACCATAATTGTGCTCTTAGCTCACTTTGGCCATAATTGCTTTTAACTTGTTGACCCAAAAGCGAATGGCACAAAAAACAACAAGTGGAAAAAACGTGCAAAAAACTTTATTTTGTTTGTGTGTGTGTGTGTTTGTGGAAGGGGCGGGGCTTGGTTTTAAACCCGAAAACGAGAAGCGTGAACGGAGAAGCGAGGTTAGTTTGTGGACGCATAGCGCATAGTTTGGCTGTTTGGCTGGAATACCTTGAAACCATTTAGGTAATTAGCAAATTACGCACGGGTGTATGTGCATATCATATCCACCACTCACACACACACACACACAATCACACATACTGAAGCAGGATCTGGCAGCATGCGTGGTATATGAGGCATAAACTTTGTTTTGCGCTTTTGTTTTTATTATGCTTTACGTTTATCAAATTTTCATGTTTTCTGCTTCTCACACACACACACACACACGCGTGCACTCACATGCACACCCTGTAGAAAACTCTTGTCGTTGACGTTGTTGTTTCTGTCGTAGTTACGAGCCATTTTTATCCACCGCCATTTATCCCATCACTTAGCTGACGACACGACGTTTGTCTGTATGTTTGTGTGTGTCGCCGATACGTCTGCTTCAGATACGCCCACACACACACACACATGCTTATATGCACGTGTGTGTGTTTATATATGTCTTAAGTGTGTGTGTTCGTGTGTGGGTGCGTTGGGCACTTGATACGCTTATTACGCCTCGGCAGAGACTTTTTATGGCTCGCTTTGCTGCGCCAGCTAGAGAGCGAGCTGGCGACCATTTTATAGTTGGCAGCCACTGACTTTATTAGATTAAACATGTTGTGCCACGTCGCGTCCTGCCCCAGGCAGTGCTGCCAACTTGGACTTTTTCCAGACAGATCTAAGCGAGTTTAACTGGAACTCTAGTTTTTGTTTATTTTTGCTAAAATATTAAATTTTGTTTAATTGTATGTAATTTTTAATAATTTTTTTTAGTATATTTACATTTTGTTTTGCTTATTTTATATATTTGATTTTTATGTAATTAATGCACTTTGTATTTATTGTACTTGATTTATATTTAAAGTTTATTTTTTGTTTATTCTTGCTCATCACTTTTAATAAAATTGTAGTAAATTATTATAACAATATAATAAATAAAACAAAATTACACAAATAATTATCTGTCATCATACATTGTTGAAATATTTGACATTAATTGCTTGCAATAAATTTGCAATAACTAATTTCAATTATTTAATTGAACCATAATATATCTAGGTGTGATCCATTTTATTTGCATATTGCGTGATCCCCGATAATTTTAATGTTACAGACTTGTAATTTGACATATACTTGGCCCATAGTTTTCTGCATTGATGCTGTAAAATAAATTACGATCTGTTTGGAAACACCAAAGATATGCAGCAGACATGTTTTTATAATTTTAATATAATTTTCCCCTAGCTGGCAACACTGTTACACACACACATACACACAGAGACTTGGAAGTTATCTAGCTCGTTAGCTGTTGGTAGCAGCCGCTGGCCATGTTTTGGACAGATAAGTCGCATATCCTTGTTGTTGTATATGTTTTTGTAGCTGATGCTGATGCTGATGTTGTTGTTGTTGTGATGTGTAGTTGTATTGACAGCATGCCCGCCAGACCCCAACAGCAACAGCAACAACAACAACATTGACTTTCATGTTCGCTGTTCAATTGCCAAGGCAAACAATGTGGCTAATAAGTTACTGCTGCTGCTGCTGCTGCTGCTGCAGCGCTAAAATCACCCAGAGTTCTCGCAAAATGTCTGCCTGTGAAAACAACATGATAAATAAAGAGCCCGCTGGCTAGAAATTAAAATAAATTGACTGCTGGGGACGCGCGCAACCGCAACGGTAATGGCTAACAACAACACGAACAAACAACAATAACAACAACAGCTGGCAACATAAATTAGACGGCAACAGCAACAGCAACAACAACAACAACATCGGGAACAACAACAACAATTCATGTTTAAAAGCAGCCAACACAGAAATCAAAAAGTCATATGCCGGGTCGCTTCGACTACGTCAACGTCACAAGGAGACGCAACCGCAGGGCATGTTCCTGTTGCTGTTGTCTGTTGTCTGTTGTCTGTTACGTCTGCTGTTATGATTGCTGTTGTTGTTGTAGTTACGCCCGCGCTGTTATTATTAACAGCGCTCTGCTTGTCAGAAACATTTGAAATGTCAAAACTTTTTGCTCAGCCTCCCACACCCCACACCCCACACCCTCACGGGCTCGCCCGCTCAGTTGATGACTCTCTCTCTCTCTCTCTCTCTCTCTCTCCAACTCTCTTCAACAGCGTTGCCATTTTTTTATTGAAAGCTAAAGAAGCTGTTTTTGGCGGGAAGCGCAAAAAAATCGAGTTGAATCAAAGCTTGTATTTACCAGGTTACCGCTCCATGGATCGATCACCATGTATCGATCACCATTTTGCGACCTGCAACAGTCTTGTATGCAGAAAGTCTTGAAATAATTAATTTTCAAAATGTTAACAGTTATTTTTGATATATCGAGCCCTTCCCGCGAAAAAGACGTAACCAACATTTTTTCGATTTTCGGTTTTTGATGCAATTATGTTCATAATCACCCAACTCATCTACATAAAAAATTTCATAATTTTATCTTGCGTATTTACTGAGATATCAGCCTGTCAATTATATCGCAAGCGCCAGATTTGCTGTAAAATTTGCTTTTGTTGGTTACGTTTTTTTCGCGGGAAGGGCTCGATATTGTTTACATTTTTAATTGAAATCAGCTGTTTTATAGACTATTGATGAATGGAGCGTAAAAAACACCAATGGAGCGTGAAAACATTTTATGATACATGCGCTCTATAATTATAATCTATGAAGAGTTGCATTTTATCGGTTATCGGGTGATCAATCCATTAAGCGTTAACCTGTTGAATACAACCAAAGTGCAAAAAAGACTAGAAAACAGTTAAGTTATTCTAAAAATTTAACATGCTTTTCTCCAACAATTATAATATCATAAATCTCTTAAGTTTTGTTGTCTTCAAATCTTCCAATCCAATGAAATAAAGGCGTTAAGGTAAACGGGAAAAATCTGTCTGGGTGCGTCCGACTGATTGGCTACATCCTTACCCGTTTTCTTGTCCCTAAATTGCATAACAATATAAATGTTTTCACTTTAGAACTAACAATATTTCTATAATATTTAACTATTTTAATGACAGCAAAAATATCGAATGCCAACAAAAGATATAGAAACTTTATGCATTTTCAGACTGTAAATTATATTGTGCTTTAAATTTAAGGTTAGTTAGAGCAAACATTGATCAAAATAATGTTTTTTATTTTTTAGGTAAGTTTTTTTTGATTGAAGAAACCGCTAACAAAAAGCTAAATTACTTTTTAAACAACATTTTCTCTAGCAAATGCTCTTCAAAAACAGGCAGATTTGACGGGAAAATAGCGGATATGGCAACAGTACTATTCAAATATGAATGTGTGTGTCTGTGTCTGTGTGTGTGTGTTTATGCGTCTTGGCAAAATGACGCCTAAGAAAACTTTTAAATTTTTAAATTCACTTTAAAAATTAGAAATCGTTGGTCGGTGCCCGCCCTCCCTCAACACCAAAAACCGCACAGATATAAATGCCAGGGAAAATAAAAAAAAACTTCTTAAATATTTAAAGGTATTCGGGGTGTGTGTAGCTTTTATTGCCCACCTTCTTTGCCTGTGTTGGCGTATAAAATTGTGTAAAGTATGCGCAAAATTAAATGAGCTAAGTCGCATGCCCGCCTTATGACTGTTATTATTATTTGAATATTTTTGCTGTTCATTCAAGTTTTGGGTTTTCCTCACGCTGCTCTGCTATTCTTTTCATTTTGATTGGGGTTTCTGGCATTTGCCAGTTGACAAAATAAAAAAAACTTGAGCAGAGAAAGAAAAGTTTTGTTTGCCACTTGCCGGTCTTCTATTGCAGATGACGAAATGAGTTGCGTGTAAAACGGATAACACGGTATAGACATAAAAGCTAAACTCTATTTTTGAAATATTTTATTTTAAAATTTTAAGGTGTGATCAACCTCTATTTAAATAATATTGCTTCATTTAATTTTCGACTGGATACAAATTTAAAATTCCCAGTTTCTAGAGTTGCGCTTCAGAGTTCATTTCGAGAATCTAGTTTAAATATCCCGTGCTACTTCAATTAAAATTAATTAGAAAAAAGTAACCACTTAAAATTATTGAATCAAATAAAATTTTAAAATTAGTTGGATTAAAATAAATATTTGGGTTTAAACAGTTTACAGCGAAAGCTGCTTCTGTTTCTATCGCGTGCAATAAATTTAATTATTTGTAATTATTAAAGCTGACCAAAATCAACTTTAACACCAAATATGTATAGGAAAAATCCAGAGCTAATGGTTTTGCTTTTTTTTTCAAAATTAATAATGTTTGCTTTGTATTTTTTTCCACTTGGAATGCATACGAATGATGCGTTGGACATTAGTGAAATGCCCATATATTATTTGCTTAATAAGGTCTGTTGTTTTGCTTTACAAAATGAAACAAAAGAAATACTGCATTTTGTTGTTAATTCACACAGTTTAAAAAAAGTGAAACTATGTATTATAAATTATGATTTTTGCTCTTATTGAATTTTAATTGAAATATATTTTTAAAAAAGTAAAAACCCAACATTTTGCTTCAAAATGGTACTAGTTAATTTGTTCGTTCAGTTTAGTGAGTCGTTTAATTGATTCGATTGAACACAATTCGAGCAAGTCTCATGGCTTATGTTTATGTTAAAGGCAGGTAAATCAATATTTAATGTGCGCGAATTACACAAAACTAATTAATAAATGTAATTCGAATTTATTTGCATGCCCATTGTGGGTGTACAGTGGGCCACATTCAATGCATACGACTGCACAGTTCATTAAAGACTAATGATGATTTGGCCCGCGATTTGCGGCTGCCTGGCTCAGGTGGCCCAAAGGCCCCGAGGCAGGCTCGTCATTAAGCCAGCGCACGGCATATGAAAAATGAAACTAAAATGAAAGCGAATACACACAGTAACAGTTACAGTTACAGTTACAGTTACGAATACCAATACAAATACTACAAAAACCCAAATGCTGATACTCATGGTTGGGGCTCACACACACACACACAATCAGCGCTGCAAAAACGCTAGGGAGTTGAATATATACATATACTATATTGTGTATGTATGTGTGTGTCGTATCAGCTCACTTTCTCAGTGTCTCTTTCCCTCGTTGCTGGCCAAAAACATTGATTTCCCAAGACTTTTCAGGCACACAAAATTAATTACCTAACCTAAAAACTGAGGACCCCCCGAAAAAGGGGGGACTGAGCATCTGGAATTATGTAAGCGGCTCGTAGGAAGCGCGTTGAAAAATGCCTAGTCGACAGGATCCGCCTGAATGTTTAGCCTTCCTCTTGCTGCCTTCCTTTCACCCCTTCCTGCGTCCCCTCATCCACCCTCATCCGTCGAACTTGCTGCCTGATTTTTTGCCGTGCTGACTCATTGGGCATGACAACGAAATGAATGATATCGAAATCGAAATCAATAAATGAAATTGGTCAAATCAATTTGACAACAATTGCAATTTGGCCTCAACAGAAACTGGAGCACGAAATTTGATTAAACTGGGACACAGATAGATGAAGAGATTACGCTAGAAGCATAAAAATAACCATAAGAATACGCTAGTTGGAACTATCGAATAGTCGAATATGACAATATTAAATAGAGTAAGAAGCATGTTTATAGGCTAAGCAAATTGTCACACAGTTTATGGTGAATTTATCAATAGTTACCAGAGTTCTATGTAGTTACTGTTATACTTTATAAAATTATTCAATTTCATAGTTATAACCTAATTTTAAAGGAGTTTTTCAGCGTTGTTCAATTGAAGCATTGGGCTTAATAGTTTGTATAGATCGTATACGATATAATTCGATATACGATATAATTCGATGATTTAATCGTAACAGTTCATTCGTTTTAGGTATGTAAAATAGTATATCGATTTACAACCATAATAATATCGTTATTTGCAGAATTGAACAAATAGTTTAAAATTAGAAACTTTGGGACTATAGTTTTTCTGCCTTTCTTTCTATACAAGTGATAAATTTTATTTTTGGGTACCATTTCAATTGTTTCTAATGAATATATATCGATACATCCATTATTTTGCATTTTCAACTACCAGTGCGATTGTTTAGAAAATAAAAATAAAGCATATTTTCTTGGTTATCCTTTATATGGTTATTCAATTTGTTTTTCTCTCTCTCAATTGTGAGATAATGTAATATGAAGTGTGGCCCTATTTTCCAGACTAATAGAATAGAATACAATAAAAATAAATTTACGTATTCAGGAATTTAGACTAAAAGGCAAAAACGCTTTCGGCTTATCGTATTGAAAGAAAGTTTGGTATAGTTTTAGAACATTACAGGAATGCATGAATTTGTTTATATGGATAAACTAGCAAGCTAAATCAAACTTATCCGTTTTTATCTGAATTTATCTAGTTTATCCGAATTTAACCGGTTTTTCCGGTTTATCCGAAAAACGCAGTGGAAAACGAATTACAAATGAATAGATGATTGGCTAAGTTAAGCTAGCAGCTAATCGGCATCAGCTCGAACTTACCTCCATTGCCGGATATCACAACCATGACAACAACAATCATGCTGAGCATTATCAGTGCACGCCGGCAACTGCTGCAGTTAGTGGCGCTGCTGATGTTGCTGGCAACTGTACTGCATGACGCCAGAAGCCGGCTGCAATTTGTGGATATCCTTTGCTCCGGGTTCTGTTCCTCCTCCTGGTACGCCGGATTTGTGTGTCGCCTTTGCAGTTGATGTTGCTGTTGCTGCCGTTGTGTTGCTCGTTGTTTTAAATTCGTTGGTTGCTGCTGTTGATGGCGATGTTGCTGCTGTTGCTGCTGTTGCTGATGTTGCTGCTGTTGTTGCTGGCGCGTTTCCATTTGAAAAGTTGCCATAATATTTCACTCGTGCCTCGTG
The DNA here is from genome assembly GCA_035045125.1 of Hypselothyrea guttata. Taxonomy (NCBI): domain Eukaryota; kingdom Metazoa; phylum Arthropoda; class Insecta; order Diptera; family Drosophilidae; genus Hypselothyrea; species Hypselothyrea guttata. The sequence continues at coordinate 134,113 of JAWNNJ010002348.1, forward strand.
GGTTATGCTGAGGGGTTTTAGCAGTCAGTCGCCCTACGCTACGCTGGGCGCGCTCTGTTCTAGCCGAGTTGGGATGCGATACGTTTTATTTTGATTATTGTAGAATTGGGGGGCGTGGCTGGTGCAGGCCTTATTAGCGCCAGCCATCCCGCCGCGATGCGTGAAATTGCCGCAGAAGCTGCTTACAAATTGCCTTGGCCTGTGCCTCCGTCTGTGCCGGATGCTGAAGAATGAAGAAGGAATGTAGGAATGAAGGCCTAGACTTTTCTAGACTTTGCTGGCAGCGAAACTACTTTGCATTTGTTCTGCTCGGCTGCTGCTGAGATATCGCTGTCATTTTTCCAGCGATTTATATTCTATTTAATTCCACTTTAACACGATATCACTGGGTATACCCACTTCATCTTCATTAGCGCCCGTTCGCCTGGCCCATAATGTTCTGATTGTCGCTCCTCCTGCGATGTCGTCGCCAGCTGCAATGACAGAAGCAAAAGCACGAATAAAATCAGAGGAGAAAAATGAATATAATGAAACAAGAAGCATTTTGTGTTGCAAAAAGCGATGCGAGCGTTAAAATGTTTGGAATTTCATTAAAAATTCAAATGCCAAAGTCAAAATAAATGGAAATTTGTGCGTGTGCCGGCACGTGCTGTTGCCGCCTGCCACTCCGGACGGTCCTTGCCACCGTCCTGCCAGTCCTGCCAGTCCTTCCTTGGCTATGACACAGATATTTCGTGTATTATCTCTTGCTCTGCTTCACTCTGCGCCCTCACGTTCTTCGTTCTCCCTGTTTTGTTTGCTTTATGAATGTGTTTCTCCAACTGGCAAAAAAAAACACGAAAAAAAACCTCAAATGCCAAATGTTTTTCTCTTTTTTTATACCAGAACAACATTTCTTCCCTAACGATAATCGAAGCTTTGAGCGGTAATGGAAATCTGTGAAACTTGTTTTATTAAAATTTGTCTCATATCAAATTTTCATAATTAAAAATAAATGTAATTGAAACATTTCTGCATTGAACTGGATTCTATATCATTCTTATTTCATTAAGCATATTGCTTAGAATTCTAAATCAGCCTATGTCCTAAAATATATTCCTAATATAAATAACCAATTCCCCAGCTTTATTAATTTATTTTTATTATTTTGTTGATTTTAACAATGTGCATTTATTATCTATTTATTTAACGATAGCTAAGAACAGTGGACAGAAAATTTAAGAACACAAAATAATATTAGTTAAGAATACAACTAAATCAAAAGTTAAACATAACGGATATATATATTTGTTAACAGTTATGCATATTTAGTTTGATTTTCTTTCAAATTACAAAAAAAAAAATTTTAATATATAATAATATACCTATTAGTTTAAAATAAATACTTTTTATAAATTACAAATAGATATTATCATTAAATTATTGTCTTTCAGGAATCGTAAACCGTTTAAAAATTGAATAAGAGACAATCAAACAATCATCAAAATCTCTTTTAAACAATGAAAACTATATACAAAATTAAAAGTTAATAAAATGACGAAAATATATTAATAAAAGGTGGAATCTATAGCGAAATCTAAAAACAAAACCGATAGACCCTTCGTCAATTTTCAAGTACAGGTTTCACAAACTTGACTTTCATACTGTAAGCACGCTGCATGGCTTTAACAAAAATGTGCCAAAAACGGCAAAATGTTGGCCAAAAGTGAAAAGTTGCTGCCACATGGGAGGCTGAAGTGCAATGCCACATGGCTTGACTCTCGGAATCAGCACACGCCTCCCAGGCATTAGGCATTAGGCATTTCATCATGCCAGTTGCCAGTTGCCAGTTGCAGGTTTTGCCAGTTTTGCAGCTGTCAGACTACAACAATGAAAAATTGTTGTAGAAAGCCAAAGGTGAGCAGCGTACCTGCTGGCTAAGGACTGCTTTCTGTTTTTATTTATATTTTGCCATTTTAATTTCTTGCTGCTGTTTGTCGTAATTAGTGTCAAGGTTCGCGTTGCGCATACGCCGCGTGGATCGCGGCCAAATGCAACCGTGGATTGAGGCAGAGAACCAGCAACTAGAGTCAGTTAAGCGGCATTGAGCAGGTCGCGTTGATGAGGCATTAAGTTGTAAGTGCCTGGGCGTGACCGGGACAGCCGCCCACTGCGAGTGATGCATAATTAAAGCACAACGACTCATTATAATTTCCATTAAAAACTGCGTCGTCGCCTCTGGGACACACGGTGTATAAATATACATACGGATATATATGTACAACTTACATGCATAGTACCTTAAACCACAAAATGTATTGTCCACGGCTGTTACACTTACTGGCAGTGGTTTTCTATACCCTGTACCCATGAAATCGGTAGAACAGGGTTAATAACTTTGTGCGAATGTATGTAACAGGCAGAAGAAGCCGTTATAATCAAACAATTATATATATTAATGATCTGTCGAAATAGCCAAATTTGTCTGTCTATCTGTCTGTCTTTATAACGTTGGAATCTTGAAAACTTTAAGAGCTCAATGCATGAAATTTGCAATGTAGACGATTTCAAATATTGGATGCCACGCCCCCTTTACGCTCTATTCGATAAAACCCACATAACCATCAAAAAATGAAACATAGCAGGTTGTTATTCGGAATATATACTATTTTCTATTATATTTAACTATCCTGAAAAGTGATATGAAATCGGATAATAAACTTGGAAGTTATTAATGAAACAATATTGCAGGATTTGCCATTTTCGCTTTCTGGCAGCGCTGCCATTAAAGCACACATAAAAGTAAGAAGAAGCTGCGCTTTGCATAGTATTTCGTTATTATTGAAAAATTATATCTAAAATATACAGTAAAGGGTATTCTACAGTCGAGCGCGTCCGACTGATGGTTCCGCCCTTACTGTTTTTCTTTTATATTGTTTTTTGTCAGCCTTTCCATTTGCATTTTTTCCGTTAACTCAGTAGAGCAGAATTGTCATATTTATATGGGTCATTGGCAGCGTTGACAGCTGTCAGGGGGCGCTGCCACGCCCCGTTATCTTACAGTTAATTAATGAAATATGCATGATGCGTAATTATATTTGATTAAAAACAATGCGTATTCGCCAACTATAAATTTACTTTAATTATGTTGCGCCTCCGTTGTTGATTCGTTTCTTTTGTTGCATGCAACTTTTATGTTATGCATAATAAATACATTTTTTTTACTGCTCACAATAATCCAGAAAAATATGCGATTTTTTATTATTATTGCCATAATTTTTTTTAATCTTTTTTAAAGCTTCCGGCTCTTTTTTTAACGTTTGTTAAATAGACTGGGAGCATTCGGTGCAACAATTGCAAAATTTGCAATTAATAAGAGACGCTGCAATCGAGTTCAATTTCCAGCTCTTAGCACAGAAAAACCTATTGATACTCTACAAAGCTATATGTATTATAAAAAAGTTTGGACACGGCAGATCTATATAAAATATATAAATAATTTTATACAACTGTCATTCCTCTTCTACTTCTGTCTTCCGCTTAAATGGCCGCGCTGCAAGAGGGCGAGCGAGGCAACGCCTGCAATATTGTTTCGCTTATAACTCTTGTGTTTATTGATCGATTTCAATGCGCTTTTCGCAAAAGTTAAATATAATAGAGAAGAGTATATATTCCGAATATCAACGTTCTATGTTTAAATTTACGCTTGTTATTGCTTTTTTATCGATTATTAAATGGGGCGTGGCAACAAAAATTTGAAACAAATGAACAAAACGGCTTTTCTAGCTTCTGTAGTTTCCGAGATCTACGCACTCATCCAGACGGACAGAGAGGCAGACAGACAGAAAGACATACAGACATGGTTATATCGACTCAGCTCGTCTCCCTGATTAAGAATATACATAGTTTGTGGGATGTGCAACGCCTTCTTTTGCCTGTTACATACATTCGCACATAGTTAACCCTGTTTTTCGAATTTTTATTGGGCACAGGGTATAAATATAAACACATTTTAAACACAATATAGGTTTATAGCTCATGGAGCATTGGTTTAGAAAGGGTATCAAAATCCCTTTGAAAGTGAAACAGAAAATCATAATACAAACTGTAAATAGAAGTTTCAATTCGCAGTTCAATAATGCTTAATCTGTTTGACTGTAAATAAAATACTTAAAAAAAAGTCATGGATATTAAAAAATAAATTTTTGTATGTTTGCGAGTTGCAATCAATATGTAAACATTATAGTTTACATCGCTCAAAGCTAATCCCTACTGCAATAGCTTAAATTCGAAATAAAAATCTCAAAAAAAGCCAGAAAATATGTTTTTTTTTTGGGGTTTTTCAACATAAAGGTTATAATGTCAATGTTAAATCTGTATTTGAATACAAGTGCAGCAAAAAACCTAAAGCCTTTGTCCGCTGCTGTTGAGAATTTATGTATTCAGGTCTCTGGAGCAGATAACACAATATATCCGACCTCTTTCATATGCGTATGCATATAAACAAATTGACAGCAGAACATTTATATGTTATATATGTATAGTATGTATATTTGAGGGTTTAAGTTTTTTCGAGTGAAATAACGTATACACTATGTAACACGATTGAGTATTCAGCAGGCTTAACGGCTTAAAGCTACAAGGTAAAAAAAGCGCAGAATGAAAGAAAATATTTACCATACTATGAGAAATTTACATGCAATAATAATGTGTACTGTAATATAAAAATATAAAAACATACTAATTACCCTATGCTACAAATGTAAGCTGTACACATTGGTAAACTTCCATGAAATTAACTACAATTTATGTATTCCATTTTGCATATAGCAATAGTTCGCATCTGATATAAATGAATCATTTCAATTTTAACCACATTGATCTTTTATGAATAAATTTTAAATTTAATAATTTAATAACTGTAATAAAAACTATATCAAATATTTATCAATTTTGTAGAAAAAAAAACATTTAATGTAATTCCATATGAAATAACATGGGTCTTTTATACTACTAAAATCCAAATAAAACCAAAAGATATTGTTAATCTCTAAAATCCCATATTTCTATTTTTATAAATATCTAAAATTAACTGTATCGGTAACGATTATATTATGCTATTTATTTATTTTAATTAATTTGGTTTTTTTTTCATATTTTGTAATCTATAACATTTTATTGCCAATTATATTTTCCATTAAGGTTACCCTTTTCAACCGGTTAATATCGGTTAATGCCTACGGTTTGCGCCCCTGTTTAAAACAGAATATTCAATTGTGATTAAAGCAACTCCAAACAAATTTAGAACTTTTTTATCCAACAAAAACCGACAAATTGCTTCACCTTTATCTTTCACCCGGCTGAACACCTTTGCCATTGAAAGCAGCTCAACAAGTTGATTAATCAAATACAAAGCAAAAAGGCCTTGACCAGGCCGAGCTGTCAGATATTTTCATAATTAAATCTGAGCAGCGTTACGAGTTGCCTTCATTTTGTCCGCTGACCCCACAGGAGGTATAAAATCCTCACCCATACCACTGCAAATTCTCCTTCCACTGCAAAACTCCCATTGTATCGGGCCTAACCAACTGCTGTGTGTCATCATCAAATAAACCGCAAACGAAGATGGGTAAAACCAAAATTATAGGCCACGTGACTGTAGTTAAAATAAATCCTCCCCTTACCACCTAGAGGGGGTCCTGCCACATCCTATATTGCTACAGTTTTATACTTCAAGGACAACATTTTGTGGTCGTATTTTTCCCGCATTTTATTTGTGTTAGCTAGGATTAATGGCATTATGCGATTATCTGTATTATCCAAATAGTAATAAATTATAAAATTATCAGCTAATTAGCTCATAACATATATTATAAATTACCTTTTTTTTAATGTTTTGCAGTTGTATCTGTGCAGTTTGTTGTTGGCGTCATTAGTTAACGCAATTTAGTATTTCCATTTGTAGAATTTGTTTGGTTAAATTGTTAAAATTTCATGCACTTTAAATTCAGTTCGAAATGCTTTAAAATCACACAGAAAAAGAAAATCAGAACACGGACCAACGCAGAGGAAGAGATAAAATTACATTGAAATGGGTTTGTTTTTGGGGACCGTGTTTTCCCGAAGACAAACTCTGGCATAAAATGCGCCGTAAAAATTATTTCTTTATCCCTTTTTTTGGGGTGTTACACATGTGTCGATGTCGGTGTCGGCAAGGGGAGAACCCTTCATGCATATAATGAGAACTCTTTTGGTAGGATTTTATTCGAAATGCAAATCGTTGGGGTACTCGGGGTTGCCTTAATTTATGTGACAGCAGGGAGGAATTGCAAGTTAAGCAGACATTTAGCCAGTAAGTAATTATGGCTATCAACGAAGTTCAAAGGAATTTTTCATTTACAAAATGAAAACTGCATATTAAATGAGGTTTTAAGTTATTATACTACAAAACTGCAAATCCACAGAAATAAGATTAAATTATAATTCAACAAATCTATTCAAATTATCAAATCACAAATATGGAGGCTACCGATTAACGAGTAACGGTCATTTTTGTAAAGCTTTCTATATTATCAGCCCCTGCCTCCAAATGAAGTAAGTTTTTAAATTACAAAATTGCAATTGCACAGAAATTAGTTTCTATTCATAATATAGATGGGGATTGCTCAAGTATCACGGTAACGGGTAACGGTTAACGGTCAACGGTTTTAAAAGCTCTCCATAAGCAGCACCTGGCGCCCAAAGAGGCCAAAAGTTATGTTTTTGTATGCGGCCTTCAGCATAAACAACAAATCCGTAACAAAGTTGGGTAATATTTTGCTGATTTTTTTCTTGTTTCCTTCCTTTTTGGCAGGTTGTCCTTGACTGTTCATACGCCCACTGTTCCGGAATTTAAGGTGAAATACAGATCCCAAAATAAGACACAATTACAGCTATTTTAAAGCATTTAAAGTTCATTAAAATAAACACTGGAAATTTCTTCAGATTATATTATTTTAAGGGGTTTTTCTTAGCACTTGTCACACTATGCACTTAAAACTAACTTTTTTGCTTGCTTTATTTTCACATATATTTTCAATTTTTGTATTTATTTAATTATTTATTTACCGTTAGAGTGCACACTGAACCACTTTTACTTTCGCTACGCTTGCCGCACCTAAAGCACGCACACACACACACTCACACAGAGAGAGAGGGAATTCGCGTATACGTGTGCCAGAGCCTGCTGTATGCGTACTTATGTGTGTGCGAGAGAGCAAGCTGTCCTTAGACTAGGCCAAAGCTAAGCGCATCTACCGCCAGAGCGACCGAACGTAACGACTGCACTAAATATACTGAAGCCAGCACTCCAAAGACACCACAAACAAACGTGCGAAAGGCTGAAAAGCCAGCCAAAGAGCCAATGAGCTTTCAAATGCCAGAGCGCTGAGAGGGAAAGCTCGCTCTTGGCTTGGCACGGCACAGTGGGGCAAAGCCTAGACAACATGTGAGCCGCCTTCCAGGCGCCCGAGCGCGCTCTTCCGATTTTTTCGAACTTTCCAGTCAGAAAGCTCTGCTTGCCTGCTCTTGCTTCGACCATGCCGGCGCACATTTCATATGCATATGCTCTTAGACAAAGTGTTGCTAGCCGTTAGATTTAAAAAAAAAAAAAAACAAAAGTATTTATTTTTATACACTTCATCCGAAAAATTTATAAAAACTTGTGTTTATCAACTTTCTGCAAATGTGTGTAACAAGCAGAAGATATATACATATACTATATATACATATATTATTCTATTATATTGTTGATCAGGACGACAAACTGAGTCGATGTTGCCAAGGTATATAATTTCTTAAAATAAGAAAGGACCCGGAAAAAGAGTATATTTTAAAATTAACGATAAATTATAGAAATAAAATGTCGATAATTATATTTTTATTTAATTGCACATCCAAGAATTAAATATAAAAGAACTAAACGTTTATGCAAAATATTAAATAAGAATTTTTATTTTAATTGCAAATTGCAGATTATTCCATTATTTTTAATGTAAAAGATGGGTTTGCAATTATCGACATTATACCGTATATCTAAAATCCAGAATGAGCGAAATCTAGCAATCGGATACAACCGACTATAGAAATATGATTTAAAAACAATGTTGCTTGTATTTATAATTATGTTTTTTGTTTTTTAATTTACATTTGATATCTAGGGTGCAGGGTATTTTACAGTCAAGCGCATTCGACTGATCGGCTCCGCATGTTCTGATTTTAAATTTAAAATTATTTTAAAATATTTTAAATTTATAAGCTTATTAGCGCATATATTTCAACGGTTTAGATTGCAGTTTACTGAGGTTTTCTTACGTTTATACTGCCTTCAATTAATGTTAGTCTCGTAAGTTGCTTTTCTTAACCCCTACATGCTCACATAACGCATAACACACAGAGACACTTACACTGACAGAAAATTGAAATGTGTTCGTACTCAAATCAATAATTTGGGGTATCAAAAGTTAAAAAAAGCTGAATATTCTTAATTTCAGAAAAATAATTTTCATTGCAATTCAACATTATTTATTATTTTGAATTAATAATATTTTTTAATAAAATTTTTAAATTAAAGAGAAGAAAACATTTCGTACTTAATTTTATAAATCTTCGCAGTTAATCCTGTTTTTTGTTTTAATTAATATGAATTTATGCACGATTTTATTTCGATTTGTAACTCTGAAACAAGACAAAAATTCATTTAAGAGAGTACGCATTGTTTTTTATTTTTCCGAGTGTAGGCTTTGGCATTCCAGACATTTGCTTTAGTTAAGCACTTAGTGCACATTAAGTGTCTTGGCTGTCTGCCCAGATCAGACAGAGAATGTTCGAGTTGTCTCGACCCGCTCTCTCAATTCCGTTAACAGGCAAAAAACTAATACAACAATCACTAAATGGATTAAAGGCGTAAAATAAAGAATATACTTATCTCAAACCTCCAAGAAGCACGCTCCTTGGTGTGGAGTTTCAGGTATGAAACATGACTTTAAAACAGGGAAGCTTTTCTCAAATCGATATTGATTTTCTATGGTTTATCGTTTAAGGTCGAATGTTGACAAATACTTCACTTAATTAACTTGATTCAAAACTTCCTTAAATGAATGGGAAATATTGTTTTAAATACTTATTGAGAGTCTAAGTATTTAAAGCTGGATTTAGATTGATTATTTGAGAAAGCCTAAGCAATTCCTATAATTTCTCTTAAAATTTGTTAACTACTTTAAATAAAAATTTAAATATGGCTTAGAATACTTATGTATTCAAAGCTGGGATTCATTGGTTTTGTGGGAAAGCCTAGAGAACTTGTAGAATTTATAACTTCGAACAAAAGTCTAAGTGAATAAGAAATGCCGCAAACATTTAATGCAAAATACCCATCATTTATTGTCTCTCTCACTATCAAAATTTTACTCTTCGGTTTCGCAATCGTACATCTTTCGCACTTTGATCAAATCGCCCTCGGATGGACCCACCACCTGGCCCATTTCCCGGTCCACCGCCTCGCCATCGACCAGGGCGAGAATTGTGGGTTGGCTGCGATCTATGGCAAAGGCATTCTTGGCATAGTGCATGACACTGCCGTAATCGTAGGGCACATTGTACGTGGTCGTTGTGGAGTTCGACATGGCCATGAATTGCGACCAATACTTGCGCGGAATGTTATCGTAATCGATAACCACATGCTCATCCCTATCTGGACGACTCTGTTCGTGGTACAGTCCCAGCACATGCAAGGTCTCATGCTGTATGATGCCACGCTTCAGCAGACACGGTTCCGTCAGAAAGATATTATGCGAGCTGGACAGAGGCAGAGGATTATAGCCAACCCTCGTGCCGCACATATTGGGCGACTTCTTGTAGTAGATATAGCGCTGGCCACCCGGCGCCGATCCAGAAACCTCCTTGAATTGCAGGCAGGTGCGCTCATTGAAGGTGTTCACGGCCCCACGTACATTGTCCGCCTCCTCCGGCGTATAGTCGCTGGCTATCCGGTAATACAGCACCGGACCGGGCCAACGTTGCAGCGGCGACTGTAGTGCATTGCGAGTTTTGGCCTCCGCCTGCTCATCGTCCACATCGATTTCGTTATAGTAATTCTCAAAGTACTCCGAGCCCTGGGCATTAGCCACGGCCAACAAGCCCAGCAGAAGTAACCACATTTTCCACAGGCCCAAAATGAAGCTCGGCGCCTTTTATAGCCCCCAATTCACTTTGATTCGATTTTGTTTTCATTTCAAATTCAATTATCAGCTGCATTGAAAATGCATTAACTCAAGTTGCAGAGCCCAAAAAACCAGCTAAGTATACAAGCCATGATAAAATGTTGCTGTACTTGTATTATCCGACTTGGCTAGACTAAATAGGCCTTGCATAATTTTGCATATTGCTGCATTATATTACACATATCGTTTTTGTACGCAAGATAATAGAATTCAATCAAATAATGCCTACAGTGGTGGGCATAAAGTGGCACAGTGTAATAGTGCGTGCTGCGCTTACAGTGGTGGCCAGCAAAAGTGGCTTTACTGAAACTGCAATATTTGTCTAATAATATTAAGAAACTATAATTTAAGATAAAAATCAAATACGCTGGAAAACAGATATTTAAGCGAACATAAATCAACTATTTTCAAGGCAAAAAAGAAAGAAAACATAAGTTAAATAAATAAATATTTTTAAGTAAGTAAGTAATAAGTTTATGTGAAAGCTACAGAATCTAAAACACATATATTATTTGCCAGTGAAAATAGATGCGTATATGTATATTTTATTAAGAACTATAATGGATGGGGCGTTTGAGTCGGACACGCCCGACTGTACCCTGTTTCGAATGTAAATTAAAAATATTTTATATATAATTTAAACGATATGCAAAACCCAGCAGCAATGCTTCTTCTTTTTAGACCCTTTACTTTAAAAAAGTAAATATAGGGACGGGGCAGATCAGTGGGACGGAGGCTACAGTCGGACGTAACCGACTGTAGCAGACCCTTTACTTTGAGTGTATGTACATACAAACACAATCAGACGCACACACACTAAGCTACCCGCGTATGCATGGCACACCACCCCCCCTCTGCCTAGTGCGGCAAACTGTCTGTGGCATATGTTCGCTGTTTCTTATCTGATCGAAAGGAGGTATCCAAAATTTAAAACAAACTCGTGCTGCTTACTGAATAGGGGAACCTAAATACCGAATATGGTGTTTCTAGCTCTTATAGTTGCTGAGATCTAGGTGTTCATACAGACGGACAGACAGACAGACAGACGGACAGACGGACAGACAGACAGACGGACAGACGGACATGGCTATATCGACTCGGTTTGTCGTCCTGATCAAGAATATATATACTTTTTAAAGTAAAGGGTCTAAAAACGGTCTATTAGTTTAGTGCAAAGAGAAAATGTGTGTAACACCCAGAAGGAGGCGTGGCAGACCCCACAAATTATATATATTCTTGATCAGGACGACAAGTCGAGTCGATATAGCCATGTCCGTCTGTCCGTCTGTCTGTCTGTCTGTCTGTCTGTCTGTCTGTCTGTCTGTCTGTCTGTCTGTCTGTCTGTCTGTCTGTCTGTCTGTCTGTCTGTCTGTCTGTCTGTCTGTCCGTCTGTATGAACACCTAGATCTCAGCAACTATAAGAGCTAGAGACACCATATTCGGGATTCAGGTTCCCCTATTCAGTAAGCAGCACGAGTTTGTTTTAGATTTTGGATACCTCCCCCCCTTCCCCCGCAAACCGCAAAAAGCTGCTGTAGCCGCAGTTTTAAAGCTATTGTTTTGTAATTTGGTAATAAACTAGTTTATGACATTATCTATCGACGCTGTGAATTTTGTTGTGATCGGATAAGAAACAGCGAACATATGCCACAGACAATTTGCCGCACTAGGCAGAGGGGGGGTGGTGTGCCTTGCATACGCGGGTAGCTTAGTGTGTGTGCATCTGATTGTGTTTGTATGTACATATACTCAAAGTAAAGGGTCTCCTACTGTCGGTTACGTCCGACTGTAGCCTCCGTCCCACTGATCTGCCCCGTCCCTATATTTTTCTTCATTATTGTTTCTATAGAATATTCTGTGTTTTTAGTCGATTTCAATGGAATTTTAATGATAGTTGAACATTATACAACAGACTATGAATATATCAAATAACAATCTTCTATGATCAATTTAAAGTTTGTTATTCGGGTTTTCCTATATTTGAAATAAACTTTATCTGCGTACTCTATACATCTATCCACATTCTGGCTGTGACAAGACTCCTAACAAATGGAATTATAAGCATGAAATTATAAATATTACAAATAGTACACACCGCTTAAATCTGCCACCAGTGTATGGCAGTTGTGTTGCGTATATGGCACGCGTGGCAGGTGCAGCGCATGACACACCCTAATGCATAAAATTAGCATGTCAATTGAGAGCGTGGAACAAAACAGAACAAAGGCTTAGGGCCTTATCTATAGATGCATGTATATTCAGCGCACAAAACCCACGCAGAATTGACAAATTCGAAAATGAAACTAATAGAATTAAACTAATTGAAAAGAAAGAAAGGTCCAGCATTTGCTGCACGGATTGGAAATGAAAAACACAGGAAAACCCAATCAGATCAAGGTTAAGGGTTAGTTAAGTTCAGCAAATATATAAATCTACGTTGATTAAGATGATATGTTAGAATGTGTTAGATATTGTAGAATAGCAAATTCAATAGAAGGCAGAAAGAGTTCACAAGATATTAATTTATAATGCTCGTTTTAACTAGAGCATAACACCCGAAAATTATTGTACATAGCATAATCGGAGGTGCATACAGAAAGAAATATAGGGACGGGGCAGATCAGTGGGACGGTGGCTACAGTCGGACGTAACCGACCGTAGGAGACCCTTTACTTTGAGGATATGTACATACAAACACAATCAGACGCACACACACTAAGCTACCCGCGTATGCAAGGCACACCCCCCCCCCCCCCCTCTGCCTAGTGCGGCAAATTGTTGGTGGTATATCCTCACTGTTTCTTATCCGATCGTAACAAAATTCACAGCGTCGATAGAGAATGTCATAAACTAGTTAAATACCAAATTACAAATCAATAGATTTAAAACTGTGGCTACAGCAGCTTTTCGCGGTTTGCAGGGGAAGTATCCAAAATCTAAAACAAACTCGTGCTGCTTACTGAATAGGGGAACCTGAATCCTGAATATGGTGTCTCTAGCTCTTATAGTTGCTGAGATCTAGGTGTTCATACAGACAGACAGACTGACGGACAGACAGACAGACGGACAGACGGACATGGCTATATCGACTCGGCTTGTCGTCCTGATCAAGAATATATATACTTTGTGGGGTCTGCCACGCCTCCTTCTGGGTGTTACACACATTTCCTCTTTGCACTAAACTAATAGACCCTTTTTACTTTTTTAAAGTAAAGGGTCTAAAAATCTCGTCTACAAATCTGGCATTGCCGATTGCGATTATCAAGATGTTGGAACTATGTATCATTATCTAATAATACAAGGTGGTCCACTCGGCTGCCAAAGTTGGTCGGTCTTTCTCCCTTATGAACCGATGTATTTTCAGTGCATGCTTGCTTGTCGAACTGAAAGGTTGGGTGCAGATGAGTGTTTAATTCTTGACTTTTTCCCAAGACATCCAAAATATTGAAAACAAAGAAAACGAATATAAAGATTTCCGAACGGCGCAGAGCAGAAAGTATTGTGGAGAACTCCTCGATTACAAAGTAATCCATTACCCTTGCCGAATTTGTATGCTGCATCGTAAAAGGAGGAAAAAGAGGAAAATTTGGGCCAACAATTTTGCCAGGAACTAGAAAGGACATTAAAAGAACTTCGCCTGGTTCTCCCACGTATTTTGGTATGTATGGTATGGTATGGTATGGTAATGCTGTTTTCTTCGCGTGAAGAAAAATACCACAATTTACACAGTATTACCACTTTCATAAAATGCAAATTAAATTAAACAATTCTGATTCGATTTGGTTTTAGTTTTACATCGATTTTTATTCCAAACTCTGTACTCGCTTCATTGCTCGGATCAGTTGGGAGTATAGGGTGTTTAAAGTACATACTAAGTGTTTTTAAAAGCATAACAATGCGCCCTTTTGGGGCATGGTCATGGCAGCTATGAGGACTTTACTGCAACTACTTCAAATTGACAAAAACAAAAAATAATTGAATAATTTGAAGATGCTGGCAATTGTTTTAGCTGCCGCGACCGCGCGCACCACACGGCGTATACATAATATTTTTGTTTTTAAATTTAATTACGACAAATTACAAAAGAAGAAATTCTAAGTGCAGCAAGAACACAAGCCAAAACGGCAGTTGTTTGCTTATGTCTGTTGTTATCAATTACCCTTTTTGTTGCTTGTTGCTTGTTGCATGTTGCATGTTGCTTGTTGCTTGTTGCATGTTGCTATTTGTTAAAGTTGTCGATGACAGAGATGGCCCTAAGCAGGATTGGGCACTTGGCATGAAAACAAATTACAAATCACATCAGTTTCTAGTCCATAATAACGCTCTTCGCTCAGCTCTAGGTATTATTTATATTAGTGTTACCGTAGTAGTTATCGTAAGTGTACGCTCCTAACGTTAGCTAGTAGGTAGTAGGTATCATTCATATATATATATAATCGTTTATATTTATATGTATATAGTAAATTATTTCTATCATCCACATGACATGGCTGCGATGGCGGGCGGGTTCTGAGTGTCGAGTGTTAGTGAGTGAGTGTCTGTGAGTGTCAGTGAGTGTGAGTGAGGGTTCTGAGAATTATCATCAACCGTAGATCTAGTTCGTACACTCCATTATCGTATACTCTCTTTTTTTCTCGCTCGTCTACCCTCCCCGCCCGCCTAGTGCAGCTCAATAAAGTCATAAAGCGCCGCCGGCACCTCCTCCTCGTAGCTGATGTTGTGCTTCTTGATGCACTGCGCCGCCAGACACGCCAACGTCGTATACTTCATGGGATCGATGATCTTGTGCAACGGTTTGGGCGATAGCAGCGTCTCGAATGTTTCGCCCGCATCGTTCTTGGTATCCTGCGAATGCAAATACAAATATAATAAGCCTGTTGTTATAACAATTTGAAGTAGAGCTGGTGAAATAATATCCATATTATCGATATGTGAATGTATAAGCCAATATCGATGTTCGTCTGCGATATATCGATATTGTTAGTGTTATAAAATTACTACACATTGTTTTTCAATACTGCCAATCAAGCGTTCAAATAAATATTTTAAAGCTGTGCCTATGAATTAGCACCTAAATATAGATATAGATCCAACCTCAACTGACAACTTTTTTCGTTTTTAATTAGGATTGTAAATTTGGAAAATTATACGTTTAATTTGTATAGCCTGTACCCAAGAATTGGCTAAAAACCAGGGTTTGTTTTTGAAATCAATACATTTTTATATCATCTCGATATATATTAAAATGTTTTGACTCAAAAATAAATGTGTGCATTAAACCTAAATATCTAATGTTACAATTTTTGCACTCTGTTCTCTATAGTTCAGAGGTGTCTACTCCATTTGCCACTCTCGTTGCTCTTTTGTATTTGCAGTTGCTCTTTCTTATGAAGTGAGCATGCACGTATGTGTGAGAGCTCTGCCTCGTACGCAAAGCAAATTACAAGAACAATTGCGTGTATTTTCTCTCTTTTCACACATTGAATTAAATATGATCGTCGATGTATCGATATTTTAAGACATCAAAGGTTCGATATATCGATATTACCAATATGGAAGTTTTACCAGCTCTAATTTGAAGCACATATAGTAAGCACTTACCAAATGCGTGCCACCTTCGAGCAAGGTGCGAGCCAACGGCTCCACATGTGACTCTAAGGTGGCTGCCAAGTGCAGCGGAGTGTTGCCCGCATCATCGACGGCATTGGCATCGGCGCCCACCTCGAGCAGCGCCTTGGCCAGCGTTGCCGAGGGGAACTGGCAGGAGGGATAGCGACCCACCAGCGTGCCCTCCCGATAGCAGGCGTAGTGCAAGGCGCTGCGACCCGAACGGACGTGCACCTTCAACCGATTGAGACGGAACAGTGCGCTGAGCACTTCCTGCCGCATCTTGGGGCAGAAGCCATCCGAATCCAGCTGGGAACTGAGCAGGCAGCCGATGTGCAGAGCGCTGACCATCGTGCGGCTGAGCGCGTTGGGATCATGATTGCAATCATGCTGATACGCCGACAGCAGTGTGGTCGATGAGCTGGAGCTGGAGCTGGACGATGAGCTGCTGGTGGATGTGGATGACGATGTGGAAGCCGTTGCAGTTGCGGTTGAGCAAGCCGACTGCGTCAACTGTTCGCCGTTAGCATTGGGCGTTAGCTGTTGCTGTTGCTGTTTCTGCTGCTGTTGCTGTTGTTGTTGCTGGTGTTGCTGCTGCTCCAGTTGCTGCTGTTGCAACGTGAAGGCCTGACCCCGCTCCACCTCCTGCACGGCCTTGTGGAAAATGGCCAGCATGCCATCCGCCTCAATGGGCGGCACAATGCGGCCACGGGGCAGCAGGCGACCCGCCTCCACCAGCATAAAGCTGAAGAGCTCGGCAAACGACAGCAGCGAGGACTGCGTCATGGGGCTGAGCGGTTGCAGCAACTTCTGCTGCATTGTCAAGGCGTAGGACCAGAGCTCAATGCAGCGATCGAAACGCCCAGCATCAGCATAGTGTGCGCCCCTGTAAATGTTAAATGCAGAAGAAAATTAATGTAAATAGTTGTTCAATTGACAAATAGTGGTGTAAAAACATCGATGTTTGCGAGCCTTTATAGCTATACCTCTATATCTCTACCTCTACTATCGATATAGTTTTCAAATTTCATCACATTTCTATATATATTTGCAACATATAGCGAATAAGTCGGAAGAAAGGCTTCTGTCGGACGTAACGGACAGTGAAATAACCAGTACTTTTTTCAAACATAGAAGTTGGAGGAAAATTGAAACTTGATTAACCAACCTAATAAACCGACTTGGCTCATCATCTTGATTAAGAATATATATGCTTTGTGAGGTCTGCCACGCCTCTTTCTGGTTGTTAAACACATTTCCCATTTGTTCTAACTTTATAGACCCTTTTCTAACTCCGCACTTTTCATTTAACCGGCTGCTAATTTAAACCAGCTTTGCTAGCAATCTGAGAATGCCATTTAGGGATGTAAATTCAAATTCTACACTTTCGAAACTATCGGGAAAGAAACATCGATGGTTAAGGCAGGCAGCAAAACCTCGGTTCTATCGACAGTGTCTCGATAGTTTTACAACGCTACGCACCTAAAACGTATGTAGTAGCTGGTGTCGGGATGCGTCGGTCCTAAAATGCGTTGTCTTATCACTAGCGCCTGCATGCGCATCTCGTCCGGATCCAGCACCAACTCCTCCAGTTCCTCAATGGTGGTGACCTCGCTGACGAGCTCGTAGGCCGGCACCGGCTCCTGCAGTTTCTTGTAAATTCTTGGCGGCTGTGCTCGCTCCTCGAGTGCTCGTCGCCACAGCGACAGCGCCACGGCCATATCACGTTTCTTGTCCACATACGTGGCGCCCAGCAGTTCCAATGCATCGATTCTGGCCACCCGACTCACGCAGGGCAACGTGATCAGATGCTCCACAATGGGCATGTGTCCCGTCACGCTGGCCGCCAGCAGCGGCGTCATGCCATAGTAATCCACATCCAAAGTGGCGCCGTGCTTCAGCAGCAGCTGCAGTATCTGCAACGAGCCCGACTCGGCGCAATCGTGCAACGCCGTGTTGCCCTTGATGCTGCAGCGATTCACATCGGCATTGAGCGACAGCAGATACTGCGCAATGCGATAGTGTCCCTTGTAGCAGGCGATCATCAGGCAGGTGTGTCCATGGCGATTCGCCACCTCGAAGTCTGCAAGAAACGGAATGTGATTAGGAAGCATTTACATCAAGTCTGAAAGACTTACCTGCTCCATGATGCACCAGATACTTGACGATCTCGTAGTGCCCGTCGAAGCAGGCGGCCCGCAACGGCGTGGAATTCGTTCTTGTGGTGCTATTCACATTGGCAAAGCGACGCACCAGCATCTTCACGATGCCCAGATGGCCGGCTGCCGCGGCACACCACAACGGAGGAGCATCGTCAATCGGCTCGCCATCGAAGCTAACGGAGCCAACCTGCTCCACGTCCGCCCGACACTTGGTCAGCAAGTATTCCACAATGCTGTAGTGTCCGTTGCGACAGGCGATCACCAGAGGCGTCGCTCCATTCACCTTGCCCGATATGATCGTCGAGATTTTCCTGGTGCTGAAGCCATACAGTGCCGTCTGCAAAAATATATAGAGAAAGTGTGCATGAATTGATGGAATATCAAAAACTGGAAAAACTCATATACAATATTTAAAAACAATAATTCATTCATTATTAATAGTTCATGTAATGCACATGCATTGCTGATATACATACATTCATACACACATCGTAACACCAATAAGAAAACCTTTACTTTAACATATCTTTTTTAATTATGGACCGATTTTGATGAAATTTATAGTGTTGCTAGGTATTAATAATCTCTAACTCTGGCCGACTTTAAGTAAAAAGGTGTGTACCTCTTAAAAAAACAGTCTTTTCTAGTAGTTGTGTTTATTGTGGACGAAAGGGGCGCGGCATCCAAGATTTAAAATATACTTAATCAAAAATCGCTGCTCTTGTTTTATTAGTTTCCGATATCTCAGTCGTTCAACAGAACGACAAACGGACATGGCTAGATCGACTATATAAATATATAATTACGATATATATAATTAATCGGGAACGCCACGCCCCCTTATGGCTGTTACATGTGTACTTTGAAACAAAATTTTATCAGTGGGTACAAGGTATAATAATGCAATAGGTAATTAATACGTTGTGCTTATTTCCAGTTCTCAATGTTATTGAACTTATTAGTTTATTATTCTAATTTTATTTAGCTATCAGTATCAGCTCCTGCTCTACTCCCATTTCGCAGAGCAAAGCGCTGCTTATCAGTCGCACTTGAGTATTATTTATGACAAATTTATATATGCCTCATATTTGTCAACAATCGCAATTAACAGCAAAATCGATACAAAGCAAAAATGCGATAAAATTAATAATAAAATTGTATTAAAAAAACAGCAATTAAAAGCAAAACGCAAAATGCTAATTAAAATATTTACACCGAGTCCACGACAAGTCACACAGATAGCTAATATTAATATAAATATCAATATAATACACACACCGCACAACTATAATTATATGGTGGAACAAAGGACAGAGAGACAGACTACAGCTATCAGCTGAGCATAATCAATGAGCCCCATTCTATTGGTATTGGTTTGTAGCTGCTTGGTATTTCAATGATATTCTATAGACTCTCTTTGGGTTAGAATACCCTGGAAAACAGTATAACTTAAATAGAAGCTATAGATATTGGAAGAAAAAACTATAGATAGAATAAATGCAATAAATGTGAAATGCAATAAAAAATACAATAAAATAAAATAATAAAGACAATAAAATAACATAATAAACAAAATAAAATCAAATAATAAATACATTCAAATAAAATAATAAATACATTAAAATAAAATAATAAGTACATACAATATAATGATAAATAAAAAATTAAATAATTTATTAATAAAGTAATTAAATAGCATTAATGAATGATAATTAATTACAATATTAAATTAGCTAAGTCCAAGCATACATAATAAAAGCCAAACATTTAAAATATTAAATCAAATTAAATAAAATAAAGTATTTAAATAAAAAGAAATCAAATTAAATAAAAGCAAATAAATTAACAAATATATGAAAAAAAATCAAAATAAACAATCAATTGAAATTAATAAATTAAAGTAAATATAATAAAAATAAAAAAAATAATCAATATGTAATAATAAAATAAAAAATAGAAAACTTAGACGAAAACTAAAATATTGTGAAAAATCATATCAGTTTTACATGGTATGATTATTGCAGTTAAATTGAACTGACTTTTCTATACAGGGTATTAGCTAGTTGGGCTCTGTCTATCACAAAACTGACTTGTTTTTTATTTATTTTGCACATGCCAATTTAATATTGAAATTAATGTCAAACGTGTTTCGTTTTCACAGTATGTTAATTATGTTATTATCAAAGCAGCCAAGATGATAAAAGTATAGTTAAAGGGACGAGCAGAGAGGGGGGGGGGGGGGGTCGTTGGAAGGGAGGGGGGTTGTTGTGCGTGAGAGGGATTGCACGTGTCATGCTCATTTTTAATGCTGCAGTGCGAGCAGGAGGCAAAACAATTGCAAGTACCAGACACTCGATTGCTCGTAATGCCATTAATGATAATGGAATATCTAATGAACCCAGTGACATACGGGCAGACAGCCTAACCTAGCTACGGCTACGGTTCTGGACTATGCAAATCGATTGAGTCATGATAAACACACTAAGTACTACTTGTAAGTTCCACCCGTGTATTAACTGCTCGATACCTGAACAACAGGCTAATGTCAAATGGCTTTTTGCCATACTATAATAAAGAAAACTTGACTGAGTAAGAATCTTAAATTGCGTGTTACAAATACAACAAATTGTAATAGCAATATATCATATATACTTATAAACCGATTATATCTGTTATATTGCCTGGAAATTAAAACATTTATACTATTGGAACTTTCTTTCTAAATTTATGCGTTATTATATTTGTTTAAAATTCACATTTTTTGTTTAATTTACAGTGCTGTTGAAGCTTCGATATTGGCAATTGATAATCCGATATTTCATAATATCGATATACTGACGATAATATCCAATTTTATTTTACTGGTTCATATGAGAAATTCATAGGCTCAGCAGTCTTGTTATATAAATAAATATTCAAGAAATTAGAAGTTTTACCAACAGATTTATTTAACTTTTGGCTTAATAAATAATAATAATTGAAGTCAAATATTTAATTTAACATCAATTTTTCGTAGTTCTCAATTAAAAACCGCTATTTGCAGCAGATTGGGAAAACCCAGGCCAAATCAAAATTACTTTGTCGATAGGAAACAAAGCGATTTAAACACAAAAACAAAAACAAAAACCTTGGCCACAGACCAGTTTTGTACGCATTTCATGTTGTTGGTTTTTTATTTTTCTTCTTCGAGCTTATCAAACTCAATTAGAACATTCATCATGAGCGCGTCACATGTCGCACCCCGCCACAATGAAGCGCACGGCGCCTCTGGCAGCTGCTTAGAACCAGAAATACACACACAGAAATAAATAGCATGCAGAGAATACACAAACAAAAAACGAACTGAAAAGCTAAAAGAAACAAAGAGAAGAAGTAGAAGAAGAGGAGCAGAGATAAAAGCCGCTGGGGAAGCACTCAAACGGAAGACCTTGTGAATGCCGTGCGGCATTTTTATTTATTTATTTGGTTATTTATTTATGTATGTATATACATATATTTATGAATGTATTTTAGTATTTATTTATTTGGTCGTCGACATCGACACTTCTTTTTGGCGAGATCTCAAGAGATCTCTTTTACAACTGCGTATAAGAATGTAAAATGCTTCCTGTTCTAGAGAAAACAACAATTCTTTTTGGCTTTTTGTCTTTTTGTCGTGATTTCTTTATTTCTTTTTCTTGCTTTCCTCAATATTATGTATATGCTGCGTCACACAATGCCAGAATGTTTTTATGCCAATGCAAGCCAACAGTCTTGCCCCCCATCCCCCCTCAATGATCATAGCTCGTGCGCGTGACAAGCAACATTTTTGGCAGCAATTTTATTTTCAAAGATAAAATTGCTGCTGGTCCAAGCATTTTCTTCACGAATATATACAACGACAGTCGCAATAATCGGATATATATACACCTACTATATGCATATATTTATAATGCATGTAGATCTTTTATCGCTCATTTATTTATAATGCATGTAGATCTTTTATCGTTCATTGCTGCATGTGAATTTTACGCATTAATATTTCGAGCAAATCTGGTAGGGATAAGAAGAGTGGAAAGGGGAGAGGGGAAGCCTTCCCATGAACTGGGCTACTGAACTTTTCGCTTTCATTTAATGGATCGAGTCGAGTCGGGGCTCGAGCGGCTCGATGACGCTGCCAAGAAACAGCTGTTGTTGGCTTTTCCGCATTACACGCATATCATGCAACCCAGCGAGCAAAGTTGGGAGCGCTCAAACTTATATGTATGAAAGATATACATACATATGTATCTAAGAGCGTTTTTCGAGTGAACTCAAAAGGTTCAATATTTTCGGAGCACATTGAGAGCTTTATAGGGACAGGTTCATAAAAAGCTCTTATATCTAAGCATTTTCGGAGGTAAAACTAAGCAAGTGATCGAAAATAACAAAATATAGCTATAAATAACGAATATGCGGTCGAAAATTTACAAATTCTTTTAGTTTTGGGATTATAACGATATCCGTTTTTATCAATATTAGCGATATTTTGGGCTTATATGTCGATAATAATCGATAATATTTTAATAAATTAAATTCCAATTTGAAATTATATATTTATTATTTATATTTTATATTTATTTATCAAGAATTTATATACATTGTGGTGTTGTGGGGTCTTATATGATTTCTTCTGGGTGTTACACACCTTTTTTATTACACTAACTTAATGGACCATTTTACTAGAAAAAAAACTCTTTTTGTTGGCATCTTAATAAAAAATCATGAGAAAAGTGTAAAAAAAAAACTCAAATATTGCTTGCTGGGATATAGAGCCGGTTCTGGGCTGCATAGTCAATTAAGATCGAGCTTGGCCGATGACTCATGGCATTACAACAAACAGCATAATGACGCTTAACCCCTCCCTCCTCCCACAAAGCCACGATTTAACCTTGCCCTTTCCCCGCTTTGACTACATCTGTTCAAACACACACACAAACAACACATACAAAGCGAACGGCATAACAGTAAAGCCAATTTAAACCATGGGGCTAGGGGCAGTGGCAGGGGCACGGGTTGGGGCAGGGGCAGGGGCAGGGGCAGCTTGTGCGCCCCAAAAAGCCAGCAGCATGTGAAAAGTGGGCGGGGTCAATTGCGCCAGGCAAGAGGGCAAGTCAGCAAAGGTAACAAACAAACGAAAAAACGAAAAAACACAACTAAAATAAAATCATCGTTTTAGAATTATCGTAGGCCAGCAGAGCAGCTGGCGTGTGCTATTATGCGATAATTTATTTGACCCCGCTCAATGGGCCTGCTTTGTATTGAGTATTAAGCATTAGGTATTACGGACTGTGACCCACTAAACAGCCCTCGCTAAAACATGCATTATTCAAGCGCTTGTGCCGTGAATTACACTCACAAATTGCCGCCAGGTAAGTGGATCAATAATGCTTGGATTACACTCGAAGGTATTATGCTAAAATGTATTTTTAACAGCAAAGCTTTTTACATTTTCAATTATAAGGAAAAATAGTATTTTTAAAATACACATTTCATAAAACACAAACAATGCATTTGTAGACCCTGTTTTTAAAAAAGTATCAATAGACAAAGGACGCACCAGATCAGTCGGGCGGAAGGCTACAGTCGGACGTAACCGACAGTACTTGCTGGTTCAAAAATACATAAACAGTCGAGCAAATTGTCTGTTACATATCTTCGCTGTTTCTTATCCGATCGGAATGCAACGCAGCATCGATGGGGAAAGCAAGTTTGTAACTTTAAATTTGTATTTGCGGGGAAAATGGGAGTTATATTTAATCTAAAACAAACTTGATCGGCTAACAGCGTAGGAGCACCTAAAGTTTACGATATCTAGGTGTTCATATAGGCAGACAGCTCGACTTAGCTTGTTGTCCCGATAAAGAATATATATACGTTGTGAGATCTTTCACTCCTTCTACTTACATAATTAATTTTTTTCTCAAAGTGTACAAATAAAGCACGCTTAGATTTGCATTTCCGAAACCTTCACACCGTTCTAACTATCGAGTTTTCGGGGATTTTATAAGCAAAATACAACTTTTCATGGATTTCAGATCTAGCGAGAAAACTTTTGCAAAATTTGAAATAAAATGCATTTGTATATGGTATCTAGCTACTTACGTGTCAAATTTAATAAGCTCAACTATTATATTTACTGAGATCAACGTGTTTGGGCAGGTCTTAATGACCTCCACTCTGCAAGCGAATCAAAAATCAAATAATGACTGTTCTAATATTTGATTTTGATTTCCTTATCCCTGCTAACTTACTGGGCCTTAATTAGTAGTTAAAGATCAAATAATGACTATTCTAATATTTGATTTCGATTCCCTTATCCCTGCTAACTTAATCGGCCTTAATTAGTAGTTAATCGTGAGTGTTAATTAAACATAACCAAACGTCAAACAGAGATCTGTTTAATCCGTTCTGCTTCGCCCTTTTGTTTATTCTAGGTGAATTCTAGGTGAATTTTAATTGAAATCTTAATTTGCGGCTCTGTATTTAATTTAATTGTAATGAATTCCACATATATTGATGTTCAATTGATTTTCAATTCGTTTCGCTTGTTTTTTTGCATAGTTTTTCTCTATTATTAAAAACAATCAGTTGAACAATTACCGAGATAATAACTTACTGCTAGAGTTCAATTCAAGTGTTAAGCTAACAGCTTGTTTAAAACTGCATTAAAACGGTTCCTTAATTAATTCAATTTGAATAAAGGGAATATTCACGTTCAACTTTGTACGCAATTGTTGAAATTTACAATTTGCGTAAACAGCAGAGGGCAAAAACACATTTTGTTGGCATCAAAACAAAGCTGATTATTTAAACGTTGCGAAATTTCCCCAAGTCCACAGCGGCAATGATTCAGTTCTGTTTAAGAAGTCGACACGGAAAAACAAAAACAAATTGCGTTTGTTATGTTTTGGATTTTTCTCTTGAATATTTTGGGGGAAAAGCAATTTGGAATTTTCACTTCCCGCAAATGCAAATTGTTTTGTTTTGTTGAGCAGCAATCGCAATAATAACAATAATAATTTACAAGGTAATAATATCAACACTTGACATTTGTTCCCCATTAAAAGCGCCTATTGCATCTGGTGTGGGGAGAGAAAATCGCATTTACCTTGCATATGCACCGTTATGACTATGTTGCCCCCTCGCAACGGCATGAAAATCTATGGCAAGAGCGCGTCTCAGTTCCGAAATCCGATTAAAAAACTGTTGTTTCCGTGTAATAAACAACAAACAACTTTTCATTGTGGTTGTTGCTAGTTGCTGCTGTTGCTGCTGTTGCTTTATGATCATTTTCTGTCTGTTTGCCGTGCACGCATAATTTATTATAATTTTGACATTGAACGAGTTCAATGTCGATATGCAATCGTAGACGTATGTATATATATATATACTATATATATAACTCACGGCACGACTCACGACTCTGGCCCAGGTGCGTTCAACCGTCCCAACTCCCCCCCAATCCCCGCCTCATATGCTGCTCCCCCTGCGCTGCCCTCATCCACGTCAATCAAGTCGGCCAAAACGCTCAATTATTTGGCTTATTTGTTAGCTAAACTGGCGCGACTGCGCAGTCGCTCAAGGGTGTAAAAAAATACGAAATTAAATTCAAAATAAAAATCATAAAAGTTTGAACAAAATTCAAAAAAGGCAGCTCAGCACTGGCACTGACTCGTTGAGGTCAACGGTGCTTTTAACGGGTTCAACAAGACAAATGGTATTCCTAAACGATTTTAGTATATACGATTATGCATGCGAATTCAAATATATCAAAGTTATTGTCTCCAAATATATATACATATATATGTAGTATATGTATATGTATGCTGGCAGTTCACACGCTGCAGGGTCAAGGTCAGGGGCGATTATGATGCGCTTTGATTATGACTCGAACTGTGGAAAAGTTTTGATTTCATTCATTACATTTATAATTTAATTAAACAATTTAATAATCTAAATATTGAAAAATAAATAAATACATTAATTTTCCAAACAACTAGAACTTCTTCTATACCAGTTTCATTTTATTAATCCAAATAAAACCCATTTTAATTCTATTGCAATAGATAACTACACAAAAGCTGTAAAATAAATTCAAAAGATGACCTTAAACCTACATTTATTTGGTATAACAAAACAAAAATATGGACGGGGCAGATCAGTGGGACGGAGGCTACAGTCGGACGTAACCGACAGTAGAAGACCCTTTACTTTAACTTTATGCATTTACAAACACAGTCAAAGGCACACCCACTAACCTACACGCGTATGCAAGGTACACCACCCCCCCTCTGCCGAGTGTGGCAAATTGTCCGTTACATATTTTCGCTGTTTCTTATCCGATCGAAACGAAATTCACAGGGTCAATAGAGAATAACATAAGCTAGTTACGTACCAAATTACAAATCAATAGCCTTAAAACTGTGGCTACAGCAGCTTTTTGCCGTTTACGGAGAAAGGGGGGGAGGTATCCAAAATCTAAAACACACTAAAACTCGTGCTGCTTACTGAATAGGGGAACCTGAATCCTGAATATGGTGTCTCTAGCTCTTATAGTTGCTGAGATCTAGGTGTTCATACAGACGGACAGACAGACAGACAGACAGACGGACAGACGGACAGACGGACAGACGGACATGGCTATATCGATTCGTCTTGTTGTCCTGATCAAGAATATATATACTTTATGGGGTCTGCCACGCCTCCTTCTGCCTGTTACATACATTTCCTCTTTGCACTAAGTTAATAGACCCTTTTTACTTTTTTAAAGTAAAGGGTCTAACAATCATCAATCCTAATTATTTTTATTAGATTTCTGTTAAATCTTAAGAAATAATACCAATAATACCAAAAATGTAACAGGAGACGTTGAATATTTTGAAATGAAAACGTTAAGTTATTTAGTTAATAATTAATGATTAAATCAAAAAAAAATAATTACAAAAAATATTAAACATTTTAAAACGAAAATTAGAATAAATTTTGCTGGTAAATATACAGCTATATTGTATTATCTTCAAGAAGTATTTATGACTGCTCTGTATACACTTATGTTATATGTGTTTAAAATATAAATTTAATTGGGATTCATAGATACAATTTTGAATGACTTTATGGTAGATTATTGTCCATGTTCGTTAATCACGTACACATTTTGTTTCTTGTGGCATTTGAAGCCAAGCGAGGTCATAATACATCAGATAAATGATAAGGCAAATGAATGAATATTGATGCATTAAAATATTCATTTGAAATGCATTTAATAACATTATTATTATAATGATACAATAATTGTAAAAATATTATAATTTTTCTAATTCGTCGATTGTTTTAAGCGCTGTAAATTAATTGAAACGAGACATCATTTAATACACTTAAAGCAAAAACCATGTAAAATAAAAAAAATGTGGACTGGGTAAATCAATTGGACGTGCCCGACTGTATAATACCCTATATTGTCATACGAAGCGTTGGAGCAATGCTTCCTCTTCTACTTTTCTTAAATGGCTGCGCTGCCAAGGGGCGAGCGATGCAACGCCTGCAATATTGTTTCGTTAATAACTCCTGTGTTTTAACCGATTTTAATGAGCTTTTAAGGATAGTTGAATATAATAAAAGAGTATATATGTTCTAAATAACAATCTTCAATATTACGCTTGTTATTCCGTTTTTATCGATTTGGACGTAAAGGGGGCGTTAAGACAGACAGAAAGGACTATATCGACTCAGCTCGTCAGCCTAATCAAGAATATATATTTTTGTTGCATTTAGTAAATTCATATGGTAAACATATTT
This sequence comes from Hypselothyrea guttata, assembly GCA_035045125.1. Taxonomy (NCBI): domain Eukaryota; kingdom Metazoa; phylum Arthropoda; class Insecta; order Diptera; family Drosophilidae; genus Hypselothyrea; species Hypselothyrea guttata. Next base: position 161,936 of record JAWNNJ010002348.1, read on the forward strand.
AAAAAAAAACACTTTTTTAAATGAATAAAAAAAGAAATGTTTTTCATGCCTGCATTCGGCTGATAGGCCAAGTGGGGTCAATATTTATCAGCCCAGATACAAGATATACACAGATACATAATTATGCATGTGTATATATTTACAGACAGACACACACACATCATCATCATCATCTAGGCAGGGGCATTGAGGCATGCTCCGATGCTGATAAACGCGCATTATGATAATGCCCTGTGTGATGGGCGTATAATCACAGGCTGAAGGCATTCACATTGTTGTGGGCATTGTTGCCTTAGTTAATCGTGCGACGAACTTCAAAGTCATGACGGCGTCGATCGCGGAATAACTCAAACAAACAACAAACCAAATACAAATACAAATACACACACACACAGCTATTGTTATTAATATATGTACATACATATGTACTAAGATACACTCTCGCACTAAGCACAGTAGCTCCAGCGATAGGCAAAAGGCATTGGCCAGCGGGCAAACGGCATCGTAAATAGTTATGATCTGCGATAAAATGCACTGAGAGAAATAAGAATGTACTCGACCACACATCACATATATAATAATTTGTATTTATAAATTATAAAGCAAGTTATTTATTGAATTAGATCATAGCAATTTTTAAAAATTTTTAATTCTTTAAATTTTTATTAAAAATAATTTGATATATTTTTATACCCTGTGCCCATTTGAAAAATGGGAAAAACAGGGCTAATAACTTTGTCAGAATGTATGTAACAGCCAGAAGGAGGCGTGGCAGACCCCACAAAGTATATATATTCTTGATCAGGATGACGAGCTGAGTCGATATAGCCATGTCCGTCTGTCTGTCCGTCTGTCCGTCTGTGCGTCTGTCCGTCTGTCCGTCTGTTTGAACGCGTCGATCTCAGCAACTATAATAGCTAGAAAAGCCGTTTTGGTCATTTCTGAAAGCTGTTTACAATACGCAGATCAAGTTTACTCCAAATCTTGGATGCCACTCCCCTTCCGCCCACAACGAGCATAAAAAGAATTCATTCGCCAATTTAAGAGACGCAGATCGAGTTATATAAATTCTGTTTTCAGTTATTTGTAGGTCTATATTAGGCGCAGATAGGGTTTTTTTTTCAAATTTTGGATGTCACACCCCTTTTACGCCCTAATTTATAAAAACTGAATAACAAGCGTATTATTGAACATAGAACGTTGTTATTCGGTATATATACTCTCTTCTATTATATTAAACTTTCCTGAGAAGCGCATTAAAATCGATCAATAAACACAGGAGTTATAGGCGAAACAATATTGCAGGCGTTGCACGCTCGCTCACTAGCAGCGCGGCCAATTAAGCGGCACATATAGGAAACGTAGCAGAGAAAGCATTGCTGCTACGCTGCGTAAGACAGTTTTATAAAATTTTATAAAAAATATAGGGCACAGGGTATAAGACAGTCGGGCCCGTCCGACTGATCTGCTCCGCCCATTCTGGTTATAAATAAATGTTATCAAAATGATAGGTTATTGCATATTTTGTTAACAGACGAAAATTATTTTGAAATGTGTATTAAAAAAGTTTAAAATAAATATTGATTGCAAATATGTTTTGAACCAAATGGTTTACTAAAGAATTATAAATATTTTAAAAATTAAAGCTGGAAAACAATACATGATTTTTATTAAAAAAAAATTAAAATATAAAAATTTAATGTAAAAATCTTTAAAACAAAAATGTATTGTAATACAAATATGCAAAAAATAACATCTATTTTCAATCAAATTAAATTCAAGAATTAAAAATAATTTTGTTCTCACACTTCCAGAAGGTTCGGTGCTTTAATTTTTTTTTAACTCATAACTATTATTTACGGTGCCTAGTCTAATCTAAATTATTTACTTATTGCACTTGACACATGTGTGTTAATTTTTTTACACATAAAACTCTTTATATATGGTGTATATACTCTTTAATATTGCAGGCTTGTTTATGATTATATACAATAATATTCACTGATTTTATGCGCTGTAAATATGCTTAACGATAATCTTGACTTTAACCTGAATCAACTTAATTCTCTTGCCACTTCCTATATTTTATGTACATGTTAACCATGTCTTTGTATGCTAACAATAGGAAACCAGTTTCAGTTCTTTGTTATTGCTCTTTTCTGGCGTTGCAGTTCTTTGTTTAAACTTTTATTAAACGTTGTAATTTGGTACAATTGAAGGTCTGGCTATTTTTGTACAGTGTTAATTGTGGCATGTCTTTATCTTGGACGTTTACTGGTCTTTCTTAGCTTGGAATCCATAAATCTCTCTGACAGGGCCAATAAAATATCAATATTTTAAAAAATTGCAGGCTAATTTTTAATTTCAAATTTTACACCCGTTAAAAAGCGCAAAAGAGTTTAATTTTCTGGGAATTAAAAATGTGTTTAACACCTAGGAGGAGGCGTAACGGACACCACATAGTATATATATTCTGCATTAGAGCTGAGTCCGTCCGAATAAACACCTAGAACTACAAGAGCTAGAGACACCATTTTTGATATTTACATAGGTTATCTTATACAGTAAGCAGATCAACTTTATTTTATATTTTTGAAACCTGCCTATCTTCCCAATCCAACCGAAAAACACCCCAGCAGCTACTTTTACTTTATAATTTTATAAATATTATACATATATAATATAATGGGCGAAGCAGATCAGTTGGACGCGACCGACTGTAGAATATCCTGTACCATAATAGCCACAAAAGCAATTCAGCTTCTTACTTTTTTGTCTGTACCATGCTTTAATGGCCGCGCTGCCAAAGGACGAGCGAGGCGAAGCCTGCAATATTGTTTTATTAATATCTCTTGTGTTTAATGATTGATTTCAATGCGCTTGCTAGGATAGGTAGAGATTATAATCTAGAATATATATTTCGAATAACAACCTTCTATGTTTAATATAATGCTTGTTATAAAAATTTCATGTTCAATTTTACAATGGTTATGTGAGTTTTATTGGTCGTAAAGGGGGAGTGACATCCAAGATTTGAAATAAACTTAATCTGCGTATACTACTAATATTGACGCGTTCATAAAGACAAACGGACAGGCCTCAATCGACTCAGCTGGTCTCCCTGATCAAGAATATATATAGTTTGTGGGGTGTGCCACACCTCCTTCTGGCTGTTACATACATTCTGACAAAGTTATTAGCCCTGTTTTTCCCATTTTTCTATGGAAGAAATTCGAAAAAGTCGGCATGGCCTGCCCATGGACAGGGTATATCAATAATGCCAAAGATAAAGCCAATGAACGCAAGCGCACGCACTCCACAACACACAAATTGTTTTGTTGTTGCTGATGTTAATTGCTGTTGCTGTTGTTGTTGCTGCTGTTGTTGCTGTTGCTGTTGTGCCGATGTTGCTAATGCCTCTTCCTCGGGTGTGCTCAATAGCTGCGTATACACGATGAAACGCTGCTATAGCTTCAGTTAATGGTATGCGTGTGGTACTCGCGAGTACTGCTCTCGGTGCTACGCCGTGCTGGCTACTGAATTCAAGCCAAAGCAAACGAGCCACAGAGCCAACAGATCGGCTCTGACCTTACACAGACATATGTACATACATACGGCTATAACTATGCATGAGTCACACACTCTCAAAACTAATAATCAAGAAGCAGTTAAATGGCAAATGAGTGGAAAAAGAAGCAGGTCCAGCGCATTCGCTGCTGCAAATAAAACTGTTTGTGTCTCTCCGGCAGTGTTGCCACAAGTTTCAGTTCAAAATAAGCTAAATTTTGACGCATAAAGTGCTTAAAAATGGCTAAATTTGAAAATATACGTGTCAAAATGCAAACGAAAATAAACAAAATAATGTTGATAATTAAGTAGGAAAGTAATTTTAATTTGGCGTCATTTGTGTCGTTTATATAAGTTGGAAAAAGTTCTCGCTCAAATGATCCAATTTCGATTCATATGAACAAGGTATAATTTACTCGCCCGACTGCAGAATATGCTGTAACCTATATTTTAAATAAAAATTAAAAACATAATTTATTCCCACAATCTATTAATAATTTAACAATAGTAACTTAATTTGTACTATCTTATCCCTTTGATGAAATTTACTGAATTGGCATATATTCACGATCTTTATAAATAAATCTCTTATCTTTAATAGACCAATTTATTCTATTCAAGTTAAGGCGTGGCATCCAGAATTTGACAGACCTATAGGGCTATACTATCGACTCGACTCGTTGTGGAGTCTGCCACGCCTTATTCCTCCCATATATGTACATAATACATAAATGAGCACAAAATTATTTACTCTGTTTTCACCCGTTATATAAAAGCCAAGTGCAGCCATAAACAAGCTAAAGTGGCAACACTGTTCTCCAGCTCTATGTGCCACTCTTGTACAGCTCCGAAGCTAAGGCACTCGCATTCAAATTTGCGTTTTGAGGTTACTCCAACAATGGCAACTCCAACAACTTCAAGCAATTCGCACTGCACATATTCAGCACAGAAAATAAAGCTAAAAGAGACTGCAAACCAAAAGGCAAAGAATCAACCTCAACCTCAAAACAGCTGTTAACCAACCAGCAACAAAACACAAAACTTAAAAAGTAAATTTTTTAATTAATTTTAATGCCTTGCAAATGTTTTGCAAACAAATTCGAACCTTAATAGACTTGGCTAATTCAGCAAAAAGCATTTACTGCAGTTATTACGAGGACTTTCCCACTTTATACTTTTATACAGATGTCAGCAAAAGCTGACAAACCGCAAAAAAAAACTGTATGACCTTAAAGCTGTTGAAAACACTTTGAATGTTCTCGGTGTATAGTTTAATTGCGAAAGCAATTCAAACCACTTTTTATAATATATTAGCATGAATACATGAATATTTATTTATTTCCTCTAAACTACAGAGAATAGAGTGCAAATAAATAGCATTTTTTATATATTTATTCGTGACTTTTATTAGAATGTTTTTTTTTATTTAAACCTAGTTTTTCTTTAGCTGGTTTCAAACAAGTATGGTTTTAATTCAGCTAAATACTTCCTTGAATTTAGATGAACTTTTACTGAAATACTTATCAAATGCAAGTTAACAGTTGATCAAGATCTCAAGTTCAGATCACAAGTCTATATATTAAAATTTATAAATAAGTATGATCGGACGATATTTGAATAAAATGGGAAAAACATGGTTAATTTATTTTGCATTACAAAAATCTAACGCTATAACTTTATTAATTTTTTTTAAATAAAATTCAAACAAAGTCTTACATTAAGCAAGTCTGAGAAATTCTTGTTCGAAATTTAACATTTTAATAAAATCTTTTACATTGATATTACAAATGTCTTCGATGAATATTATGCTTATTTTATGTAAATATTTCGCTTTGTTTTTTCGACTCTACTCATCAATCAAAGCGAAGCAGCCCAGATCACGTAGCGCTCAATATATAGAGAGCTATACGAGTTCGCATTGTACTCGGCATTAAGTGGAGTAAAGTGGCACTTTGTCTTCATGTACACACACACACAAATATATTCACAATGTATATAAATATATATGTATATGTATTAATGGTGTGTGTGTACTTGAGAGTGGTAGGTGTTTGGACATTTATTTTTGGAACAAACATAAACAGCAACGTTTCAAAAGCAAGCAACAAAACAAGAACCACAACGAATAGACAGCGAGAAACCAGTTTCGGTTTTGTGTACTAGAACATGTTCGAGATCAGAGGAGTTCGCTCTATATGGAGCACTAGTTTCTACGACTGCAACAACACCTTGCAAAATATAAACCAGTACGGACGGAGTCGATCAGTGGGATGCACCCGACTGTCGAATACCCTGCACCCCAAATTGTAAATAAAATTTTAAAATATTTATAAAGTAGCATGCGAAGCGCAGCTGTAATGCTTCTTCCTTTTTTTTAGCCAGAGAGCGAGCGAAGCAAAGCCTGCAATATTGTTTCATCAATAACTTTTATATTTCTCAACCGATTTGAATAAGCTTTTTAGAATAGATAAATAAAATGGTAAAGATTATCTATTCTAAATAACATTCTTTTATGTTCAATATTACGCTTCTTAAGCGTTTTTTATGGATTAGGGCGTAAAGGGGGCTTTGCATCCAACATTAGGCATAGATTTGATCAAACATTGTGTCTCTACCTTTGATAGTTTACAAAACGGATAGATCGACTTAGCCTGATCAAGATCGTTCTGATCACGCCACGCCTTCTTCTACCTGTTACATACATCTGCACAAAATTAGCAACCCTGTTTTTGCAAATTTCTCGCAAACAGGGTATAAAGACACACACATATACTTACACGCACGCTTGTGTCTCTCTATAAAGAGAACGGGGCCCGGTTATTTTGGGACGCAGGCAATATAAATTAATGCGGTTCGGTTCCTGTAGCACCACCGGCCCCATAAATGACATATTTCCAGGGCCGAGCCCAGTCAGGAAGTCTAAAAATGTGCAAAACACAACAAAAACCGGTGCGAGTCGAGCCTTTCTGTGATGAAGTGTGGCTGGTGATTGAACGCACTCAAGGATAACCCAAGCACAGGGAGCGGGAGTGACTGCAGGGGAGGGGAGGGCTGAAGAGGGTCAAGTTGACGCACTTGACAATGGCGGAAGCGTTCAGCAATATCAAGCGAGACGTGATTTTGGCCATTTATTTTGACTGCTATCAACATGTTAACAAAAGCAGCCAAACACCAGCAACGTGGCCCAAATACGAATCAACCTCATATCAAAATTGTGCTTCAAAATTATAATAAAAATAAATAATGAATAAAAAACACATATTAATAAAATAAGCTCGCTATAAATAATTTGCCACTCATGAAGCTCGAAACAACAAACTCGTTGTGGTGCTTCTCCGCTCCCTCCCCCTGTCAATTACTCCGTTTATGCGGGGCCCAATTCATGCATTTATTTCATGAATTGCTGTGGACAGTTTTAAAATAATTTAAAAACAAAAGTAACTTTTGTTTTGTATGGTATTGTTAATTGAAAGTTCGTAAATAAAAAAAGTTTTCAGTATCTTGTCAAGAATTCTCAAGTGTCTTTTCAACAAAATAATATAATAAGTGTTTAATTACTTTTTAAATAGAGTCATGATGAAGTTATCCAATGAACACAATAAACTTAGAATTGGTTGATTTGAACCCAAATTTTAATGGAAATCGGGGGTTCAAGGTTTTGCCAAACTGTAATAAATTTCTTAATTCGGTTGGTTCCAAACCCAGTCTTCAGCATTGTATAAAAATATGATAATTTCTGATATTTCTTCATTTTATGTAATCCTCTGTGCCGCATAAACAGGAGACAATTATAATTTCAAGTATACGGAAACTAATGCATGTTGTCGCATAAACTTGGCAATTGCCTCCGTCTTTCTCTGTCGTCAACTGTTGCCGATAAGAGATAAGATATCGATAAAGCAGGGAAATGAATCAAAGCCAAAAATGTATCGGAAGACAAGCAAATTGACACAAACAAGCTAATAAGGCTAAGAAAATGGTTAACTGAGAAACATGCATTATTTAAAAGCAATTTGCATCTTTGTTACGTTGCTTATTTATATTATATTTTAATCCATTTTATTCTGTATTACATACTTGATTAATTAATTCATTTAATTGCATTTTAAGTCGACTTTAAATAAATAACTATTGTAATACTATATTATATAAGTAATTCTAGCTTTCATATCAGTGCAGCAAAAAGTATGATAGTGTGCCAATGTCAAGCCAAATGCAGCCAAAGCTTAAGAACTTTATTATGCAAAAAGCGTGCCTCTCTCTCTCTCTCTCTCTCTCCTTTCTCGCTCTCTCTCTCTCTCTGTAAGACCAGAGCTTCGAGCTGTAAGCAACACTGTTGCCAACTCCGCTTTTTTTCGACAGATCTGGCTGTTTTTAAAGAGCTAGAAATTTGTAAGACAGCTGGAGACAGGAATTTTTTCCAAAAATAATTCAGCTTTTTGTAAGCTTTTCCGTACATTTTACAAAATTAAGTAAAATAAAAAAAATTATAGTTCTGTTGTCATTTGTTGTATGTTGTATATTGTTTGTTTTAGGCAGCCTTGTCAATTTAGTAAGTTTCTGCATTGCATTTATACTTATTATAAATTTTTTGAAAACATTTATTTATTTTTAATGTTCAATATTAATTTAATTTTTATGTTTTATTCGTTGTATATTTATTTTATTTATTTTAAGTCAACTTTTGAGTTATTTTGCATTTTAAAATAAGGGTAATTTCTGTATGTTTTCTAGTTAATGCTGGCAACACTGGTTACAAGCTATTTTTGGTTTTCTTTTGCGAATCTAGCTATTTCTGGCAGCACTGGCAGCAACAACTTGAGAATTGTTTGGGCGCTGTTAACGAGCCAACCGCACACTGTTAGTGGCGCCTTCTCGCTCTCGCAAAAGTTCTCTCTATCTCTCTCTCTCTCTGAACATGCTGCGTGTGTGTGTGTGCGTGCGTGTGTAGAATTTTATTGATTAGTCACAAGTCTGCCAGCAACAGCAGCAGCAAAGCAGAGCAGAGCAGCAGCAGAGCAGAGCAGCTGAGCTGTGGCAGCAACTGTTTTGTTTTTGCTCCGTGCCAAGTAACAAACAGTGCGAAGGGGAGTGGGAGGGGAGGGGGCAATTGCAGCAGGTACTCGATATTCCCCAGGTACTCGACTCACCTTCAGTTCTGGCAGGTTGTTATCGCGAGCAGCATTGAAAACGATAAATTGGTGATGATCCATGCTTCTTCTTCTTAGCAGAATATATACTGCTTTTTTTTCTTCAGATATTTAAGAACAGCCAAAACGGGAATTTCCTAAATTTTCTGCTGTTTTGTGGATTTTTATTTGTGTAGAAAAAAGAGAATTTTTCACTGCAGCCTGCTGTTTGTTGTTGTTGTTGTTGTTGTTATTGCTTTTTATTTCTTTTTGTATGTATGTTAAGAACTTGCAACCGAAAATAAATATACAATTCTTTAAGTAATTGCACAATTATCGTCCGTTTTCGTTATGATTACTGCATTTCTTTTTTTATTTTTTAATTTGTGATTTTTTATTGCTTTGCTTCCGTATTTTGCAGCATTTTTTCGCACTCTTCTTCGGCGGCGACGCTGGCGGCCAAAAGCAGGAAGACAAAAATTTCTTTGTACTATTTTATTTATATTTCTTTTGCTTTTGTTAGGCGTCGTCGACGTCGTCGTCGTTGTGGTCGTCGCGTTGCAATTGATTTTAACTGCATTTAATTGCGTCGCACCAATTTGTTACTGCTGCTTGTTGGCTTTGTTATTATCGCCAGGCTGCGCCAGTCAAGTTTCTTGCGTTTTCAAATTCCCAAATGTGATTTGATTTATTTAAAACACACAAACACCAGAGCGGCACAGTCTTCCGACCGTCACGCACGACCAAGAAAAATGTACTGAAGCCCAGTCGAACAGTAAAAACATTGCCAGCGAACATCGAACTTGTCGCTCATACCGACAGGTTCGCACATCGCACGGTTGCCACAATTGGTGTTTTTCTGTCTCAAAAATGGTGTTGTCGATGGTTTTCTTTAACATTACAAATTTAACTTTTATTTAATTTTTCTTTGAAGTAATCCTGTATTATTCTTTGTTGCAATAAAACAGTTCGCAGCAACAGCTGCTGCGTGGCCAGAAATAGCCAGATTTGCAATATAAAAAATTCAAACAAAAAAATAATTAACAAAATAGTACACAAAATTCCAAATACATATATATTTGTTGGCATGTTTTGGGCACGTTCTTATGCTAGATTTAAGTTAAAAATAGCTACAATTAAGATGTAGCTTGCTAAAAATTGTTATTTAGCATAAAACTATTAAAATTATCCTTCTTTTGGTTATTATATGTATCATTTGCGAAATTCGATCTATTTTCTCGGCAAATAATAGGAATTACAAGAATTTTTGTTTTTGAGTTATTCATATCTGTGAAGTTTAAAATAATATTATTTTATAATGTTATTCTAATTATAATTCATAATTTCTCTGTCAAATATTTTTCGTTTTAAAAGCAAAAACGAAATCAGGATCAATTTAACGATTTCCGATATAAAACATTTTATTCAAATAAAGTATAAATACGTATGTAGATAAGCTAAATGAAATTAAATAAAATACTAAATCTATAGCTAGAAGCAATTTGCGAAATTTATAGACTGGTCACTTTGATATTTGCTAAATCAAGCATAAAACAGTCCAAGTGCGCATCACTGATGAGCATAAGCAGATTTTTTAAACTCGCCAAATTGGCAACGCTGCATCAGCATTGCTGCCAAAGTATCATGTGTGCAACCATGCGATACTCAGGGCAGTCTGTTTTTGTTATCGAGCGATGACTGCTATCGATTGGGCAGAAATACGATATACGCAATGCATCGAATTCAAAGCAAATAATTCACGATTTATATTTGATAAATCTAAATACAAAATATTTAAATGATTACTCATGATTGCTTAACAAAACTCAGAATAAGCATCACATTAACTGTAAAAAACAATGCAACACACGGCACATTTGCTATAACCACATAATCGTTAAGTTTTTAATAGACATAAACTGAAGCTGAAGGTTTACACGTTGAAATGCCAAAATCATAACAATATATTTAGAGCATCGCACAGCAGACGGCAATTGATGGTTTACACGCAGTTTAAAACTACTTAATATACAAAATTGCTGCCATTTATGCCAAAAACATTGGACTTTGTTTTTTATTGTTGCTGTTCTTCCGATCCATACGCAGACAATATCTTGAATGAAACGCGCCGTGTGCACTTTGTGGTTTCTTTTCGTTTTAGTTTATTAAAAAATTAATAATTTGTGGTTCATCCTGAAGCATGCCAAGTCCTTACTGTGGCTTCCTGCGGAACGAGCAGCCTGCAAAGGGGAATAGATATATAATCATGATCAGAAATCGGGCATATATATTGAGTGTACCTTCTGTCAGCTTGGCGCGTCCTCCAGTGGGCTGGCAGAGGATGGTGGCGCAGCCGGCGCAGACCACGACGCCCTGGGCGTGGCTGAAGACGGTCGTAATCCTATAGCATCCGGGGCACTTGACGTCCATGAAGTAGGAGTTGGGATGCTGCACCAGGCGCTTCAGCTTGTGCTTGCGCTTCTCCTCAGCGGGCAGAGGATGCAGTAGATCTTTTGCTAGCTGAAAGATAGAGCAAATGGTTAGTTTAATCTATTTATGTATTTATTGAAAATACGGAATAAGGATGAGAAGAAAACTTGAAAAAATGCATCGAGATGATTTGCCGATTAGTTAATATTACCAATAATCATATTTAATAGAACTAACTAACTAATGAAGTTATTATAATTTACTGTATTAGATTATAGTAATGTAACTTTTTTCCCCAGATTTTATATTGTAATTTTATTTCAATTTTAATTTCCTAATGCTTAACTTTAATTTACAATTCTAATTTTAACACTCTTGATTGACTGGTCATAGTAAACAATTAATTAAATAAATAAATCAATTCATTTCACAATAAGCACAAATAATTATATTTATATTATATTTCATAATTATTTGCAATCTGTTTCTGCATAGCATGCTTTACACACACACACACAGCAGGCTCACACACGCAGCCAGACACACACACACACACACACGCCTACATCTGTGTGCGTGTTGATAGCAAACTTCACAAACGCCGTTTTATGCTCGTTATTTGCTTATTGTCACAGCAAACGCATATGCCACAATTGCCACACTGCAACCAGATATCTTTGGCATGGCTTTAGCCATAGCAATCGCTTGTTTTGTTTGTTTAAAAGCATATTTTTAACGAAATTTGCACCCACCGGCATGTTTTTTCTTTCACAGCTAACACGGAAAAGGAAGTAGGCCGAATCGCAGCCAACTTAACATGTATATGCACGCACTAAATAATGCCAAAAACTAGTTTTGTAATTTTGTTCGCAGCAGGTTGGCAGCACCGACACACCATTTTGGCGCCTTTTTCACACTGGCGACACATTCGTCGTTGTCGAGCACTGTCAGCAAACGCACAAAGCCGTAGAAATATTAAAAAATTGAAATTGAAATTTTAAATATAATAATGTCGACTTTGGAGCTGTGCGAAAAGTACTTTGGCACCCGCGATGTGTACCAGCTGATGGACATAGCCAAGGACGCCAAAGAGCAGCAGATCAAGAAGGCCTACCACAAACTCTCGCTGCTCTGCCATCCCGATCGCGTCCCGGAGGAACAAAAAGAGGAATCCACCGAGAAATTCAAAGTGCTGTCCAAGATCTATCAGGTGCTGACCGATGCAACGAAGCGCGCGCTCTATGACGAGCAGGGCGTCATCGATGACGACGACGAGGGCAAGGAGGCGTCCTGGATGGAGCTATGGTCCAAGATATTCAAGCCGATATCGGAGCAGGATATCAGCAATTTCGAAAAGGAATATCTCGGATCCGACATGGAGCTGCGCGACATCAAGATGGCCTATCTGGGCGGCAAGGGCTGCCTCAACTACATGACCAATCACATTCCGTTCATGCGCGTCGAGGACGAGCCACGCATCAAGGAAATCGTGCTCAAGCTGATCGCCTCCTCGGAGGTGCCGGAGTACAAGATCTTCACGGAGGAGCCGGCCAGCAAGCGCAGCAGGCGCCACAAGAAGTACGCCCGCGAGTCGGAGGAGGCCAAGGTCATCAAGGAGCGTGCAGAGCGACGCCAGCAGGCAAAGGACGCCGAGGAGGCCAAGGAGTTCGGCGGCAACCTGGAGCAAATGATTCTGGCGCGGCAGAACAAGCGGGAATCGAACTACAATTCCCTCATGGATCGACTGCTGGAGAAGTACGGAGGCGAGGACGACTCCGAAACCGTTGACTTCTCCGCCTTTGAAAGCAAGAAGAAACTGAAATCAAAGACGCCCAAAAAGGGCCAAAACAAATCCGGTCTCAAGGGCGTGAAGAAGGGGCGGGTGGAGAAATAAATCAATTAACTATTTATCCATTGTCCACTAGATATAGTTTGCTATTTATATGTAATTCTATGTACTTGTCTACTATATGTATTTAGAGGCGAAATCATGAGGCACTTTCTCAGCCATGATCAGGAAAGCCAATTTATTTTCCAAAAAGAGAAACAATTTTTGTTTAAATTAGACTATGAACGGAGTTTAGCTGTAAAGGTAAAAGTTAAAAATAAAGTTTTGGTTTTTAAAAATATACAAGTTTATACCGCTAGGATTACATAAAAATCTGAGAAATCCTCAAATTATTGAATATTGTTTTTGTTGTAAATTTTTTTCTAAAAAGTGAAAAGAAAAATAAAGTTTTGTTTTAAAAAACATACAAGTTTATACAGCTAGCATTATGTACAAATCTGGGACATCAAATTTATTAATTATTGTTTTATTTTATTTATTATAGTCTGATCAAAAAGTGAAAAAAAAGTTTTTGTTTAAAAATATACGCGAATTTTTAAAACATTTACTGTATGAGAACCGCGGAAATCCCTATTTATTTTAGTTAATTTTATTATTTTTTTTTAATTCAGAGATAAGCTACAATTAAAGTTCCAAAAAGAACAACACAAAAAGTTTAGCTTCAAAATATATTCCAGTAATATCCATTTATTGCATCAAAATCTCAGAAATTCTTTATTATTTCAGCTCGTTTTATTTTATGAATTATTTTTATTAAAACAATTTCACATCACTATGGTATAAATTACTACACATAACAGTAATAGTATACCATAAAATAAAGAAAATAAATTTTTATATTTTCACAAAAAAAATAAAAAAAAAAAAATTTAAACAATTTCAATTTGCAAATTTATTATGAAGCTCAGATTAAACTCCATGCATTTATTTAGCAATTCAAATATGGCTGGAATACCGCGAACATGCTGCCAGGGGCTGCCAACTCTGTTGAAATGCGATCAAGCCGATTCGATAATTTATCGCGAATAGTAAACAAAAAAATTTGTTATAATTTCGGGCCGTAGACCTTTCGATGGAAACAATAAACAAATGTCGCGTCTGCCTGGGAGAATGCGATGCGGCCGACATGCAGGCGCTGTTCGAGGATGACAATGAAGACAATAAATGCTCCGATGCGGAGGAAGACGCCGCCATCCAACGGCTGAACAGCAAAATCGAATACTGTTGTGGCATTCGGGTATGCACAGTCGCTGTATACCCTGTTGGGGACTCCAATGATGTGTGCTTGCTTTCAGATACGCCAGTGCTCGAGCCTGCCGTCCCAGGTCTGCCGTCGTTGCTGCGAGTTCGTGCGCATGTGGTACAGATTTCGCCAGCTGTGCCTCAACTCGCAGGTTTATCTGGAGAGCGAGTTCCAGAACGGAGAAAAGGAGGAACCAGGGAACTCCGTGGAGTATATGGAGTGCCTCTATGAGACGCTGCAGCTGCAGCTGCCCCAACGCTTCGCCAGCATCATCGAGGACGACGCGCAGTCAGCGGAAGCTGTGCCGCTGATGGGGGGAGAGGGGGACTATGTGATTAGCTATGTAGAGGACAATTTCGTGGCCATTGCGGAGGATGAGCAGACGCACAAGCTATCGGACCTCATAACCGAGCTGGATCCGTATGAGCAGGATGATGCGCTGGACGACGAGCCCATTGAGGTGGAGCCGACGCTGCTGTACGCCGCCGATGGCGAGGCAGCTGAAAGCGTAAATGCGCTGAAGCTGGAGGAGCACAGCGTGCAGGAGTACGAGCAGTTGCTGTCCCCCACACCCTCCCCTGAGCCCCAGCCCAGCTGCAAACGCAAACCCGGACGTCCGCGCAAGCCGGACAGCAAGCTGAAAGCCAAGCGTAAGCTGAAAACCGCCAGCGCCGAGGACGCCGCCTGGAGCCCCACCAAGTACATGTGCAATCTGTGCGGCAATGTCTATCCCAAGAAGGCCGCCTTCACCGCCCACATGATGGCGCACACCGACTACAAGCCGCATCAGTGCGAGTAAGCTGCTCCAGCTGTCGATTCTGGAATTACTCCTCACTGCTCACTCCAATCCTTGCTCTTTGCAGAATCTGCTGCAAGGCCTTCCGCCAAATGGGCGAGCTGCGCGCCCACATGCGTCGGCACACCGGGGAGCGTCCCTACAAATGCGGGTACTGCAACCGATGCTTCTACGATCGCAGCGAGAAGGTGCGCCACGAACGCGTCCACACCAACACCCGGCCCTACGAGTGCAAGGAATGCGGCAAGGCCTTCACGCACACGGCCATCCTCAAGAATCACAGCCTGGTGCACTCGGGTCAGAAGAATTTCAGGTAAGGAACGCTCTTGGGAAACTACAACCCCAAGACACTTAAGCAGTTAAAGATGCTTAACGGCTTCGCCTTGGGGATTACGATACGTCGTATAACCCAAAGGAATTAAAGCTCCTTTCCTACAAGCAATTGAATTCCACAATCGACAGTAATTGTCTGTACCTTATCTTAGCTATTTCTTCTCCGATCATAATGAAATTCGCAACATCCATTAAGAATGTTACATTAGCTATTAAAATTGTGGCTGATAAGGTTTCTTGTGGTTATCGGACGAAGGCGGCGAGATATCAGAATTCTAGCAGCGCCTACATACCAAAAATGGTGTCTCTAGCTCTTACAGTTTGCGAGATCTACAGTTCACATGACTATATAGACTCTGTCCTCGTCCTGATCAATATGTTTTCCTTGTGCCCGCTTCTAGGTGTTACTCAGATATTAAATCTGCAGAGCAAGCACCAATACACACACATAACACCACAACTACTTTATTTAATTAATGTTGTTGTTTGAATCTGCTGCACTGAAAAAAAAAGTTAAGTGAATATTTTCAATGAGATGACCGAAAAATTCATTTTGGAAAGAGAATGAACATTTTCATAGTACTAATCGAGAAACATCAACTTAATATTCAAACAACTTATTATTTATAATTATATCAATTTTAGTTAATTGTGGTCCGCGATGTAGAACATTTTCATAAAAATGGAAAAACAGAATTCATTTCCCATTTTGTCAGGAGCATGTTGAATCTTGCTCAACTGCATGTGGATCGCCTGTCCGATTCAGACGCCTTTCGGTTCCCAAAGTATGCTCTTCTTCGAGCGAGACTCTAAGCTGACGGAGCTTATAGGATTGCATTAAAATAATCCCACAATTAATAATAGTATATTCTTCTATTTACAGCTGCAACATATGCTCGAAGTCGTTCACGCTGCTGCACCAGTTGAAGGCGCATCAGCAGACGCTGACGCACAGGAGCAAAGAGGAGCAGGCCTCCGGCTATTTGCTGCATGGGGAGCGCTTGGATTAGTTTAAGCTAGCATTATAAGATACTTTCAGAGACTCATCTAATCTTAAGCTTTTGTATCGTTTAGCTCATCGAGTGAGCTAAGTTTATAAAGACAAACTACATATAAGTGGTTGTGGTCACGAGCCAACAAGCGACCTCGTGACCATCTATTAAAGTTACAAACAAACTCATCTTAAAAGTACATAAACAGATTAACTAATTCGGTTCTTAATCATATCTCTGTCATACAACTGTCGGACTAATCGTCGTCCTGCTGGCCTGCAGAGCGATTGTGGAGCGTGAGGCCCAGCTCGTTGCGATGCGCATGCGTCATTTTGTGTGCCTTGAGCTGGTGTGGCAGCCGAAAGCTCTTGTTGCAGGCAGCACATTTGTGCGCTTTGACTTTCGAGTGGGACAGAGAATGCGCCTTCAGCGATGTGGACAGCGAGAAGGTCTTGTGGCATACGCCGCAGACGTAGGGACGTTCATTGGTGTGCATGCTGCAAGAACAACACAAGATATCAACACAATAATCACAGCGATAACAATGCCACAACGAACCGCTCATGCTTGCGATGCGTGCTGCGATCGGCAAACCGTCGGCTACAATGGGCGCATGCGAACGGCTTCTCTCCCGTATGTGTGCGCATGTGGGCGGTCAGGTTGCAGGCGGCATTGAAGCGCTTCGAGCAGAGTCTGCAGGAGTAAACAGACAATGAGAATCGGCTGCAATCAGCTCGGAGTTTCTACTTACTCGCACTGATGGGGCTTTTCGTTGATGTGCAGGCGCTTGTGGGCATTGAGCTGAGAGGCATTTGGAAAGGAATTGGCGCACAAGGAGCAGCTGTGCTTGAGATTGAGACTGGACGGTTCGCAGGCAGCACCCAAATCGACGTCATTCAGGTCTATAGCCGAGGCAGGCGATGCAACCACCAGATCGAGCGGATCGACTGGATTTATTAGATTTATGGCTGAGACTTCACTATGCTCTTGTGCCACATGGGTAAGGGTGTAACTGTTGCATGCAGTGTCTGCTGTTTCGTCCTCCTTGACCACAATTATAAAGTCATCTGCAGCGTTTTTAAGCTCCGCATCATCAATTGTAGTTTCCACGCAGTAGTCGGCATCATCGTCTGATACCTCAGGCGTTTCATGGTTCTTGAGCACCGAAAATACCCTGACCTCCTGCTCAATGTTCAAGCACTCCTCACGTGCGGCTTCTGCCTCCCGCTGGGGATTTTGAAGCAATTTCTTGGGCGACAAAGTGCGGCGCACGACGTTGCGTAGATGCTCGTCCGCACGCTTGCAACCGCTGAGGAATGTGTGCACCAGCTGCAGGTTATAGACGCACCTGGCGCATATTTGATCGGGCAGTCCATCGCTTGGCTCTATCTATGAGAATTCAATATAATATTTATAGTTATTTGGATCGCATAAACTCACCGAGAGACCAGCGTATTCCTGCAGTTGTTTCACTAGTTCCTCATCGTCAAAGATAGGCTGCAGTGTCGGGCTGGCGTTGCTGGTGCAGGTGCGGCATAATGTCCATTTTATGCTGATTTCCATTTCAAATGAAATTCATGCAATTAGCAAATTTAAAAAGAATTTAAAAGCGTTTCTTAGAACTATACGGCACTTTCTGTTTCGAGCCCAAGCAAATAATCGATAACTTATCGACAAGTCAAATTCGAATCAAACTGTTTAACCACTGCTCAGAGCATAGTTATAAGCAAAGCAGCAAAACTGCTAAAAAGTAAATAGTTTACGTTTATTTAAATTTTGATGCAATAACATGCAGTTCTTGCACACAAATAATAATTCTGCACATATTAGTAACTTTTTAATATACCAATATATACCAAGGAAATAATCGATAAGTTATCGACAAGTCAAATTCAAATGAAATTGTTCAAGCAACCAATGCACTGCTCATAGCATAGTTAAAAGCAATGCAGCATAACTGCTAAAAAGCAAGTAGTTTACGTTTATTTAAAATTGTATTCAACAGCATGCAGTTCTTAGCACAAATAATAATTGTGCACTTGTTAGTAACTTTTTAATATACCAAAATATACTGAACTCAAATCGAGCGTGCGGTCTCACTGATATACGGTAATTGGAAACTTGCAACTAGAAATAAATAAAAGACGCCTTATCACAGTATCATTAAAATAATTATTGTTGAACGATCAAATAATGCCCGAATTTATGATTTGTCGAATATGCTTGAGCGAAGACATGCCAATCGATACGATGACACCGCTCTACGACGAGCAGGATGTGCAATGTCCGCTGGTCAGAAAAATCGAGGAAATCGGAAACATTAAGGTACGTTTGCTATAATGTCCAGCATTATATTAAATCTGCTCTGATTTGCCCATTTAGCTGCCGCCGCTGGACGACATGCCCAGCCTGCTGTGCTGCACCTGTGTCGGCCACCTGACCACCGCCTGCAAGTTCCGGGAATTGTGCCAGGAGAGTGAACGCGCCTTTGCAAGCACCGTCGTCAAGGTGAGCGGGATCTGGCTGCTGTGCTGCTTTAACTGATTGCAGATTTGTGTATTTTGTGTGGCAGGCTGAGCTGAAGCTGGAGCCCTGCGATGAGGGCACACAGATGGAGAATGTGGAGTACATTTACGAGGCGGCCAACGAGTTCATTGATGCCGACGATGCCATTGAGTTCGATGGCATGCTGGAGGAGCGGCTGGAGGACACCATTGAGGGGGCGGACAGCGACATCGATGAGCTGGACAAAGCGCAGCAGCAGCTGGACGACAAGAGCCTATTGATGGCGATAAACAGCGACAGTGATTACAATCCCATTGAGCGTGTGCGCAAGCCAAAGGTGCGTAAGCCTCGGCATACCAAACGTGGCCGTGGACGACCTCGCAATCCCGCCAATGCGCTGAAACACGGCCAGGCCAACAAGTCCAGCGAGGAGAGCTGCACAAGCATCATGTGCGAAATATGCGGCAACATCTACTCCAAGCGTGCCGCCCTCAACATTCACATGCGCCGTCACATGGATGAGAAGCCCTTCGAATGCGAGTACGTTTAACTGCGCTTTAATTACCTCCTCTCGATATTTATGCCAACTGTTGTTTCGTGCAGAATCTGCGCCAAATCCTTTGCGGGTCCCTCGGAGCTCAATCGCCACATACGCGTGCATACCGGAGAGAAGCCTTTTTCCTGTAAATACTGTTCCCGCTCGTTTGCCGATCGTAGCTCCAACATACGACACGAAAGGTGCGCAGTCCACAGCTTTAATCATTCCAAAAACGTTGATTGCAGCTCAGGTTTACTTTCAGAACCCACACGAACGAGCGTCCATTCAAATGTGCAACTTGTGGCAAGTGCTTCTCATACTCGAATGTGCTCAAAAATCACATGCTGACGCATACAGGCGAGAAACCCTTCTTGTGAGTCTTTTTATTGAACAGTTCTTTAAAAATATGTAACAATAACAAAATATGTTTAACAATTGTTCAGATGCCTGCCGTGCAACAAAACATTTTCCCGCAAACATCAGCTGGATCAGCATATGGGCACCATGACGCACGAGCAAACAGTGAGAGGTCTGCAGACGAATGGGGCGAATCTCTCGGACATGTATTAGTCATGTTAAACTTAGTCAATTGTTTCACTTATAAAATAAATGCACTTTCTTATTGCAAATAAGACGTACAAATCAAACAACCAAGGACACGCCAGTTTTTAAGTCTCCGCTTTCAATTTGTGAGCAAGAGATTTCCTATGAGCTTGTAGGTGGGACGGTCTGCAAAAGCCCATGTCACAGTCCATACACCTGTGAGATATAAAATGTTACTTTTTGAATTCTTATTTAAATTTAGATTTAGTCAAGGCTGATGAATCATTTGTGTAAATCACAAATTAAAATCAATATTCCGAATAACAACTTTCTATGTTCATTATTACGCGTATTATTTGATTTGTATTGGAGAGGGCGTAAATGGGGCGTGACATCCAAGATTTGATATAAACTTCATATGCGTTTGGCATAGGCCTACTAACTTCTGAAAACAGAATTTACGTAGTAGATAGATTTGTATGTCTTTAATTGGTCAATGTATTTATTGTTTGTAGCAGGGGCGTGGCATCCAACATTTGTAATAAAAAATGACCAAAACGGTTTCTCTAGCTCTTATAGATGCTGAGATCGACGCGTTCAAAAAGACAGATAGACGGGCAGACAGACAGACAGATCAAGAATATATATGGGCATTTCCACAGTCGCGCACATGACATTCGTACGCGTTCAAAGTAAAAAAACGGTTAAAAGGAAGCGATATTTTTTTCTTCTGAAAGGCTTAACATATAGCATTTAATTAGCTCTTTCATTGGTGGAAAGATTGATTTTGGGTAACTTTTCATTTTTAAGAAAATTGAAAAATTCAAGACATTTGTCACCGGAAGAAAATGGTAGTGGCATTTGAGGTCAACCAATTCAATCGCCAATTTCAGCGAATCCAGTGGCAATATTTTAATGCAACAAATTTTAAACTCTTGTGCATGGATGCCTCTTCAAAATGGTTATGATTTTTTTCAAAGATGACTTGCATTTTTTTTTTTAATTCAATTTAAAAAAATTGTAACGTGACATTTGGCACGTGACCATTTTTATGTATGTTTTTGTTATTGTTGTTGTTGGAAAGTATTTAAGGAACAAATGGTTAAAATGTTTTTAAATTGACAAAAATAATTGGAATTATTTATTTTTACATAACAGGAGTGATTTTGAAAACAAATGACTGAGCATGATGCTTCTGTTTGAGAAGCTGTTTTCAAAAAAAAAATGCCCTAAAAAACGTCAAAATGACAAAAAATGCGTTTTCGCGACTTTGCATTCGAATTTTTTGAAAACTATAATAGATTATAATAGATATTTTCAAATCTGTTAAATTTTAATATTTCTTAATGTTAAAAATGTTAAAAATATCATTTTTAAGAAATTTTAATTTTTTGGCCCCGGTGGACCTTTCTGTGGAAATGCCCATATACTTTGTGGCGTCTGCCACGCCTCCTTCGGCCTATTAACTTAGTGCAAAGAGGAAGTGTGGGTAACAGGCAAAAGGAGGCGTGGCAGAGCCAACAAAATTTATATATTCTTGATCAGGACGACAATCCGAGTCGAGCATGCCACGGACAAAATGCCGCACTAACTGAAGGGGGGTGGTGTGCTATACATATGCTCGTAACCTTGTGTGTGTGCCTTTGATTACATTTGTAAGTACATATACACAAAGTAAAGGCTCTTCTACTGTCGGTTACGTCCGACTGTAGCCTCCAAACTTCGGATCTGTACAGGGTTTAAAAAAATCGGCTTAGTCTACGACTTCAGTAGTAACTTTGTAAATGTAAACTTAAAGTTCTCGGTAAGAAATAATAAAAAAAATGAATAATTAATTGTAACATCAGTTTGACAATTACATTGGAATTGCTGATTCTGGGTTAATTTATTGTGAAATGAATATACAAAGTTTCTGATTCGATTTACGCCCGATTTGCAGCCCCAAAATTACCCCAACCTACTTATGTTTGCGAGGTAGCTTTCGTTGAACATTGCGATGCTTGCTCAAGCAGCTTGGGCTGATGAAACTCTTGCCACATTCGGGGCATGCAAAGGGACAAGTTCAAGTGGGACAGTTCAAGTGGCGCCTGCTGTGATAAAGCAAAGATCCGGAGTCCGCAAACTTACTGGGGCAGTAGGCGCATTTGTAGGGACGTTCGCGGGTATGAACGCGCTCATGACGATCCAACTCCCTTTTGGTGGTAAAACCTTTCTTGCAATATCTGCAAACACAAAGATTACATTTTAGTGGGCTTTAAATTGCTTTAAAATCGTAAATTGTCTTACCCGCAAATATAGTTTTTGATGCCGGAATGACGCACTTTGTGCTCCCGAAAGCTGTTTGAATTTTTCAACATCTTGCCACATTCATCGCAGACAAATACAGCCGCGGTTTTTTTTTTATTTTTAATATTGCGATCTGATTTCTGCGCAGGGATTTCCTCTGGGGCTGATTGTTCGGTCATATCCTGCTCGCAGTGATTATCCTCATCCAATTGAATGATATCATCATCATCGTTATTTTCAAATTCTCTAATTGATTCCATATTACAACATACAGGTTTGAATACCGGGAGAAAAGGGACTTTGCGTTTTCTTCTTTTCCACGACTGCCATTCACGCAAAACACACACTGTTTAAATCGTTACAAAAGTGCACAAAAATACCAACATTCGAAAAAGTCACAAGTATTTACTCGATGTGGCAACACTGCATGTCAACAATCATCAGCAAGCCATCAGCTTTGTAAATCATCTGCTTCTAAAAACATGTATTTACTTAATAAATTAACTTGTGTGCTTGTTTCCATATTACAACAAATAGGTTTGAAAACCGGGAGAAAATGGACTTTGCGTTTTCTTCTTTTCCACGACTGCCATTCACGCAGAACACACTGTTTAAATCGTTACAAAAGTGCACAAAAATACCAAATTTTGTAAATGCCACGAAAATACCCGATGTGGCAACACTGCATGTCAACATAAGCCATCAGCTGTTTTCGTACATCATCTGCATCTAAAAACATTTATTTTGAGTACAAAATAAATTTAATCACATTATGCTCTGTTTGATTGCACATTAAGAAAATGACTCTTCAGTGTCGAACTTGCACCAATGTGATTTACAATACGAATGCCAAAAACCTATTTGAAGCCGTAAACTCGGCGATGTTGAAAAACGTTGAATTTGTCGTAGGCGTTGCGGTAAGTTAAAAATTGATAAACATTTATTTATATATAATAGATATGGTATTTATTTGATTTGCAGCTGCAACAAGATTCAGAGTTGCCCGCCCATATCTGCGCTTGCTGCCTGGTCGATCTGAAACGTACTATGGGCCACATAAGGGTATTCCGCGATAGATTTATTAAAGCTCAGGCCAACTTGGAAAAGTGGAGGCCTGAAGTGGAAAATGCGCATTTTACTGAATCGGACAATGATGATAATACAAGTGACGATATTGACATTGATAAGCCGAACCTACCTGCATCTAAACAGGAAGAACTTTCGGAGAAGGAAAATAGTTTTGTAGATGAGCTGGAAGAATGGATTACGGAACAACAGCAAACCAATGAAAACGAAGTGGAGGCTTGTTATGAAGATCTTTCAGGTGAAGATACGGAAACCTTGGACGAGATCCATAATGAAGATCTTTCAGGTGAAGATACGGAAACTTTGGACGAGATCCATAATATAGGCGAATTCGACAGTGATAGCCAAGATGCCACAGTATGCGAGGAATATCAGCAAATCGAGCCAAAAATAGTTCCCAACGAATCCAGTACAAATGTTGAACAGACGTTCAACAAAAAAAAGAAACCTTATAGCAGCTGGAAGAATCTCACCGAGGAGCAGATCACGGAGCGCAAGAGGCAACAACGGCGACGAGACTGCGTCTGTGATCAGTGTGGCAGGCATTTCACGGACCAAAGCAACTTCAAGCTGCATTGTCTGCGGCACACGGGAGTTAAGAATTTTCCGTGTGAAAAGTGTGGAAAACGCTTCTATACGGAGCATTTGCTGCAGCTCCATGAGCGGATCGTACATCAGAAGGAGCGTCCGTATGCCTGCAAGTACTGTGATAAGACGTTTCACAACAGCACAACCAAAGTTATACACGAACGGTGAGCTTAATAATTCCCACTTAATAATAACCCCCACTACTTTCAATCACATTGTTATTCAGAATTATATAAATACATTTGTATATATTTTCTGGAATTATTGTAATACCCTGTGGTAGAGCTGGGATCGATCTTTAGTTTTTTGCAGTTTGGTTAAGCATAAATAACATTCTTTATTTTCATATTATCTTGATGTTATGTTGAGTTTAGACATATCGAGCCCTTCCCGCGAAAAAGACGTAACCAACATTTTTTCGATTTTCGGTTTTTGATGCAATTATGTTCATAATCACCCAACTCATCTACACAAAAAATTTCATAATTTTATCTTGCGTATTTACTGAGATATCAGCCTGTCAATTATATCGCAAGCGCCAGATTTACTGCGAATTTCAGACGCGTTCTCGCGAAAAAAACGTTCTCCTGTAAAATTTGCTTTTGTTGGTTACGTTTTTTTCGCGGGAAGGGCTCGATATTTTAAATGTGTTTTCAAGTTGCTTGTTTTTTGTAGGATGTTAGGCCAAACAAAATGCGTTCAAAAAGTGTGAATATAGCTTTCGAAATGCTCAATCTAGAACAGGCTTATACGAATAAAATAATGCATAAATGTGTGTGTGTGTTGTGGTTGTGTGTGTGTGGTTTCATCAGTTTAAACAAAACATAAGATTATCAGTGTGTTAAACGAGAGTTGTTTAAGGCTTGTGGAGATCAGTCCTAGACAAAAAAATACTTGAGATGAATCGGTGCTTAGCAGTAGCCTCTGTCGGGGACCCGACGACGCGGCGCACACCGGATGATGTCGTCCACGCGGAGTATCATCTCGGCTGCCTCGGAGGCGGACAGCAGCACCTGCCGCTTGACGGCGAAGGACTCTGTGATGCCCAGCTCCCGGACATCGGCCACCTTGCCCTGGTCCATGTCCAGGCCGAGCAGATGCTTGCCCTGGGCGTGGCCGGCGCGCAGCTCCGAGATCAGCTGGGCGGAATCGAAGCCAGCGTTGTCGGCGATCGCCGTGGGCAGCGACAACAAGGCGCGTGCGAAGGCCTCAATGGCAATGGCTTCCTTGCCGGGCGTCTGCGATGCCTTCTTTATCACGGCAGTGGCCATGAGCGCCTCCGAGCAGCCGCCGCCGTAGATGATGCGCGACTCCTTGACGGTGGCAGCCAGCACACAGAGCGCATCGTGCAGGGAGCGATCTGCCTCGTCGAGGATCTGTTGTGTGGCGCCACGAATGACAATGCTGCATGCCTCTCCCAGCTTGACGCCGCTGAAGCGCAACAGCGTGTCTTCGCCAATCATCATCTGCTCGATGACCTTGCATTCGCCCAGCTTGACCAGCGATGGATGCTCAAACGTGGACACAATCTCGCCGCCGGTGCAGTAGGCCAAACGCTCGATGCCATCAAAATCGGCATGCTCTATGGCCATCACTTGGGCATCGGCGAACAGCTGCTCGGGATAGTTGTAGATCAGCTGGCGATTGATGAACACATTGCATTTGTGGGCTACAATTTTGTCCACCTTCTGCTTCATCTTTTCCTTCTCGGCCATCTCGAGATCGGCGATCTTGGCCAAAGAGTCCACCTTAATGCTGCTGCCAAACACCTTGATCTTGTCCGTGTCCATCGGCGTGTTGGCAATCAGTATGCGGGCGTTCTCGATGCGCTGTGGCTGGTGCACGCCGGGCTTCTTGTCCAGCAGAAAGCCCTCGTCGAGGAAGGAGTCGCTCAGCGTGCCGCCGGACTTCTTTATGATCTGTATGGACTTGAGCTCGCCGGATCCCTTGAGGCGCAGCACAGCGTCCACCGCCAGATTGGCAAAGAAGTCCTTATGCTGATGCAGGATCTTCGATGAGAGTGTGGTGCGTGCAATATTCAGCAAATCGTTCCTGAACCTCTCATTATTCGAAGAGTTATCCTGTGCCGCAGCTGTCAGCGCGTCCAGAGCCACCTGCGTGGCTACGCGCCAACCGGCCACAATTATCTGTGGATGCAGTTTCTGCTCCACCAGCTTCTCGGCCTCGCGCAACAGCTCGGAGGCCAGCACGGTGACGGATGTGGTGCCATCGCCAACCTCCTCGTCCTGCACACGCGACATGTCCACCAGAATCTTGGCAGCCGGATTATCAACGCCAACGGCACGCAGTATGGTGGCGCCGTCATTGGTCACCTCCACGCGTCCGGCATTGCGACCGGATGAGACCAATATCTTGTCCATGCCCTTGGGGCCCAGAGTGCTCTTCACCAGATCCCCAATGGCGATGGCGCCAATGAACGACGACAGACGCGCCATCTCGGCTTTCTCCTCCTGCGCCTCGCTTTTCAGCACGCGCACGGGATTCAAGGACATCTCCATTTTGAGTGCTTAATTAATAAGCTTTCGATCACAGAATTCGGAGTACCGCACACAACGCGACTCAGCGACAAAGAAAATGGCAAAAGAATGTTCAAGTAGAGCTGCAAAACTATCGATGTTACCATCGATAGTATCGATGTTTTCAAAATGGTCCAATATATCGATGTTAAAAACTTAACATCGATATATCGGATGCTTCACTGCATGGTGTCGCTTCAAGCTTCAATTAATAACATTGGTTGCATTCACCAGGTTACCGCTGCATGGATCGCTCACCCGATAATCGATGAAAGCAACCCTTCGCTCCATGTAACCTGGTGAATGCGTTTGATACATTTTGCAACTTGCAACAGTCTTTTATGCAGAAAGTCTTCAAATAATTAATTTTTAAAATGCATACAGTTATTTTTGATTTATTTGTTTACAATTTTGAATTGAAATCAGCTGTTTTTATCGACTATCGATGAATGCAGCGGAAAAAGCAGCG
Source organism: Hypselothyrea guttata (assembly GCA_035045125.1). Taxonomy (NCBI): domain Eukaryota; kingdom Metazoa; phylum Arthropoda; class Insecta; order Diptera; family Drosophilidae; genus Hypselothyrea; species Hypselothyrea guttata. The sequence continues at coordinate 188,827 of JAWNNJ010002348.1, forward strand.
ATGAATCAGAAAAATTTTATGATGCATGCGCTGCAATTTTATGCTGCATTCAGGGTTGCTTTCATCGGTTATCGGGTGAGCGATCCATGCAGCGGTAACCTGGTGAATGCAACCATTGGCTGCGTTCACGGCCGTTGCGCTCTATGGAGCGATTAACCGATAACGATTATTTAGCCGAAAATTGCAACCCTAAATGTGGCATAACTGTAAAATCTCGTGGAGCGCATGTAGCCTAAATTTTTGCGCTCCATTGGATAAAATTATCGCTCCATGCAGCGAACACAGCTGTTTAAATTTGAAAATGTAAAAATTTATCGAGTTATCGCTCCATGGAGCGCTACGGCCGTGAACGCAGCCATTGGTTGCATTCACCAGGTTACCGCTCCATGGATCGCTCACCCGATAACCGATGAAAGCAACCCTTCGCTCCATGTAACCTGGTGAATGCGTTTCATACATTTTGCAACTTGCAACAGTCTTTTATGCAGAAAGTCTTCAAATAATTAATTTTTAAAATGCATACAGTTCTTTTTGATTTATTTGTTTACATTTTGAATTGAAATCAGCTGTTTTTATCGACTATCGATGAATGCAGCGGAAAAAGCAGCGATGGATCAGAAAAATTTTATGATACATGCGCTGCAATTTTATGATGCATTAGGGTTGCTTTCATCGGTTATCGGGTGAGCGATCCATGGAGCGGTAACCTGGTGAATGCAACCATTATTTTACATAAGCAAAACCAGAATGGACTTTTAAATTTGATACGTTAACTCCTGTGTTTATTAACCGATTTTAATACGCTTTTCAGGATAATTTAATGTTATAGAAGAGAGTTTATATTCCGAATAAGAATATTCTATGTTTATTATTACGCTTTTTATGTTAAAAACTGCGAGGTTATGTTTATTGATATTGGGCACAAAAGGGGCGTGGCATCCATGATTTGAAATAAACTTGATCTGTGTATTGAATACACCTACCGATAGCAACCAAAACAATTTCTCTAGATTTTGTAGTGTCCAAAATTGATGCGTTCATTCTTCACCCTGATCAAGAATATATCGCTCGTATTTCAAGATAAACGCGTTTAAAGTTTTCAAGCGCCGTGTATCTCCATACAAGGTGGAGCGACATATTCTCTTCTCGCGCTTTGTGTATTGAAGATAGGATAATGAAATTTTGACACAAGATAGATTAATATCCAACGAACATTACTGCACAGGGCTTATGGGAAACTCTGCCGCGTAATCTCTTTTGTGATGCATCACCCAATCTAAACAGGCTATTACCCTATTGTACAAGCTACTACAAACAGTAACAGCAATTATATTATATATTATATATTGAAAAAAAAAAAAATATATATATATATATACAAAAAATACAGATCTGCAAGAACCTAAATATGTCTTTGTACAGCTCCCACACCCAAGAACGACCATATCCTTGCAGGCATTGTAAGAAATCGTTTAACTCTGGCTCCGATCTCAAGAGACATGAATTAATTCACAATGGAATTCGATCATATTTGTGAGTATATATCTAAAATTGTATTAACCAACTAAATGTTTTTTTGTTTACATTTCAGCTGTACCATATGCGATAAGACTTTTCAAAGAAATACCCATTTACGGGTTCATCTTCGCTCTAAATGGCACATTTTAAAAGCAACACATCTTGGCATATTGTCTGAAGACGTAGAGTGAAGAAAATAAAGAATTTCATATATTTGGACAAATTGAATTGTATGTTGTAATCAGATCTGATCTGTCTGTTTTTTGAAGAACATTTGCTAAAGAAATTGTAAAACTGCGGAAATTGGGAATTTTGCCTTTTTTACAATATAACAGCTTTTTGCAGCTTTTTCTTAAATTTTACAAAAATAATATAAATATGGGCCTATTATAAGTATTTTGATTGAAATTTGCCCTTTAACACATTTAATTTAAAGCACTTAAGAACAATCTTAGCTGTTTTCCGGGTTTTTGTGTAAACATATTTTATTTTGCTTTTTTTTGTGTTCAACCCGCCAAACCGAGTTTTTCCCGTTAAAAAAGACAGCACTGGTTTGCGCTATTGGCGGAATACCATCAATTAACGCTCAACAGCTGCATATCAGCTTCGCTTTTGATGCGGCTATTTTTATCTTTGCAGGGTTTGGTCACACTCTTGATTTCATTATTGTTAATTTGCATATTGAACACAAAAACTTGTTGTTACTTTTCACACGCAAAATGGAAGAATTTTGCCGCTGCTGTGGCAAAACGCTGACTGCAGAAAGAACGATAAATATATTTTCGGCCATGGGACAGCGTCAACTGCACTGCGTGCGCACAATAACAAACTGCTGGGTGGAGAAACATAAATGTTCAAATCGAGTTAACAACAAACTGATTTTGATTATTTCTGTTGCAGGTTGAAAATATATCAGGATTTCCCATTTATATGTGCGAAGATTGCCAGCTGCTCATCAAGAAAGTCACGGCATTCCGCAAGCGCTGCATGAAAATCGAGGCATTCCTCAGCAGACAAAAGGCCAGACTAAGCTCGAACAGCGACAATTCAGCGACTGCAACAGCGGAAATAGCCAAAATAAACGATCCGCTGCGCATAGATCAGGAGCTCTTGGAGATCAGCATGAAGGAGGAAACATCGAGCATACATCAGGACGAAATCGAAGATCTGGCTGAGCCCAATGCCGACGAAATAGCAGAATGCTTCTATGAAAACCAGCCCGATTCTGACGAGCCCGCCGAAGAGGCACCCAGCAATTTGGCCCATATCGCCAGACCGAAGTTTAGGCCAATGTCTGTGCCCAAAAAGACGTCCAGCAGCTTTGCAGCGCTCAAGGCAAAGGACGCCCGCAACTACACAATGCGCATTGGCAACAGAACCATGTACATCAAACTGACCGACGAGAAGGAGCCCAAACGCATCGTGGATCGGGATCGACAGAGCGCGGTCATCAGACCCTGCATCTGCGAGCATTGTGGCCGGCAATTCAAGGACGCCAGCAACCTGAACGTGCACCTGCTGCGGCACGCCGGCACCAAGAACTTCGAGTGCCAGCAATGCCACGAGAAATGCTACACGCTGCACCTACTCAGGCGGCACGAGCTCAAGCACACGGAGGGTCCTTACGGCTGCTCCTTCTGCGGCCAGCAGTACAGCACCAACAGCTCGCGTATGCGGCACGAACGGTAAACCCAATCCAGCGCTGTCAATTTGTCCTTTTTCCAGACAGATCTGTCCTTTTTTAAACCGGTTTAGTTTGTCCCCTATCCGCAAAAATTATTTTATCCTTTTTTCATCATTTTTATACACTGTACCTATTGAAAAATGGGAAATACCGAGTTAATAACTTTGTCAGAATGTATGCAACAGGCAAAGGAGACGTGGTAGACCCCAAAGATATATATATTCTTGAGGATGACGAGCTAAGTCGATTTAGCCCTGGTCATTTTTGAAAGGTATATACCATACACAGATCTAGTATATTTCAAATTTTAGACGCCACGGCCCTATCGCAAACAATGACCATAAATAGAATACATTGACCAATTAAAGACATACAAATCTATTTCAATTAAATCTTCCCATAAATAAGGGCTTTATGATTAACTGAACTGCTTCTAACGGCTCGATGGCTTGGTTGGTCCCCATACAAACTTATATGAAAGGGCCTCCGCTTAAAACGTCTCCGCTTTTAGCGTCAAACCGCTTATACCGACGAGATTTTTCACAATTCAACCGGATATTGCGACGTGCCGAACAAAAAAAAAAACTTTAAAGAGGAAAATTTGATTTCTTTAACAATGCTAAAAGAAGCAAACAAAATCATGGATTTTGTGTTTTTTCAATACGAAAAAGAAACTAAATCATGGATTTTGTCTTCCGGATATAACGACGTAAAATCGTCGGTCCCTTGAAAGTCGCTATAACCGGATTCTACTGTATTAAATTTTTTGTTTTGATTAAAAAATTAATTTGTTTTATTTTAAAACCTATTACGAACATGGCATCCATAAAATAAAAAAAAATATTTTTTTATGCTCCTTTCGGATGTGCGTCTTCCGGATATAACGACGTAAAATCGTCGGTCCCTTGAATGTCGCTATAACCGGATTCTACTGTACATTCAAAATAATTTCAATATGAAAATCTTCAATAGATCATAATTCTTGATACAGGGAATAAGAGATTCGGGCTTGCCGAACTGTTATGTCTCGTCTTGTAACAATCGCGCATGCTATATATAATTTGTATCGGATCGGTTTTATATTGCAATTCCGATTCTACAAACATTTGTGAAAGCGATGCAATCCTAATTTATTTGAGTGTAATTGCTTTGGACATATAGAGCATCGATTAATGGCGGGTTTTATGTTGCCAAAACTATTTGGAAACTTTTAAAATGCTTATTCCCATAAATCTTGAAAAACAACTTTATTCATATAAATAATTATTTGCGATAAACGTTGCCTCAAATAACGATTCGACAATAATATTTGAATCTATAGCGATTGATTTAATTTACTTATTATTTATTTTATGTAAATATAGTTTTAGTCTTTTCTTTTAGCTTTTTTATTGACTTTAGCCGCTTTATTCCTTTATTTTAGCTCAAACTTAGTTGGTTCTTTTATAAAAGATCTGTCTTGTTTTTTTGGGTTCATCCTGTCCTTTTTTTGGTAGTACTAACGACAGGGCTTCTTTATTTTACAGCGAAGCCTGCAAAAAGGGCAAGGCGCCTGAGTCGATGTTCGAGACGATCAAACGGGGCGAGAGAACCTTCCAGTAAGTATAGTTTAGAGTCAATTTATGCGCAGAGATTAAAGAGTTTACATTTTATTTTTATTCTCAGCTGCACTGTGTGCGACATTTGGTTTCTACGGGCCGGCAATTTGCAGCAGCATTTGAATTCAACGGTTCACAAGACAAACGAAAGACTCAAGAAGAAGGCAATGAAAGCCAAATGCTTTGTGACTGAGAAAGCTCTTAATTGAAATAAATAAATCCAAGATTCTCATTTAAGTGCACTCCTCGGTTCGGACGTCCATTTGGGCCTTTTCCAGATTGTTCTTATGCATCTTGCTGAACTGATGCGAGCACAAGTTAAACTTGTAACGAAAGAAGGCGTCGCAAATGTCGCATCTGCAAAATCACATTATTATTCAACATCGTACAAAATAAGTCAATACAGTCGGGTCTCGATACATAGTTCGAAATGGCAAGAGGATAACAAATTATAAGCAACGAAGAAAACATTTTAATTTTAAAGAGATTTAAAAATTCTTGGTAAGTTTTCGTATATTCTGTTGCATTGCGAATTATAAGAGCTTATGAAACAAAAATGTTTAATTTCATGGGAGTTTAAATATTCTTGGTTATTAGCAATTATAAAAGGTATTATTATTATTATTATTGGGAACTAGTGTACTGCGACCTGAAAGATCTATTGTACTTCCTGCTGAGTCTAAAGCACGTCCATTAATCCAATGTCCCGAATGAAATCGAGTAACTTCATCGGACTAAGTCCGATCTATCTCCCTTCCTGACATTATGAGCTTGCCTAGGTTAAGGTGCCTTTTGCGTGCTATTGCACAGCAGTCTGTTAGAATATGCGTCGATGTTTCAATCTCCGCATTAGTTATTATAAAAGGTAACGAAACCAAAATTAAACTTATAAGAGGTTTAAATAATCTTTGAGTTGCTAAAACTACGACAATTATTGAGTAGACCAAAACAACGTTTTACGAATCATTAGATTTTTGTTCAAGGGGACAGCAGTTTTCACTAATTTCCGATTAAGCGGTGTACCAATTATCGTGACTCGACTGTGATTAAGTGGTAAGCCAACCTGTAAGGACGTTCGCCGGTGTGAATGCGGGCGTGTTCCTTTAATTTGCTGCGGGTGTAGAAGCCCTTGAGGCAAATGTCGCACTCGAAGGGCCGCTTGCTGTCGTGCCGCATCTCGTGCTTCTTGCGGGAGTGTGGATCCGTGAAGCTAAAGTGGCAGTATTTGCATTTAAATGGCTTCTCGCCCGTGTGCACATTGTGGTGCCAATTCAGTGCATATTTGTTCGCATAGCTTTTCTCGCAGTATTCGCAGTAGTACCGCACGCTTTCCCCCGGCTGCAGCTGCATCTTGGTCTGCTGCGGCGTTTGTGGCACAATCTTCGGCTCGATTCGCTGATTCAGCTTGTTGGCGTTCCGCTGAATGCGCGGCGATGCTGCATGCACCTTTCTGAAATGCGAATAATGCAGTATTAGATAGATTCTCAGACAATGCTGAGCTGCTGGCTTACTTTTCGTGCAAATATCGTGTGTTGGACGAACTGAAGGCCTTGCTGCAGTAGTTGCAACCAAAGGGCAGCTCGCCTCTGTGGTGGACGCGTATGTGAATGTTTCTCATGTAGGCGTCGTAGAAACCTTTGGGGCATTCGGGGCACTGATAGTTTTTGGTCTGTGTATGGCGTAGCATGTGAATCGTCAGGTTGCACTTGACGCGAAAGGAGGCGCCGCATTGATCGCACACATGATTTAGGGGCATGGCTCGGATCTGTTCACGCCGTATGCGGTTTTTCTCCTCCTTGGTGCGCTTGGGTCGTTTGGGCTTTGGTTCGCGCAGTCTTCGCCTGCTTTGCCTTGTTGATTTTGATTTATTTGTTGGTTTTTGCTTTTGGCCAGAGCGTGATACCCTTCCCTCTCCCTGGTACTCGTTTAAAAGATCCACGTAGATTTGTGCACCCAGCGCAATGCTCTGCGAATCTTCTGTCTTCTTCCCATTGTCTATGCCAAGATCGATCATCTCGACTACAGTTTGCTCCGCCGTTGGCGAATTAAATACAATTTCCTCCTTTACAATGCTTTCATAGCTGGAATTTAGCATCTCCAGGTCGTTGTCTGTCTCCTCCTTGACCACGGAGACCAAGGAGTCATCGCTGCTTCTTAGCTGCAGCTCTGTTTGAATACACGTTTCCCGGAACTCAATTGCCGTATGCAGTTTACTGACACAGCTGCGGCACATGAAATGCGACGTATCATCTTGGCGTTTGATCTGCAAGCAACCAATTTTCACATTTAGTCCATTATAACCAGTAAGGCGGGGCAGATCAGTCGGACGGAAGGCTATCGGACGTAACCGACAGTAGGGGACCCTGTGCATTGTGTCGAACAAAATGTCTGTTTCATATCTTCGCTGTTTCTCATCCGAGCGCGATGTTATTTACAGCCTCGATAGAGAATGTCATAACCTAGTTTCATGTTAAATTACCAATCAATAGCTTTCAAACTGTGGCTACAGCAGCCTTTTGTGATTGCTTGGGAAGGAAGGGAGGTATCCAAAATCTAAAATAAACTCGTGCTGCTTACGGAATAGGAGAACCTAAATACCGAATAGTGTTTCTAGCTCTTATAGTTGCTGATATCTAGGTGTTTATACGGACGGACAGACAGACAGACGGACGGACGGACATGGCTATATCGCTATATATAGTTAAGATTCTAAAAATTGTGTCCCTAGCTCTTATAGTTTGCGAGGTCTAGGTGTTCATACGACCGGATAGACGGATATTACTATATGTACAGCTCGTCGATCTGATGCCGAATATACATATATACTTTGTGGGTTGTACCACGCCTTCTGTTGACGGTTACCCACATATTTCATTTGCACTTAATAGACCCTTTTGTACTTTTTCAAAGTACTGGGTCCAAATATTGAAATACCCACCCAGATTCCGGTTATCACTTCAATGTGGTACAACATAACTGCGTTCTGCTCATCGTTGAGATCCTTGGCGTGTTCATCCACAACGAATGATTGATCGCAGGTGCGACAATGTTTCTCATCAAGAGCACTCTCAAAGCTGCCATTGGTGGTGTTTAAAGAAATATCAAAGTCCGTTTCCTCCTCGCCCAAGGGATCATTCTCGCTAGGAGGATGTGGAGTAAACGCATTGCCCGAAGCGCTAACGAAATCGGGATTGGAAGCTAGCTCCCGAGCTGCGGCTTCCTCCAATATTTCGGCCACCAGCTTTTGGTTTTTACACCTTTCCCGCTGTTCACGTTCGTCCAAGCTGAGATCGTTGTTATTGATGCAGGGCACGGCACCTGGCCTCAGCGTGCGCTTGGAACACAAACCTGTTCAATTGGAAATTCATTGTAAATAATAAAATAATAATAATAATAAACAAACAAACCCATCTGGAACTGCAATCCGCCTTGGATATCCTCCTCTTTGAAATGCTCATTACAAATCGCACTCTTGTGGTAGGCTTGGTGTTTGTCCTTGTTGTCTTTGCGGCAGAACGCAAGCCATATTTCCAAAGTATCTGGGTTCTTTGGGAAGCTGAAGAAACTGAACTGCTTTGAATGCTTTTGCTTAGCTCGAAACTTATTGCTGCAGTTATGCACCGCGCATTTCATTTTTTACAAAACCTTTTTTGTGACGTCCCACCCAAATGTTTGCCAGGGCTGACAATATTTCTTGGATTTTTCAGTGTTGCCAACACCTCTTATTTTGAGCCGCACAAATTGTGCATTTTGCAAAAAAATCTTATTTGGCAAATTTGCGCCTTAAATAAATAAGTTTTTAATGAAAAATACAAATGTTGTTTAAGTTAACATTCGTTACCATTCAAGATTAAAGCTATTTTTGCGCTATGAAACTTTAGACAACACTGATTTATCAGTCATCGATAACAGCGTGTGTTTATCGAACGTAAACGTAAACAAACAATTTGTAGACAAATATGCGTTTATTTATTTAATTTAATTTATTGACTTTAATCATCCTCAAATGCGTTTAACTCCATGGTAGCTTTACTCTGATGAGCCTTAGACCGGTAATGGGTAATTAAAGTAGATTTGCGATTAAAATGAACATCGCAAATAATGCAGCTGATGGAAGAGAATTTATGAATTAGCAAAGTTTGAGCCCAAATAAATATCAATTATGCCAACATACTTAAAAGCCCTTTCGCCTGTATGTACAACTTCGTGCTTGTCCAAGCCGCTCTTTTTACTGAAGCTTTTCTCGCACAACTTGCATGGATATGTCCGCTCCTTAATGTCCAACTTCAAGTACTCCTTGTGCGTCCTGCGAATGATTATCTTGTAAATAGAACCACAGAAAACTGATTTATTGCATACCTCTGATGTCTTAGCCGTATCATGCTGCTCGCAAAACGCGCCCCACAATATAGACACGCATATGGTTTCTCGCCCCGATGCTGTATGCGCTTGTGCAGGTTGATCAAATGCTGGGTAAAATCTTTATGTCCGCATTCCTCGCACTCGAAATTCTTAACGCCCAGGTGACGTTGTGTATGCCTATTGAAATTGGCTTTGTCATTGAAGTTTCTGCCGCACTGATCACAGAAATAGTTTGTCAATTTTTTAATTCTGGAAGATCTGCTTTTTTTTGACGGATGCGCAGAAGTTTTGGTTTCCTTCAGGCGCGACGAGGTTGAGGGAAATGTATCTGCAGTAGCTTTATTACTATTCTGTTGCACGTCGTTGCAATAATAATTTTGCACATTTGTTTCAATTACAGTTGCCTCTTCCACATCCGCAATATCGTCTGCTGAAGCTAATGAATTGACCAGTTCCTGCTCAATTTCCTCTGAAATAAACTCGTCTTCCAGTGGCTCGATATCTTTAATATTGTACTCTTCAGTTTGCTCTGTTGCACATCCGATTCTCAGATTATTATTTACTCTAATACAGCGCTCTCGGAATCTAATTGCGTGCTTTAAATCCGATAAGCATTTTACGCAGATTTTATCGGGCATATTGAAGTCGTCGATCAACTGAAAAATGTTGCAATTAATAAATAAATGAACGAATCTAAATAAATTCAGCTTACTAATATTCCGGTTAAGGTTTCTATTTTCTCCACAATGTTGTTATAAGTAAAAATGTTTGTGGCATTCGAACGTTTAATTCGCTTTCCACAAGTTCTACACAAAAATGCCCAAGACATTTTATATTTTTGTTGTTTACATTTGTTTGTTTACTTCTCGCTGTTAAGAAACAGAGCTGTTATTCCGTTTAAGCCTAGATATGAATGGCAAAACAGCCGCGTATCGCTGTGAATGGCTTGTTTGAACCTCATAGAGCAGACACGAATTTGAATTTGAAACTCCTGTCTATCCGTCTATTTGAACTAACAGTGCTAAAGCAGCCGTTTTGGTCATTTTTGATCAAGTTTACTTTAAATGTTAGATGCCACGCCCCTACCGCGATAAATGACCATAAATAGAATACATTGACCAATTAGATAGGTAGATTATTAATATCTACCAATTATGTAAATTTTAATTAAATCGTTCCATAGATAAGATAAATATTATTAATTTAATATATTCATATTGACATTATTTTGGATGTACAACATTCAACCGTAGGCAATACTATATAATATTGAAAACACAAGTCTAGTATCAAGAGCCGTTGCGAACAGTTCAGCTTAAAAAGCCGTTGAGAAACCTTTGGCAGCTCAAGCCGACTTGTAGCCTACAAGTTGCAGGTCTTATATTGAGAATGACCCCATTACATTTGTAATGGCCTCCTCGTAGTGTTCTCTGGTTATCGATCATCTTAAATAATAGGTAGCTGATTCGAGCGGCGAAATAGTATATTAAATTATAAACATTATATAAATTATTATTTTATAAATAAATTTAATTATTTGTAAAGTAGATAACAAATAACTTAAAATTGTATTGAAATTATTTTTCTAAAACTCTTCAATATAGATATTCCTTCAATTCCAGTTCTATGTATTCGTCTTCTTCGTTGTTTTCCCCCATTTCTACTGCTTCGTCTTCTTCATGATCTTCATGGTCTACTTCATGGTCTTCTTCATGGTCTTCTTCTTGGTCTACTTCATGGTCTTCTTCATGGTCTTCTTCATGGTCTACTTCATGATTTTCTTCATGGTCTTCGTTGATTTCACTTACATTTTGTTTCTTATCAAGTAATTCCATTGCTTTCTTATGGCGCTTGGACCGATAGTGAATTCTCAATTGAGTACCGAACGGAAAAGCAACATCGCATGCATCGCATCTGAAATAAAAAATTCCATAAATATTTGATGATCAAACAGGGTATAAAAATTTGGACCGATTTAATGCGCTTTTCAGAATAGGTAAAAACCATAGACGAGAGTATATACTCCGAATTTCATCGCTATATGTTCAATATTACGCTTGTCATTAGGTTTTTATCGATTAGGGCACAAATGGGGCGTGACATCCAAGAGTTGAAATAAACTTCATTTGCCAACTACTGAATACAGAATTTATGTAAATACTTTTGCATCTCTTAAATTGGCGAATGTATTCTATTGTTGATTTTCCCATTTTTCAATTGATACAGGGTATAAAAAGTGTAGTAACTAACCTATGGGGACGTTGACCAGTATGCCAAAATTCATGGTGGGTCAAACTGGAGCGTGTGATGAATGATTTATCACACAACCGGCACGAATACCGCAAGATCTTTATGTGTTTTACACTGTAAAAAAAATCAAGTCAATTATGGTACAAATAAAGACTAATTCAATTGGCCTTACTGCTCATGCCGACTACGCGCGGTGCTTGAAGGGAATCGCATATCACAAAATTTACAGGAGTACGGGGTTTCCCCCTTGTGTCTCGTTCGAATATGTAAATTCAATAGGTGCTGCGTTATGAATTTCGCAGGACACTCCTCACATTTATAAGCTCTGATCCCCGTATGCCTCTCTATATGTCTCTTCAGATTGGTGGAATTCGAAAAGACACGACCACATTGCTCACACATGTATGAATGCGTTGGTCCAGAACTTTTCACATTTTTGGCAACCTTTTTTTTGGGTTTAGCATTAACAGTTCTTTTTCTTTTCGAAACGAACTTAATAACCTGAAAATCTTTAATGGGCGGCGATTCCAGGACCTTCTGGGGTTTCTTATGATTCAGTTGTGTATTGGCCTGAATTTCTGCACTTTTATGTTCAGCATTTTTATAATCGTCCAATTTGTTCCGTTGTGAGTCGCTTAGAACGATGGCAAAGGGTGGAAATGTTTGTTTTTGTGTTTTTATCGCATGATATGGTAATGTTATAGACCGAACAATGTGGGATTGTGAATGTCTCGAAGAAATTTTATCCACATCCGCGGCGTATTCATTTTTATTGTCCTCCAAGAACAGCTTTTGTGTCCTTATACAACGTTCCCGAAATTCATTTGAGTGATTTAAGTCTAAATGGCAACGATCACAAATTTTGTTGTGTCTGCAACGGTCATTGTTTAACTGTAACCAAATAAATTTAATTTTATGAAGCATTCTTTCGTTTTTTTTTTTTTTTGTCTTACGCTCAATCCTGTAAGTTTTTCAAGCTTGCCCAAAATTCCGTTGTTTTCGTTTAGCAAATTTGTGCCGCTTAAGTCGTCTAAGATTATGCCGCATGTCCGACAGAGATCCATCGGTATATCTTTTGAAACTGGGGATGTAGATCATATCAAAATTAAATCTGTTAGCAAAATGCAATATAGGCAAAGCTACTTCAGTTGAAAGAAACTGCTCCATTCTAAATGGAATTTGGTTCTTTTCAACATTAAATAATATGAAAAAATATATGGACAGGGCAGATCAGTCGGACGGGCCCGACTGTAGAATACCCTGTGCCCTTCATTTTATATACAATATAGTAGAACAATCACACTAAGCGTATCAGCAGTATTTCTTCTTCTTCCCTTTTTACGTGCGCCAGCTGCGCTTCGCTGCTGCTGCTGCGCTCCTAGGCAGTGTTGCCAATTTGTCCTTTTTCCGGACAGATCTGTCCTGTTTTTAACGCTTCATCCGGAAAAAAATGCAAAACATCCGCATACCAGAAATCTGTCCTTTTTTTCTATTTTTTATCCGGAAATCTGTCCTTTTTTGGATTTTCTATGTTAATGGCTGTGCAACATTGTTTTTATGAGTTTTTTTAATTGACATGCAGGTTCTCTATTATCGTAAGCAGCACGAGTTTGTTTCAGATTTTTGGTATCTAGACTCCTTCATCCGCGAATCATCAAATATCTACACCTATCTCAAAAATCTCGAAAACGATAAGCGCCACAGCAGCCACAATAATAGCGCTACTGACTTGAAATTTGGCATGTGCGTAGTCTATGGTATTCTCCACCGATGCTATAAATTTATTTATGATTTGAATTAGAATTAGCGAAGATATGCAAGAGACAATTTTTTTCAAAATGCGTATATGTTCCACTGCAGCCACAATAATAAAGCTACTACACTGCAATTTGGCATGTATGGAGCCTACAGAATAATCCGTCGATGTTGTGAATTACATTACAAACGGACAAGAAACAGCGAAGTTATGTAACAGACCATTTTTTTATAAATGAAAGTAAGTCCCACAATAGACACAGTTTAAAAGCTACACACTTGGGATTTGGCATGCACGCAGCCTTTGGCTTTATTCGTCAATGCTGTGAATTACATTGCCAACGGAAAAGAAACAGCGAAGATAGCGCAGACAGAGAAGCCACCTATATCTTGCAGACTATAAGAGCTATAAATACCATTTTTTGGTATTTGTGTTTTCCTATGCAGCCATCAGATCAAGATAGTTTGGGTTTTTTGATAACTCCTTCCATTCTTTCGCTAACCGAAAAACCAAATTAGCCACAGTTTTCATTTTTTAATCTACAGTTTAACAGCTAATGACTTAGGATATAGTATGTACGTTGTATATGTCAATCTCCACCAATACTGTGAATTACGTCACGATCGGATAAGAAACAGCGAAGAAAACACAAAGTACAGGGTCTCCTACAGTCGGTTGCGTCCGACTGTAGCTCCGTCCTTACTGTATTTTTTTACTGCGTTTATCGCGTTAGGGTGATGTCACAGTGAGAGCGAGAAGCGAAGCGAAGCGAGAGGCGATAAACCAGTGCTACCTCTTTCATATGAAATCGCTCGAAAGATGTCACAGTGAGAGCGAAGCGAGTTGCGAGTCAACGCGAGAGAGCGATTTCGAAACTGCTTTATCGCTCAACGCACTCGGAGCGTGCGTTTTGAGAGAGCATTGTTGCGTACTGTGCGCACTAATTGCCGTTTATTTTCAAATCAGCTCAGAAATTATTATGCAGAATGGAAATACATAAAATATCTTATGATTTTTTAATTGATTATACTTCCTAGACCGATCCTAAATCCATAAATACCATCATATATTAATCAATAATATATACAAAAATATATAAGAAATTAACATATTAAAAACTAACCGCAATGATATTATTAATTAAAATAAATTAATTAAAATGTTCTGGGGGATTTCGTAAGGCATGATATAAATTATTAAATGCTCCTTTTTCACTCCTATTGCAGTTAAGCGGGTTAAAGTTAGTCGTCGTCCGAATTCATCACCTTCACTTCAATATTTAAAAAGACCGCGCCGCTTCTCGCATCGCTCTCACTGTGTCATACTCTCGCTTCGCTCGCTTGTCGTTTGGCCTCGCTGCTCGCTTCGCTTCGCTTCTCGCTCTCACTGTGACATCACCCTTAGTGCCTTTGTGCCTGTGTCATACGCATGGGTTACTTGTCGAAAAAGGGAAATCCCACATATAATCTGTCAGAATCCATGTACTGAATCCATGTTTCGCTTAACACGATTTCGCTTAACACGACATATTCTAGGAACGTAACCCCCGTGTTAAGCGAGGGCCAAGTGTATAATAAAGGAGAGTATATGTTCCGAATAACAACATTCTATGTTTAATATTACGCTTGTTTTTTAACTTTTAAGTTCAAGCATTTCGTAGCTTATATCTCCTGTGTTTATTAACCGATTTTAATCTTTCAGGATAGTTAAAAGTAATAGTAGAGAGTTTATGTTCCGATTAACAACATTCTATGTTTAATATTACGCTTGTTATTTAACTTTTTATGTTAAAAAACACGAGGTTGTGTGAGTTTTATTGATTTTTGGGCGTAATTGAATTAATAATTTGAAATAAACTTGATCTACGTATTCAATACATCTACTGATAGCAATCAAGATGGCTGCTCTAGCTTTTGTAGTTTCCAAAATCTCAGCGTTCATACGGACGGACGGACAGACAGGGCTATATCGACTCAGCTCGTCATCCTGATCAAGAATATATATAGTTTGTGGGGTCTGCCACGCCTCCTTTTGCCTGTTACATACATTTTGACAAAGTTATTAACCCTGTTTTTCCCATTTTTCAAATGGGCACAGGGTATAAAAATGAGGACAGGAAGATCCGTCGGGCGGAGGCTACAGTCGGACGTAACCGACAGTAGGAGAGCCTTTACTTAATGGAGATGTACTTACAACGATGCGGCATATCTTCGCTGTTTCTTATCCGATCGTATTAAATTTACAGCATCAGAATGCCATAGACTACGTACATCCCACAATTACAGGTCTATAGCTTTAATATTGTGGCTGCTGCCGTGGTTAAACTGTGCGACATCCGCGGGAAAGGGAGGAGATATCAAAAATTTAAAACAAATTCGTACTTACTGAATAGGAGAATCTAAATCTCGAATAGGGTGTCTCTAGCTCTTATAGTTGCCGAGATCTAGGTGTTCATACAGACGGACAGACAGATGGACGGACGGACAGACGGCCTTTTTTCTAAGTAAAGGGTCTAATAACTTACCAGTTTCGAGCTGGAACTCAATTGGCTTTGAGCTAGCCATGACTTGGGCCACTTTTTCAAAATGCACCCATTGCGAAGGTTGTCCGTCGAATTGGTCAATATCGGCTTCTTCTTGTCTACAACAAATGTTTGAAGATCGTTTTGAAAGAAAAGTAGGCAACTCACTTGTATTTTCGAAGCAATGAATCAAACTTCCTTTTAATCTCTATTGCCGTAAATTCGAATCCGTAAATTTCCAATTCATTGGCGATTTCTGAATAAATGCGTATGTTTTTACTTTGACTTCCGGTTTCCTCGATTTTTTCTGCCCACATTTCAATCAATATGGACTCGGCTTCGTCTGTCCATATTTTGCACATCTTTTGGTCTTCCACTGCAAGCATATTTTTCAATTACTAAATATAGTATATATTTATGTTTATATACTTTTGTTGTTTACTTTTCAACAGTTGTTTTCATTTGCTGCAGTTTTTTATTGCCAAAAATGTGTGAATGTCGATAGCTTTGTAAATATCGCACACGCTACCGCATATTTGAAGAAAAAACGTTGTGCAACACTTAGATTTTTTCTGCGGTGTTGCCAAATCTTCTTTTTTCCCGCCAGATCTGGCTGTTTTTAAAAACCATTTGCTAGAAAATATGTCAAACTGCGAGTATCGGAAATATTTTTTTTTTTTTAATAATTCCGCTTTGTGTCAGATTTTTCTTAATTTTAAAAATAATTCAAACTAAAATATGAACATTTTTTCATTAGCCATTGGCAGATATTGCCCATAAACACTTTAATTTAAAGCACATACTTATGAATAGCCTTAGCTGTTTTCTGGCTTTTTTTGTGGAAATTTGTATTTTACATTTTTTTGTATTCTTCCCGCCAAAATCTTTTTTCTTGAAAGAAAAAAACAAAAAAAAAAATAACAAAAGTATAAAGATTATTATTCCATACATTTAATTTTAAATATAAATTTTTACAGAATGGCTTAATACAAGTTGTTTTACATAATGTCTTATAATATTGATATTATTGGAATAAAATACGATGCCATTTCTAGTGATATCCAGCCAATTTGTTAATTTGCTTCTTAATCAACCAAATGCCATGCTTCGCCACATTTTACACATCAATATCTTCCATTAGATATCCCGCTGTCTCCTCCTGGGCTGTAACACTATTTATTCCGGTGTTTGAGGCCTCGCTGACTCTTTTCAGGTGCTGTTTGGTCCGGCAGTGAATCCGAAGGCCTGGATTACGGGGGAACGCCACATTGCAGAGATCACAACTGAAGATATATACAAGATAATTCATAAACTGATTTATTATCATTTACTTCAATTATTACCGATAAGGTCGCAGTCCCGTGTGCAGAAATTCGTGTTTGTTCAAACAGGACTTGGTGAGATATTTCTTGCCACATATCTTGCATTCGTAGGCCCAGTTGCGTATGTGCCGCACCCTGAAAGAAACGTTGGATAATTGACTTCTTTACAAAGCTAAACTACCCACTTTTCATGGCGCACTCGAGTGCTGCCCGAGTAGAAGCGTTGCCCACAAAACCGACATACAAAGGGCATCTCTCCCTGGTGCTTCACTCGAATGTGCAGCTTCAACAGATATTTGGTATAGTGTCCTGAGCCGCATTGCTCGCATTCGAAATTTTTTTCACCGTTGTGCCGCTTTATGTGTATATCCAGGTTTTTCTTGGTCCCAGACTGATGGCCACAAACATCACAGATGTATAATTTCGAATCACCTTGGGGTTTCTCATCGCCATTCTCCGTCTTGCCCAATGAGTCCAATTCCAAATAATTATCATCGTCAACAGATTTGACAGAACTAAGGCTTGGACTGTTGCCCACGGACTGTTCTTCAGCGGCTATTGATGCAGATTCATTTAATTTATGGGATTCATTTAATTCATCCTTTAATGTGGACATCAGCATTTCACAATTGCGCGAATCCTTACCACGTGCTGTTGTTGTTGCATTATAGTCAGGCGATGCTTCTATAGGGGCGCATTTTGGGGCACATTTTCTGCGTATGCCCGACAGCTTTTTTGCGCTCTGTGTGCGACCGCGAAGCAAGCAGTGCGCTGACTTTAAGCTGGAGTTGCTTTTCTTTAATGTACTACTAGTAGCAGTAGTAGTAGTAGTAGCAGTAGTAGTAGTAGTAGCAGCAGTAGTAGTAGTACTACTACTAGTAGTAAGAGCATTAGTAGCAGCACTTGATTGAAGCTGATTTCCATTATCAATAACTGTGGTTGCTGCTTTTTTCCGCTTGTTCATGAAATTTGGCACAGGATTTAGCGTTAAAAACGTATTTAACATATTAATTGGTTTTCTTTCTAAGTTTTCCCTTTCTAGACACAAAGACTTTTCCGTTCCTATGCAGCGTTCCCTGAAGGCTATTGAGTGGTACAAATCCAAGTGGCAGCAGGTGCAAATGTGTTTGGGCAAGCTGAGATCTTCAATCAACTAAAAGATAAAGATAATTAGATTAATGCGATTTTATTGTTGCATATCCTGCATGTTTTGCATACTCGGATGCCCGTCAGAGTTTCGATGTTCGTCAAAATATCCTCCTCGCCCTCGTCGAAAATGTTCTTGGCATTGGGATTAAAAATGAAATCGCCGCAAGTTCTGCAGCGCATCGACATTATATATATTTTATATTTTCGCTGATTTATTACAATTTGTTTTGTGTACAAAACCGGAGTGTATTCAATATAGAGACAGGGCTGTACTTCCTTTTCTCGTTAACATGAGAATGGCCAATATGCAATGCGCCTTCATGCGGGGAATGGCATGTTAAAGCAAGCGCGAAATTCAAACAGAACAAACTTAGGAAAATCGTATTCGCTTTTTATTATACCCTGTACACATTGAAAAATGAGAAAAACAGGGTTAATAGTTTTGTCATAATGTGTGTAACAGGCAGAAGGAGGCGTGGCAGACCCTATAAAGAATATATATATTCTTGGTTAGGGGAACCAGCTGATTTCCGTCTGAGATTTTGGAAACGACAATAGCTAGAGCAGTCATTTTAGTTGCTATCGCTAGGTGTATTCAATACGTTGCTAGACTGTTAAGTCGAGATTTTTTTAAATTTGTGTATAATGCATATTATTCGTATATATTATATCTTCTTCGATATTAAGTCTGAAAATTAGAAAGCTGTAATTCTATGCAAGAAATTCATTTAACATTTGTTGTTTGTTTACAAAATTAATATCTGAATATTTATTACCAAACAGAGTAATACATTTTTGTTTGTTATAATAATTCTGTCCTTATTTTCGCTTTACAATGTATGGGCCTCTTGCATATTAATTATCACCGCTTATCATTACTCTCCTGCTTCTTAAGCAAACTTACACACACCGAACAAAAAGATAATATAAATAACGAACGATTACACCTGAAAACTTGTGTTATCATTTATAAAAAATTCAACAGCTAATTGAAAAAGCTTTTCAGCTTAACGTTTGTCTTTGGAACTAGAAATTCTCCTATCAATCAGTCTCAATCTCCAAACGCCTCCTCCACCGGAGCCGTAATAATATATGCCTCATCCAAATGTTTATTTAGCTCCTCGCTTTCTCTCTGCTGGTGTTTTCTTGTCTGACAGTGAATCCTTAGGCCAGGTCTGCGCGGAAAGGCCACGTTGCACAGGTCACAACTAAAGATACAAAGTGCAAATGGTCAGATGAATAACATATAATGAAAAAGTAGTGTCATACCGATAAGGTCGCACTCCCGAATGCAGAAATTCGTGTTTCTTCAAACAGGTCTTAGTGTGATATTTCTTACCGCAAATCTTGCACTCATGATCGCCGCTGCGCACATGCCGCACTCTAAAATCCAAGCATTCATGAATTCTATTCATTAATCAGTATTCAGAAATACTCACTTCTCATGGCGAGTTCGCGTTGTGCCGGAAAAGAAGCGTTGCCCACAAAAGCGGCAGGCAAAGGGCTTCTCGCCTCTGTGTTTTACTCGAACGTGCAGCTTCAACAGAGACTCGTTGTAGCAGGCGGTGTCGCATTCCTCGCATTTGAAATTCTTTTCGCCTCTGTGGCGCTTTAGGTGAATTTCCATATTTTTCTTGGCCGTGGTTTGATAGCCGCAGAGATCGCAGAAGTGCACCTTAGGCTCTGACTTCTTGAATTCAGTTTGAAGTTTGTTTTGAGTGCTCTTGGAGATATTTTTCCCTGAGGGCTTTGAAACAGCGTCGTTAAAGCTGGCTTCATTAATTTCCCCTAAACCGATTGCAAACGAATCGATGCTGGATTTGATAAATTCCGCAGAGGAGGCCGATAACAAATCGTTGCCATTCGATTCATTCAATTCACAACTGCTACGATCTGTTATCGTTGGATTTGAAGCATGGATTTTGGTAGGCACTGCGGATGCTGCCGAACATTTTGCACTTTTGTTCGATGCCTTTTTAGTTGATGCATATGTTGTAGAGCGTAAGCTTGGCTTGTTTCCATTAAAAGCAGTACTAAATTGAACATCACTTGTCGATCTGGATAATTCTGCGTCGCTTTCATTAAATAAAACTCGATTCAGGTCCGACGTTGTCGTTTTCCCTACAATTTCCCTTTTGCCATACAAGGCCTTCTCTGCCTCAATGCAGCGTTCCCTGAAGGCTATTGAGTGGTATAAATCCAAGTGGCAGCAGGTGCAAATGTGTTTGGGCAAACTGAGATCTTCAATTAACTGAAAGATAAAGATTATTATAATAATAATGCGATTTTATTATTGCATATCCTGCATATTTTGCTCACTCGGATGCCCGTCAGAGTTTCGATGTGCATCAAAATATCCTCCTCACCCTCGTCGAAAATGTTTTTAACATTAGGGTTAAAACTTAATTCACCGCACGTTCTGCAGCGAATCGACATTATATCTATTGTAATTTTTAATTATTTTTGTTAATTTGTTTTGTGTACAAAACCAGAAAGTATTTAATACTGAAACAGGGTGGTTTTCCTTGTCCCTTTAACACGAGAATGGCAAAAGTTAAACGTCCGCGGTGAATGTCAAAAAAAGGAAGCGCGAAAATGTACAAATAAAAGATGCTTCAAATTGGTATAAATATGTTTATTCATCAATCTGTTCAATAATTGAGTCTGGAAGGTCGAAATCTATATCTTCATCGCTTCGAATTGTTTCCAGATGCGAAATTGTGTAATCGCTTGTCAATCTCTTCTGATGCAGTTTGGTTAAATTATGCTTCCCTAAAGTTCTACGATCAATAAAGCTTCGTTTGCATGTTTCGCAACTAAAAATAAGAAATAGATTAAAAATATGAACTGTGCGTTTTGTTATTGTATGTCTGTTGTTTACTTGTGCGTTTTTTCTCCAGAAATATGAGCGAGCTTGTGCTTTTCCAAACTGATTTTACTAATGAATCTTCTGCTACAAAGATTACATCTAAATGGCAGCTGATTGCCGTGATTACTTCTGCAATTGGTAATGAATAGGATTAAAATATCTGCAAATAACTGATGTACGGTTGTACTTGCCTCATGTGGCGACATAGGCTGGGACTGTTGGGAAACCCCATTCCGCAGTAGTTGCACTTGAATGGTCTCTCCCCCTTATGATGCACCCGCACGTGCAGCAATAATAGATGTCGAGTAAAGAACTTAAACTCGCACTCAGCGCATTCGTACTTTTTTACGCCCGTGTGGCGCAGCGCATGATCCTTCATGTTGCTCAGATCCCGGAAGGCCCTGCCGCACACATCGCAAATGAACTTCTTCTCCAATGGGGCAAGTTCTGGTTTCTCCGGTTTGGATGGGGAGACTGGAGCATTACGTCGAACTGGTTCATGTTTTTCAGTTGTACGGGACTTTAGAAATATCTGGGAATATTTGGAAGAAGCCGTTATGGTTTTTTTGGGCACAATAGTGATGGGCGGATAAACCGATAGATATCTAGCTCCAGGGCTATCCGATGGTTTTTGTACTGGTATTGCAGCCGATGGTGTTTTTTCTCTAGCTTTTAGAAACCCGCAACGCCCAATTTTAGCCCTAGGCAACGTAGGTGTATTTTGATTTAGTGCGATCTTTGGTTTGGCATCGTGTTCATAATTTTCACTGGAATCTTCTAGTGGATCGATTAGTTGCGATAGATCAGTTCCAGCAGTTCCATCCAGCCTGACATCGATAAGTTGTTGATGCGTTTCCAGGCACCGATTGCGAAACCCTATGCAATATTCCAAGTCTAAGTAGCAACAGGAACAAATGTAAACTGGTAGATTCGGCTCTTGCCACAACTGAAATGGTTCATCTTTTAGTACAATGTGGACGGAACATCGGAGCGAGTTTACCCTAAGACCGGTAATCGTTTCGATATTCTGCCGGATATCCCCATGCTGTGGCTCAAAAATGTTTCTGGGATTTCGTTGAAAAATTGGTTCCCCACAGGTTCGACAGATTGTTGTCATTTTGTGTTTGTTTATTTCCAATAGAGTTGTCAGACACAGTTCAATTGAATGGTTCCTCAAAATGAACTAAAGTGAACAGTTCAGTGAACGGTTTAGTGGGAACTGCATTAGACGTGAACCAAGCTGTTCGTTCATAAAAGAATGAACTGAATCCCTAAATTGAACTACGATGAACAACTCTAACATAAACAACCACAACAACGCCAGTGTTTACTTGTTGCTTTCTAAATAAAACTAAAAATGCCAACTTAAATATAATTTATTTAAATTAAAGGTATTTCGGTGTTCATATTTATGCCAAGATATTGGCAAATATTTGGTTAAGAGTGTATATTTAACGCGGTAATGTAAACAAGAAAATTGACTCACATGCCAGTGTGTACCTAAAGTTTTTACTTTATCACATTGCCATTCACTGGAAAGCTGGAACGATTGTATAGCAGAAGTATTAAATCTAATTTTTGTTTGGATTAATAAATCATTGATGGATGATCTGCGTGAACTTTGCCGCACATGTGGTAAAAATATAGACCAAGATGCTGATATCAAGCTATTCGACGAACTAAACTATCATCTTGTAACTTTGATTGAAGACATCACAGATATGTGGGTAAGTTCTGGGTTAACCATATTCTAAATATTTTAATTGCCTGCTTTATCCTAACTGCCAACAGATGGAGAGAGATGAAATCTTTTCCGAGCATGTCTGTAAGAAGTGCAAAGCCGTTTTAGATCAAATCTTGCAGTTCCGTGAAACTTGCCTTGGCACACACAAGAAACATCTGGAGGCCAGAAAAAGGTGCATAAAAAAGCAATCGGATTTAATTGTATCCCCCAACAATAGTACGATTGTCTGCCTAAAACATGAAGAAGATAGTGCCAACGATTTTAATGCGCAAATGTCTGAAGATAATACGGATCAAGAGGACAGTTCGGCAACAGTTCTGCTTAGAGATGCAGGTGCCAAGAAGGAAGCGACCGCAAGGAATTCAAAGAAAACTTGGATCTGTGAGCAATGCGGTGGGCTTTTCAAGAGCTCTACGTATTTAAAACTGCATCTGCTGCGCCACACGGGCAACAAGGATTTTGAATGTGATATTTGTAGCCGCAAATATTATACACAAAACGAAATGGAACGGCATCGCATATTGCACAGCAACGAAAGACCTTATGCCTGTCGCTTTTGCGGCAAAACATTTCGTGGGTCCAGCGTCAAGGCGATTCACGAAAGGTAAACAAATAAATATTTATTTACTATTGATATTTGTTTATTGAATGTTTGTCGCTGCAGGACTCACACAAATGAGCGTCCGTTTGCCTGCCAGTTTTGTGATAAGACCTTCAGGTCCACATCAGTCAAGAAGAGTCACGAACGCGTGCACGTAAATAACCGCAAATACCAGTTAGTACATCCAAATCTGTATAAATTCTCAACTTATGCTATATCTATCTATCTGTTGCAGTTGCGAGCCTTGCGATCAGTGGTTTCTGCGTTCCTCACATTTGCTGTTGCACCAGCGCACCAAACTGCATAAAAGCAAGTGTGCTGGTTCATAATCTCAACAAATTCAATGTTTATAAATAAGTTTAAATAAATATCATGTTCTTTATTTAATAAAACAAAGCCTTGGCGCTAAAAATTTGAATAAAACACGTTCACATGCGACTGTCAATTGAACAGCTGTTTGATTTCCATGTGAATGCCAATTCTGGGCAAGAAATTAATTTTTCAAGGGCCGTACGCTGATCTGGGGGGAAAATTTAACACATTGGGAATACAAACAACGCGGGGAATAACACGAATGCTATAGGACATCGAGTGCAATGTTATTAATGCTATAACCCAGAAATCACGTTAAATCTTCCAGCTGCTTATATGTAGATCATCGGCTTGTGAATTTACCTGTAGTTATTAAACGCAATCGCATCCGCCAAAATGGTTAAAAATCGCAACGCATATCGAAAAAGGCTTTTAAGATTTGGCAAGAATGACAAAATAAGACTTATAGCCGCTGTCCGGGACAGACGCTTGCTCTGGGACAACGGAGACAGCGAACACAATGATGCCATGTGTGTGAAGGCAGCCTGGCAATCGGTGGGCTTCGAAGTAGATAAAAATCGTAAGATAAAGATCTATGTAATTGTTTGCAGTTCTAACAAGTTAATTATTTTAATTGTTTTAAAGCTAACGAATGCAAGGATGCTTGGCGCTCGCTCCGCCAGAGCTACCGTTACCACTCCAAGGTGGCCCATTTCAGGGCGGACGACGCCGACCCATTGGAATCCTCCAGCATTAAATGGGAGTTTGCCGATGAAATGGCTTTCCTGCACAAATACGCCAAGAAAAGGTATGTAGGTACTAGAGATGGGCTTCGATTCGACTACGATATGATTTAATCGATTCTTTTTTTGAGAATCAATTTTTCCTCGCAATGTAATTTTGCTATTTCTTTTGAAATTTAATGTAACGAGCCTTTAAAGAACAAGATATGTACAATTGCTAATTGAATATGTTAGGAGTATATTTATATTCTGCATCAAGAAGATCAGGACAAGGAGATATAGGAGATACACTGAAGTGCAAAACTGTAACACCATTGTTATACTCTAACTTCAACTGTCTGTATTTTCTCTTCTGTTGAATGGATTTCAAAGATCTTAGTGTTGTTTTGTTTGTCAGTTAGTCTACTATATATTCTAAAAATTTGATGCCATTTGACAAGCTCGAAGAAATATGCGAAAACAAAATGTAAAAAATGTCAAATGTTACAGTTTTGCACCCTTGCTATTTTGAAAAAAAAATTTTGTTTATTTTAATCTACTGTAATGTATCTACAGTTTCTTTTAATTTTTTAGTTAATCTAAGCAATTTAACATAATGTGGGTGTACAATTGTCCTGATTTAGTGTACCATTCGTCCTTTGTCCTTTCCCACAACCCCATAATACCACTACGTAGGACCCCAAAATTCCCTAGCTGCTATTTTACTTGGACTCAAAATTTTTTCATTGCATTCCAATCGGGAGACAGTGTCTTTCACATAATAAATAGAAATTTGGGTTTTGACTTTATATTTTGGCCAGAAAGGACGTGCTTTGGGTCAGTTGCTCTCTAAAAAAGGGCATTTTTGAGCAAAAAGGCCCATTTTTCCGATAAAATTCTGGAAGAATCCATTTTAAAAAATTGTAAATATTGCTTCTTTTACTTTAAACTATCAAATAAAACCAAAAGACCAACTGTTTTTTGTTATTTTAAGTCTCAAAAAAACATTTATCTGACACCCAGACTGCTGATTTGCTGTAACCATGTAAATTGCATGTAAATTGCATGGTAGCAGTCTGTGTGTCAGATAAATGTTTTTTTGAGACTTAAAATAACAAAAAACAGTTGGTCTTTTGGTTTTATTTGATAGTTTAAAGTAAAAGAAGCAATATTTACAATTTTTTAAAATGGATTCTTCCAGAATTTTATCGGAAAAATGGGCCTTTTTGCTCAAAAATGCCCTTTTTTAGAGAGCAACTGACCCAAAGCACGTCCTTTCTGGCCAAAATATAAAGTCAAAACCCAAATTTCTATTTATTATGTGAAAGACACTGTCTCCCGATTGGAATGCAATGAAAAAATTTTGAGTCCAAGTAAAATAGCAGCTAGGGAATTTTGGGGTCCTACGTAGTGGTATTATGGGGTTGTGGGAAAGGACAAAGGACGAATGGTACACTAAATCAGGACAATTGTACACCCACATTATGTTAAATTGCTTAGATTAACTAAAAAATTAAAAGAAACTGTAGATACATTACAGTAGATTAAAATAAACAAAATTTTTTTTTCAAAATAGCAAGGGTGCAAAACTGTAACATTTGACATTTTTTACATTTTGCTTTCGCATATTTCTTCGAGCTTGTCAAATGGCATCAAATTTTTAGAATATATAGTAGACTAACTGACAAACAAAACAACACTAAGATCTTTGAAATCCATTCAACAGAAGGGAAGATACAGACAGTTGAAGTTAGAGTATCACAATGGTGTTACAGTTTTGCACTTCAGTGTATGTCCTAACTTGCACTACCATTTTTAGTATGTACATACATAGGATTTTATATGAAGTAGTTAGATCAATTTTTTAAAGCTCTATGTGCCGTTTGTTTTCTCCCAAACTTACAACAAATTTGTCGAACCTAGATTAAACTCCGCCTCCTTGGAGGAAAACCCAAATAACGACACCGTATTGGAAGAGTACACCGATACGGAATATCTAGAAGTCTATGATCAAAACGATGTCGAAGCCATTGATGATGCCGATTATACTGAAGAAAATCGTTCTAACGATCGCACGAATGTATTCTATTCCATAGAGCCAACTGGGGTGAGTGTTTCTACGGCAACATATATCTCTAATAAAAATATATACATATATATTTTAATTACAGGAAGACAATCAAGCGAATTACTCTACAAAAAACTCAATATGTCGAACATGTGCCCAGCCATTTGAAGCTCAAGTATCACACAACTTATTTATACCAGAGAACTTACGGTTTCTACAACAAATCAGTAATCTCACCGACTTAGCGGTATGCATAATCAATAGAATATACATTTGTAAAGGCACTGATAAACTTTATTTAGTTGAAATGCGAGCCAGACCTTTCGGACTATATATGCGAACAATGCCTGCAAACCTTGGAAATAGCCGCAGAATTTCGTAGGATCTGCATTAATGCACAAACCGAGGGCCTTTTCAGAGAACCATTGAAGGAAGAACCAGATGATAATGAAGAGTTTATTGAGCAAAGCAACAATGCAACAAAACTGGACGACATCGATGTAGCAAGTGCAGAATGTTATTACGAGGAGGTTGAAGTGCAACCACTGGAAGTAACCACATCCGTAGTAATCAGCAAACAAACAAAGAATCCAACCAAATTCCACAAATATCAATGCCATGAATGTGGCCTGATATTTGTAAGCCAACATATGCTTACAATGCATATGCACAAACAACATAACATGGCGCTACATACAAGGTGCGCATTTCCTAAAAACGTTAAATATCTGTAATTAACTGGCTATGATTTCAGATTTGTGTGCAGCCATTGTGGGCACGACTTTAAATACTCTGCCCCACTGGTTGAGCATCTGAAGAGCATCGGAATCAGCCTTAGCTTCAAGTGCAACGACTGCGACCAGAGGTTTCACAGCCGACACTTCCTGAAGCAGCACAAGCGACTAGTCCATGGCCAGGCCGAGAAGCATATTTGCCACATATGTGGCAAGAATTTCTCAACTGGATTCAATCTGCGCAATCACATCGTCCGTCATGCCGGCACACGGCCACAAAAGTGTAAACAATGCACCGCAGCCTTCTCAACAGTCGCGGAGTTAAACAATCATAGACGCACCCACGACAACGTGCGTCCGTATCCCTGTCGTTATGCCTGTGGCAAGTCCTTTCGGCATTGCAGCAACCGCAGCACGCATGAAAGGTAAGTGAGGAAGTAATTGATATGCGATGCAGTATGATATGCAGATGTACACATACTTTTTATAGAGTCCATATGGATGTCAGCTTGCGACCGTTCAAATGCGAATATTGCGACAAATACTTTGTGACCAAAGGCGACTGCAGAGCTCATCAGATGGTGCACACTATGAGCCGGAACTTTAGGTAGCTATGCAGCTGTTTTACTAAAACTGAGCCTTAATTCTACTCTCGCCCTTACAGTTGTGAAATCTGCACACTCAAATTTAAGCTGCACAAACATTATTTGCATCATTTGACAACCAAGGCGCATAGCAAAATGAAAGCTCTGGCTAGAGAACAACAGCCAGCTGAATAATTAGGATTATACGTCTAAGATCTCGTTTGTTAATTGCCTAGTTTTAAGTGAAAAGTTACACAATGAAGTTGAATCGGTTGGTTTTTCTATACTGCCCAAATTACGATAAGTAAAGTTACCAGATACCAGATAACTGAATAGTTTTCCAAGTTTCTAGAGTATAAGAGCTAGCTGAATTGGGATTTGGCATCTATGGCCTCTTTTATTATTTGCTTAGTTTTAAATTAAAAGTTAAATTACAAATTACATCGCTTAAGAAAAGTTTAAGTTTCCAAATATAAATTGAAATTACGGATTAGTTTTCAAAGTTGATAGCGTACAAAAGCTAACTGAATAATTAGGATTAGATAATTAGTTACCTAGTTTTAAGTTACACAATGAAGTTGAATCATATTGTTTTTCTAAAGTGGTCAAATTGAGTCGCTAAAGTGAATTTACCAAATATATGTTTTGAAAAAACTCTGATTAACTGCTTAACTTTCAATCTTTCCCTTATACAAGTTGATAAGCTTCGTAAAGTGGTTTTGTTTATTGCTTTGCGATTAGATATTCTTTATTTAAGATAATGTTTTGATTGTCTAGGGTCAGTTATTCCATTTAGTATAGCTTGATATCAGCAACCAGCTTCTCGTTGTCATAAATTTCCTTGGCATAGCACAGATTGGGATAGTCGTAGGCGGCACCATAACGATTCTTGCAGCCGGTTGTTGCCTTATCGCCGGGGGTGTACACGGGCTGTCCGATCACATTGGAGGTTGCAAAGTTGCAGGTCAGCACAAAATGATTGTAGAAGTCACGGGAGAAACGCACAGCGGCACAGCCCAAATGTGTGTTTTTCTCGGCAACGGCAATGGTGAACTGGGCCACATTCTTGTTGCTCAATTCCCCAGGGAAACTGGCCAAAACTTCGGGTGAGGCATTTGTCCGCTCGGCAAACCATTTCTCGATCTGTTCCTTGATGATCTCCGCATCCGTATACTCACTCTCAGCACCGCTGTAACTGAAGATGGCGTTGTTCTGACCAGCATAGGCAAAGCGCTCCGTGCTGCGGCACTTGTCGGGCAGCGACTGGCAGGTCTTGACGTTCATCAGGGCCAAATAACTGAGCTCCTCGCACCAGCTCATCTTGGCCATGCGCACCGCCTTGGGCAGACCCTCCAGAACCCCGCCGGCCACATTGTTGCGCAGCTCATTGAACAGGCTCAGTATCAGTTTCTGATGAGGTGCTATCTTTATTACCCGCACATCCCGGGGACACTCCTCGCTAAAGTTCTGCAGCGGCATTCGATATAAGCAAAATGCACTAAGGATTCATAATTATGCACTTACTCCGTTGTTATTGCAGGCGATATGCTTGTCCAGACAACTGGGCAGGGCACAATAATCAACAGCCGAGGCGATTCCTGCCAAGACAGCCAAGACCACAAAAACTTTCATTGTGTTTTAGCTGTGTTTATTTGCAATATTCGATACGAACTGAAGCTACACCCAGTTAGAGCTGTCTTTTATACTAAACTTTCTTAGTCTTAAGCCCAACAATTGCCAGAAACATATTGCAATTGCAGCTTTGCAGAAAATCTGTTTTTAATGCAAACGATATCGAAATGCAGTGAACAAAGAACAAGTGGGAGATCATACTTTTCCGCTTGATATACCCATATATAATTTTACATAAATAAACAAGTTATATAATATAAATTTGGTTTAAAATGATTCTAAGATATATACATTGTGGGGCTTGCCACGCCTTCTTCTGCCTGTTACTTACATTCTCCCAAAGTTATTAACCCCGTTTGAACCAATTTTCAAAGGGTACGGGGTGAAAAAACCAATAAGAACGGAGCAGATTAGTCAGTTGTTACATATCTTCACTGTTTCTTGTCCGATCGTAATGAAATTTTCTGCATACATGAAGAATACTTTAATTCAAATTTTGTTTAAATTTTAAAATCAATCAATCATTAACATTCTAATCTAAATTATTCATGGAATTAACGAATACTAATACAATTACATTATACCGTTTGAATGTCAATTCCATTTAATTTTTGATATGATAGAGCTAAACAGATTTTGGATTAGCATTCATGTGTAAGTAATAAATCGATTTTGCAACTGGTTGACGATTCTGTAAAAAAGTATATGTACTATATAGTATATATATATTCGAAAACAAACATGAGCTGTCTACCATTTTACACCTTTCTGCATTAGGTACATTTAAGTTTAGCATGTTTAATAAAATATTTTGAATTTCTTTAATATAAATATTGCATTTTAAGACATAGTTTTGATTACAAATCATTTCTTTCCTTGTTGCCATTTTGCGCGGCATCGGAAGCCTTGGCAAAAATAAAAGAGGTGACGTCCAGTTTGGTAGCCACCGCCAAAACAGTCTCCTTGTGCTCGGCGTTCCTGCTGATGATGATCACGCTGGAATCCAGCTCCAAGACCCGAGCCAGTTTGCCCAGTATGTCTGCCTCGGACAGACGTATGGCTCGCTTGTTGGCAGCTTTGATGGCGGGATCGCTCAGCTGCCGATTCATGCTGACCAATTGACTGATAAGCGCCTCCTGGCTGACCACGCCCAACACCTCGCTGTTGGCAGATAACGAAACGTTTGAGAGATAAGCAAGTGAATTATTTGTTGGCTAACCTACCCAATGCTCTGATCGACCATGGCCAGGTGATCCACGCGGTGCTTCTTCATGAGCTCGATGGCATTGCCAATGCTGGCGTTGGCCTCAAGTATTGCCGGAGGACCGGGCAGCTGTAGCTTGGCTATGGGTGTATTCCACCACCAATGCTGATGTTCATTAACCAGATCCTTAAAACCACGTGCCTCCATCCAGTTGTCGGACACGAATCTGGTCATATAGTTGCGTATGCCATCGGGCAATATGACGACACAGCGCTGACCCGCCTTTAACTTGCGTGCCTGCTGCAGTGCAACATGCATGGCGGCGCCACTGGAGCCACCGGAGAGCAGGCCCTCCTCGGAGTTGAGCAGTCGACTCATGGGGAAGCAGTCGACGTCGTAGACCTTGATCCACTCGTCGATAACAGCGTTATCACAGACGGTTGAGGGAAACTCATAGCCAATGCCCTCCACCTCGAAGAACTTAACATCGGTCTGGTTCAGCTCCACTGGACGTGCGATTTTCGAGCCATAGGGATCGACACCGATAACCTTACAGCTGGGCACCTGTTCCTTAATCTTCCGGCCAATGCCGGTGATGGTGCCCACCGTGCCAGCCGTAACCACAACCAAATCCACCTTATTATCCAATTGCCAGAGTATTTCGGCAGCAGTGCCGTCATAATGGGCCAGCGGATTGCCCGGATTACGAAACTGATCCAGCACAATGGAGTTGGGAGTTTCCCGCTGCAATCGCTGAGCCGTACAGATGAGTGAATCCGGAGAGTCGAACGGCGCCTCCGTGGGCGTGCGTACCACCTGAGCACCCAGTGCACGCATCGCATACACTCGCTCATTCGACATCTTCTCGGGCATGACAATGACGCACTTGTAGCCCTTGACGGCACAGGCCATGGCCAATCCAATACCCGTATTCCCGGAGGAGGGCTCGATGATGGTGTAGCCCGGCTTGAGCAGGCCCTGCTCCTCAGCGTCCAGTATCATGCGATGGGCTATACGATCTTTGACCGAACCGCCCGGGTTCATAAATTCACACTTGGCATCTACAAAACGATTATAAACCACGATAAAGTCCAATGATTACGTAATAATCAAGTCTAATTGAAAACTCACACATCTCGCACTGAATTCCCTTGTCGGCGGGTATTTTATTCAGTCTCACAAGCGGCGTTAGCCCAATCGTATCCAAAATATTCTGGCTAATCTTCTGGGGCTTGGGTATGCCATGTTGAGTGTGTGGCGTCTGTTCCTTGGTGCCCAGATGCCAGGTGCATTTGGAAGGCGCACTAGGATCTATGAAATCGGCAGGACGTACGTAATTTTTACCAGCGGACATCTCGATGGATCGCTCAATTCGGCACTTGTTGCTCTGCGAACTGCCTACACACAAATGTTGAGTTGGCAGCCCTATGGGGGTATTTTATACCCAAAACCTTTCATTGACTTAGGTTAGTTACCACCGGTTCTCTATTTTCAGAGAGAATATTACGCTTTATTGTGAAATTCATTTGGGAATCTTCCGCGCTGCTGGAGCGTAGTCAGGTTGTTTTAAGGAGGGACCGAGATTTTAAGCCTTTCCATTTTATCCAAATATAGATTAAAAATGTCCAAACAGCGGCCCTTTCTCTTTATATATGTACATATGTATGTATGTAGCAAGCTGCCTTATCTAAATAACTTAGCAAACAAAAATAATTATTGCCGCGCTGAAATCAATAGCAATACTAAGCACACGTTGCAAATTAGCTTATCAAACTGGAATATTACCAGCAGCTTATCGAAAAAAGTTTGTTTTCATACCCTGTAGAGTGAGAGACAATAAGGTATATACAAATCAGGGCTGTAAACACAAAGAGTATTTAATTTTCGTCCAATAAACAAACATATTTTTTTTATACCCTGTATTTTTGGATGACATAAATATAATACATTGATCAATTTAGGACATATAAATCTATCTACGTAAATTCGAGTAATATCTACCAATTCTGTTAATTTCAATAAAATCGATCCATAAATAAGCGAATTATGATTGATTAAAGATTTTCATATTGACATTATTTTGTATGTACATGCCATACACATGCATATGTAAGTAGTTGGCTATGCTTCATTTAACCGTAGGGCAATACTATACAGGCGAGCGTGAGCTGTGGTACAGGGTATAAGACAGTCGGGCTTGCTTCTAAACCATTTTTAATGGTTTAGTTTGCCAATTTAACTGCCAGGTTTAAAGTATGTATTTATTGAGGTGTGAAAATACCAATAGAATTCTATAAGTTATTAACTTTTTTAAATGTACACCGATTTATAGATAAATAAATCCATGTATGTAATCTGTGCGCGGCGCTAATCAGCAAAAACGCGCGATTGACAAGTCAATACACTTCTGTTCCAAACTAAACAATTAACTATTTACTACAATCGTACATAAATATAATCGTATATATACACACACATACACACAGATAAAAGCGGCACGTGTTGAATATTATTCGAAATCAGTCAAGGGCAAAGGGCTAATCAATCAACCTATGAAGACGATAGAAGACCCCCTGCAAAACATCGTACGGAGAAACTATGCTCCAATATTTCTAATTTGCAGCAATGATATTTATATCCTACGCTCATCGACTATTTAATTTAATTAAGTTAATAATTGAACAAACGTATTTATATGAGAATTCCACATTTAATATCAGATTTCTTCAAGTGCATGCATACTTTGGGTTTTACATAATATATAAGTGAATTTAGATTCTAATGATCTCCACTTCCGTTCTGCTTAGCGCCAGCGCCAGCAGCAATAAACGAAGTCACATCCAGCTTGGTGGCCAAGGCCAGGACAGTCTCCTTGCCCTCCGCACTCTTGCTGGTGATAAGCACGCTGGGATCCACCTCCAAGACTCGGGCCAACTTGCCAACAATCTCGGTGCTGGGCAAGCGGATCACACGCTTGTTAATGGCCTTAATCGCCGGCTCGTTCAGTTGCCGGTTCATGCTGACCATTTGATTGATAAGCGTGTCCTGACTCACCACGCCCAAAACGTTGCTGTAAACGAAACATTGAATTACTTAGTGAGCTGACCTTGCGCTTGCAATCTAACGTACCTGCTGTGCTGGTCGACCATGGGCAGCTGCTCCATGCGGTGTTTCTTCATCAGCTCTATGGCGGCGCCAACAGTTATGTCCGACTGCAGTATAGCCGGAGGACTTGGCAGCTGCAACTTGGATATGGGTTCGCTCCACCACCAGTGCTGGTGCTCATTTAGCGGCTCCTTGAAGCCACGTGCCTCCATCCAGTTGTCGGATACGAATTTGGTCATATAGTTGCGTATGCCATCGGGCAGTATGACGACACAACGCTGGCCAGCCTTGAGGGTTCGTGCGTGCCGCAGAGCAGCATGCATGGCGCCTCCACTGGAGCCGCCACAGAGTAGGCCCTCCTCGGCGTTGAGGCGTCGGCTCATGGGGAAGCAGTCGGCGTCGCATATCTTTGTCCATACATCGACCACCGATGAGTCAAAGACCGTGGGCTCAAAGTCATAGCCAATGCCCTCCACCTCGTAGAACTGAACATCAGTCTTGTTAAGCTCGGCAGGTCTGGCCAGCACCGATCCGAAGGGATCTACACCCACAATTTTGCACGAGGGAGCCTGCTCCTTAATTTTACGGCCAATACCGCTGACGGTTCCAGCCGTGCCCGCCGTGACAACAATCATGTCCACCTTGTCATCTAGCTGCCACAGGATCTCCGCTGCAGTGCCGTCGTAGTGGGCCAGAGGATTGCCGGAATTGCGATACTGATCAAGCACAATGGAGTTGGGGATCTGGCGCTGCAACTGCTGAGCCACATAGATAAGACCCTCCGGCGAGTCGTAGGCGGCTTCAGTGGGCGTGCGTATAATTTTGGCGCCCAGAGCACGCAGGGCGTAAACCTTCTCATTGGACATCTTCTCGGGCATGACAATGAGGCACTTGTAGCCCTTCACGGCACAGGCCATGGCAAGTCCAATTCCCGTATTACCAGACGTTGGCTCAATGATGGTGTATCCCGGCTTGAGCAGGCCCTTCTCCTCCGCATCCTGCACCATGCGATAGCCAATACGATCCTTAACCGACCCGCCCGGGTTCAGGTATTCACACTTGGCATCTGTTGAATGGAATTCAATATAAGAACTCTGGCATATTCGAGTCTAGTAAATCAGCTAGCCCGACTGTCTTATACCCCGTACCACAGCTCGCGCTCGTCCGTACAATATACAGTTTAAATTATGTTAAATCTAATTAAATGTAGTTATTTGCTAAATAACTTTTGTTTATTAACCAAGTTAATGCGCTTTTCAGGATAGTAGTAGTAGAGGCGTGGCATCCAATATTTGAAATAAACTTGTTGCTTGTTACTACAACAGACAGACAGATAGGGCTATATTGACTCAGTTCGTCATCCTGATTAAGACTATATATGCTTGGTGGGGTCTACCACGCCTCCTTCTGCCTGTTACATGCATTCTGACAAAGCTAATAGCCCTGTTTTTGCCATTTTTCAATGGGTATAGGGTATAACAATCCACTTACACATCTCGCACTGAATGCCCTCCTTGGCGGGTATGTTGTTCAGCCTCACCAGGGGCGTGCAGCCGATCACCTGTAGGATATCCGGCG
Organism: Hypselothyrea guttata; assembly: GCA_035045125.1. NCBI lineage: Eukaryota > Metazoa > Arthropoda > Insecta > Diptera > Drosophilidae > Hypselothyrea > Hypselothyrea guttata. Next base: position 224,140 of record JAWNNJ010002348.1, read on the forward strand.
TAATCTTCTGCCGGTGGGCAATGCCACGCTGTGTGTGCGGCGTCTGCTGCTTGCTGCCCAGATGCCATGTGCACTTGGATGGCTTGCCGGGATCGATGAAATCGGCGGGACGCTCGTAGCTCTTGCTGCCTGACATCTCTGCGGATTAACTGAGAATGAATTGAATTGAATTGAATTATTATGTGATTGAAGATCAACTGAATTACGTGTTTGTATGCTGCGACATCTGGCAGATTGTCTAGGGTCAAGCAGTCAAACTGTTATCAACGCCTGAAGCCATCATTTCTGCCATGTCATTGTAGTTTATAATTAAATTCGGCATCGAAACTTGTTATTTGTTTATAAACGGCGCCAATGCCTTTCTTGCGACGTCACTGGCATTGTTACCAAGTCGGCTGAGCTGCTTCCCTATCTCTATAGAAAATTGAGCGTTGTTGATAAGGAATACCGGATGATTCCCGCAAACTAGTATTAACTCATAATCAGAATGGGCAAAGCAGTTCAGTGAGACGCAGCCGACTATGGAATACCCCATATTTTAAAAATATTTTATATATGAAATTTTAAAAATGTTATACGAAGCGCAGCAGTAATGCTTCTTCTTACTTTTTTGCCTATACAATCCTTTAATGGCCGTGCTGCCAGAGGGTTTATTTAATAGATTCTGTGTTTATTACCCGATTTTGCGCTTTTCAGGATAAATAAATATAATAGTAGAGAGTATACATTCTAAATAACAATTTTTACTATGTTCTATGCTTGAATTAGGGCGTAAAAGAGGCTTGGCATCTAATACTTGAAATAAAATATATATCTGCGTATGGTAACCAGCAAAATAACGGAACTTTTCTGGTGTTGGTTTGCGCTGTCCGATTATTCGTTGCGCACCAAAAATTGATTTTTGGTATTTAATTAAAAAAAAAATGATTACCGAATAAAATATTAATTTTTTGTTAAATAATCAGTTAGATGATATTCCAAAGAACTAATAAATGCAAAAAAATTTTAATTGAGTTAATTTTGGCTTAGTTACAAGCCTTCATATCCCGAGTAAATGGCTGTCCGATTAGTCGATGGAGCCACTGTATTATAACTCCATTAATGGCTGCCCTTGCTCTCATAGATCTTAGCGTTTTTATAGACAGACAGACACAGCTAAATCGACTTAGTTCGTCTTCCTGATCAAAACCTGCCACGCCTCCTCTCTACCTGTTACATTCTCCAAAAGTTAATAACCCTGTTTTTTCAACGGGTACTGGGTATAACAAGCAAGATTATTTCAAGGTCTTTTGCTATCAGCTAAGAAAGCTTGTTTTTCTTTTCACTTAACATGTGCCTAACAGTGTTGCCAACTACCAATGATCTATTGCAGTTGGGTGAGCTGTTAAGAATTGCTATAACTAGCCAAATTGGCAGCACTGATGCCTAAGCTTTTACGGCAGCCGGCAAAACATATATGTATGTATACATACCTAGCTAAACAAATACATTAGTGTACACGTATGATTAAATAGTTGTATCTATGTATGTTTATATTTAACTGTTTTATATATTTAGTTTGAAAATAACTAAAATTAATTCAAGTGTGTATGTCGTACTATGTGCATATGTGCAATGGCTGTAAACATGATTATGATATTTACAGTGTGTTAACATTGTTACCTGTTGCTTTCACTTTCGTATGTAAACAGCTAGACAAATTTACAATTCAACACCAGATATGTTGTCTTTATCGCTGGTGAATAAGTACTAAATCAAAGTAAGGGATTCAATGGGAATGAGAACACACGTGTCGACAGCGGAGCAGCGCAGTTTCTGCAAATAGAACCGCCCCACTAACACAAGCGCTGTACAATTAACATACACACACACATATGCATCATGATTACCGGCGCGCCAACTTGAGAAAAGTGTTGCAAAACTGCTGTTTAGTGTTGTTAAATGGCTGTGGGAAGTTGCTGTGGTGAGTTTAATATCAATTGGTGAAAAAATTAAAAGCAGTAAACTTTAATTAATTGCGAAATGCAGTTAAATTTAATTAAGCTAAATATTTTAAATAAAACAATTACAGTCATTTCGCTTATATTATTTCGAACCGTTGCATTACTTATCAGGCATCAATATGAAACTGATAAGCTTGCTGCAAAGCTATGCAAACGCCAATAAAAGTTATAATTAGTAATGGGTTGTATTTTTGGACATATAAGTTTAGTTAGTACTTAACAGATTAGGCGATAAGACCGACATTTGTTGTTTTGCGATCCTCAATGAACTGTGCACTGACGTACTTGAATAACTCTAAATTTATAAACTTTTATACACTCACTGAATCTGGAAGTCTATAAAACAATAAAGTTTTTAACGATAGCTAGATAATGCCACAAGTGTTTTGTTTTTGTACAGAAAACAGTTACTGAACTTTGCGAATTGAATATCTAACTTGCTAAACAGTTACAGCTAAAAATGTAAATCTTATTCAACTGAGGGCTTCGTACTCATTGAGTATCTTGAGTATTGGTTCATTGATATACTTTCGCACCTCCCAATTGGTGCCAAAATCAGCATGCGTCCACTCCGGGTCCTCTATGTGGTGCATTATCTTATTGGGCAAGGTTTCGGCCAATCTGAGGACATCCAGTAGAGCTGCCATATCATCATTATCTGCATACCACAAATGGGTTTCGCTGCTTATCAAATTGGTTGCATAGTCTGGTGGCACTTCGCTCTTATAGGTCAACAAATTTTTCTTTCTGCCAAAATCGAAATTACGAAAATGTCCCGATTGCTGTTCCTGGATATAGTGCAAGAATTGATCCGTCGATACGCCAGCCGGCATTGTTTGAGCTTTAATTTCGTTGGCGCTCTATGTAGATAGTAAATATTGATAAGACGGTAACAGTGCATAATGTATTCCACTTACAGAATTTGTGCGCCCCTCAGAGCTGGTGTCAAAGAGTAATCCATCGCAGAGATTGGCATATTTGGACTCCGGGCGACACGAGTTATAGAGCAGAGCCAGCACAAGATCATTATAGGGCAGAAACTCTTGTGAGCCGAACAAGACCGAATACTTATTGTGGTAGCCCAGATATGGACCTAGAGCTCGCACCACTGGATTAGCCATATTATTCATAAACGCCACCGGAGCCAGCAAATGGGCGGTGCGAATCTTTTCATTGTACTCCGGACGTGTGGACATTAAGGCCAAAAACACAGTGGTGCCCTGCGAGTGTCCGATGTAGTGCAGCGATGTCTGTCCCTGTCCATTCACTTTTAGCGCATAGTCCATCATAGCTGGAATGTCGTAGCAGCCGATCTCATGCCAACTGAACCGCCAGAAGTAGGGATGTTGAGTAGAACGCCATGTGTGATTTCTGGAATACGTATTACCACGAGCATTACCCAACCAGACATCGTACCCGGCATCGGCCAGCATATAGGCCAGTCCGTTGTCCGGGCCCATGGAAATCCAGTTAGCAGAGCTGGCAAAAAGACCATGTTGTATGAGCACTACGGGTCGATATTGGTCTCTATTTTGCAGCTTATGCGAATACGGAATACGGAAGAGGCCAATGACGTAATCGTCGGCAGTGGGCACATGATGCAGTTCCGCTGGATATCCGTGCTCTCGAATGCGATCATCCTAATTACAATTTGCACACAAGTAAGACTTATGGATTGAACCGAGTTTCATTCACAACTTACTGTCTTCAGACGGGGATTCAGTATCAAGCGTGCTTCGGGATCGTTAAACAACTGATAGAAATCAATGTCTTCTAAAGGTGCCGTAGCTTGTATGCCTAACCAGAGGCATAAGCAGCCGTAGATAATGCAATTTCTAACCATGTTGAAATCAGACTGCAAAATATAGTATTCAACTGTGCCTTATAAAGACCCCCAGCTAACCCTAATCTAACGATAGCTTTCAACTCCCGAACTCTTCCGCGCGCATACCTCAAATTTATTTCAAGGCGATTATAAAACATTATTGCACAGTGGTCTGCAACACTTGGACAAAATAAATAAGTAGTTTATTGTTTATTTTGGATTCTGTAATGTAGATATATTTAAATGTTTCCTGTGCTTAACAGTGCACTCTGGCGGATATCTGCTTTATCTCGTGATCCTCACCGATCTTGACTATGGCAGCCATGCCCTGCACTGCATGGGTTTCGATGTGGCAATGATAGCTCCAGAAGCCAGGATTGTCCGAGATAAAGCGCAGTATAACGTAGCCCAATCCAGGCACCTGCACGGTGTCCTTTGCCACAGCTGGGTAGCTGTTGGGAAGGCGGGATAGACCCCCACGAAGATCCACTTCACGTATCTAGAAAGAAGGCAGCCCAGTTAATATGCTCAAACAAGACCTTTCAAATCCCAATCTGGACCCACATTTCTCAAATCGTTGCTGTTGCCCAGAACTCCCTGTCCGACGACGCGATAGGTGTAGCCGTGCAGGTGTATGGGATGCGTGGATTCCATATAGTTGGCTACGACCATTTCGATGGGGCTATAGGCGGGCAGGCGGATCACGTGCACACACTCACAGACCTCGCGGGCACAATTGCGACCCTGGTTGGCGAGGGAGCTGCGATTGCAGAAGAAGTTATCGTCCCGGTAGAGATTACGTCCTTGCAGCAGGGAGATGCTTGGTGGCGTGTAGCTAATCTCATCAATTTGAAACAGTTGTTCGCCATTTGGTGCCTGGCGCATGCTGAGGCTGGAATAGTGCGTCAGGAATCGTGTATAGCTGGACCAGGGTACGGACTGCAAGGAACGCAGCGATATAGTGCCCACATCTTTATCCTTGTTCAGCTGTCGGAGCGCAGAGCTTGTAGTGTTTGTAAGATGATAGCGAAAATCATTGATAAAGAGCGGTGGCTCCTGCTGCAAGTCCCGGGTCTCCTGGAAACCCAAGAGTATGTCGCCCTGGGGCAGCTCACTGCGAGCCGCACCCCGATAGCTAAGCACAGCACCCTGGTATAGATTCCGCTGCTCGCATTCCTCGTAGCCCCGTACACGTATCCAGTAATTCTTGGCATACTGATTCGCCTCCAGAATAAAGTCAAAACGTTCAGCCGAGGTCAGAAAGAAGCCATCCGCTAGCACGGGTTCAATGTCGTTGCCATCGGTGCTGATGATGAGCAGCTTGTGCTCCTCAATGGAGAACTCCAGGGGGCAGTTGAATACGCCGTTGTAGATGATCCTAAACCGATAACGATAGCCGGGCGTGACACGTAAACGCTCATAGCGATGCCTGGCATCCTGATCCGGCAGCTGGCTGAGATGATTGCGACCCTTGCCATTGATGAGCACATTGCGCACCTCCTGCAGATTGTTGTCATAGAATATGTCCTGCAGTACCATTACATGCTCCACCAGATCATAGTCATAAAGCCTGGCATGAAGATTCGCCTGATGCGGCTGTCGGATAATGAGACCACCGGCCACACCAAAGGCACGCTGCCAGTCCACATGGCTGTGGTACCACAGGGTGCCACTGCGATCCGCCACAAAGCCGTAACGATGCACCTCACTGGGCTGGATGGCGTACTGGGTAATGGAGGGAACGCCATCCGCTTCTGGAGTACGGACCATGGGTAGGCCATGCCAGTGCATCGTCGTGGCCTCACCCAGATAGTTGAGCACATCCACCACAACTGTGTCGTTCTCGCAGAGCTCAATGGCCGGAGCGGGCAGCATGCGATTGACGGCCATCACCGGATTGGGCACACCATCGCCGTAGATGCAATGCTCCTCGGAACAGGCGCGCTCGTCGTAGGGACAACGCTGGCACTCCGAGCCCAGGCGACGATAGTTGTGCACCACCAGCTGGTAATAACAGTTTTGGGACTGTCCCTGCTGGCAGACGCGACGACATGGATGGCGTTCGAAGCCACCGAAACTGGATATGTCCGCCTGAGCATAGTCCTCTTTCAGCTGGGAGTTCATACCCTGCGCTGTAACCTTGTTCGTTTTGTTGTGACGCGTCCAGGGTAAACTAGGCCATTCAATCTTGCCCAGCGGCTGCTCCAATTGATCCAACTGTGCCAAGTTCAAGTCCGGTTGAAGGCTCAAGAGCAAGAGCATCCATCGAAGACGTAGCCAGCACTGGCTTTTACTTTCGTTTCTTGCAAGCATTACGAAGCTCAAATTTAGACTGCGCCCAAGACCCTAGACAACTAATGAAGAAAGTTTGGAAATTCAATGGATCCCGACTCCAAGCCCTTGGGCATGCACAGCACGTAATGATAATAAAAGCTGAGCTGCATATTATTAGGCTTTAATTGAGCCAATACTTAGAACTGCTACATTTTGGGCTGAACTACACGATACCCTATAAATGTATCAAGCTTCACAGATTATAATAAAACAACTTTTAAGTCATTAAATCATACCCGGCCTGAAGGCCTCTATAATATTAGAATTAGTTCTGTTTAAAACTCTTAATAAATAATAATAAATTAATTAATAATAAATAAAAAAAACCATTAACAAACGTTTGCGCCGCGTCCATTCACTCATTTATTAGACCCTTTACTTAAAAAAAGGGTCTATTAGGTTAGTGCAAAGAGGAGATGTGTGTAACATCAAGAAGGAGAAGTGCCACACCCCAGAAAATGTATATATTCTTGATCAGGACGACGAGCTGAGTTGATATAGCCATGTCCGTCTGAATGCACAGTTAGATCTTAGCAACTGTAAGAGTTAGAAACACCATATTCGGTATTTGGGTTTTCCTATTAAGTAAGCAGAATGAGTTTGTTTCGGATTCTGGATACATCTTCTTCTCCAGCAAATCGCAAAAAGCTACTGCATCCACAGTTTCAAAGCTATAGACTTGTAATTTGGTATGGATCGGGTAAAAAACAGTGTGGATATGCCACAGACAATTCGCCCTAGGCAGCGGGGTGGGGTGTTCCTTGCAAACGCGGGTAGCTTAGGGGCACACATTCTAATTCTGTTTGTAAGTACATATGCTCAAAGTAAAGGATCTCCCACTGTCGGTTACACCCGACTCTAGTATTCCGTCCGACAAATCTGTCCCGTTCACTATTTTTCAAACCAAAACCGTGCTTCAGAACTGCGTCAAAGTGTTTGGGGTGTTATGAAAATATTTATTAAATGGTTAAAAATAAACTGAAACTGAAACTAAATGAAGTTGATGCAAACTATTTCTCGGCAGCTGGTGCTGGTGTCACGACGGGCATTGCAGCTGGGGTCGCAGCTGTGGATGCACTCATGAGGCTAATCACGCCACAGGCGATGACCGGACCCACAGATAACTCCTCGTTCTGGTAGGCCAGGGCATTGGGCATCACGGATATGGAGGAGGAGAAAACCTCCGCATTGAGTGCCGTGTTCAGGTCAATGGGTTTGCTGTGTATCACCACGGATCTGCCCACAATGCCATTGAAGCCAAACAGTTGCAGATAGATGCTCATAAAAGCTGCTGAAATACTGCCATCGTCCTTAACTTCCAAGTTGCCCAGCTGCAAAGCATGAAATTATAGACAGATTACGACAATTCCGATCAATAGAACTTACGAAATTATTGGGAAATTGTGTGCCAGTGGACTTGCAGCCTTCGCTGATATCCCCATAGGTGTGTATGTGAAGGGCATGCTTGCCTGGAGGCAGACCCGTCACATTGATGGTCACCTTAATGTCGCTGTTGTAGGGCAGCTGCTGAAAAGTGACCATGCCCGCAGCTCCAGCCGATTCGCCATCACCCATAAGCTTGGCAGCCGCCACCCACTGAGGCAACTAAAATGATTCAATCGTTAGTACAAGTCTCTGGAGTGGGCACAGGACGAAAATAGGAAAACTGATTGCTTCGATCTTATGCTAGCCTGTACTTGTGTGTATGCTAGACTGTGCTTGAATCAAGATCAAATTGAATAGACTGCACTTGCATCAAGATCGAATCGACTGTACTGTACTTGAATTAAGATTAACTCGACTAGCCTCTCTTGCATCTATTTAGATCGAATCGACTGTACAGTGCTTGAATCAAGATTGACTCGACTAGACTGAGCTTGGATCAAGATCGAATGGACTAGACTCCGCTTAAATATAGATTGACTCAACTAGACTGCACTTGCATTAAAATCGAATGGTCTGTACTGTACTTGCAAAAAGCTCGAAAGGACTAGACTGTAATTGCATTAAGATCGATTTAAATAGACTGTACGTGAGTTAAAATTGAATAATTTGGTTTTCATAAGATTGGTATTGATTAGACTGACTTTTCTCAGGATGTACTTTGATAGTATTATGCAATTCTCACATAAATTGACCTACATAGGCATAACCCAAATATGCAGGCTGCGGATGCAGCAGAGGACCCAACAATCCGGCTGTTCCCACGCCACCAATAACGGGTCCTACGCCACCCAGTGGCACCGTCAGACGTTCGTAGCGCTTCACTTTGGTGCCGGATACCACCTTGACATCATCGATGCGCGTCAGATTCGCTGGCGCTGGTCTCAGGCGATCCAACAGATTTTGTGCGCTGCCAGGCACAAAAATGCCGTTAAAAACGGTTAATAGCACAATTACAGCCAGTTCAGTACTGTAGTTCAGCATGGCGTTTAATTCTTAAATTGTGTGAAATCAGTTTAGTTTTTTAGGACTCGAACAGAACCGAACGGGCATCACAGTTATACCGATCGCTGTGAATATTTGAGCTGAACTAAAACTGGGCATTGTATGGGCCTATTCATGTCGTTGCCAATTGAATGACTTCGACATGGTTTTCATGCTGATTTGAGCAAGTTAATTACCGGCTATGGGCAGTTGAAGTATCACCAGAACGCCAAATGGCCAGAATACAGAATGCACGACGATTTGATTGTACCCAGTGGCAATTGAGTGTCGCGTGTTTGATGCTTGGTTAGCAGCGCAGTGGCGTAGTTCTTCCGCCTATCACATGGTTCGACTGAAACCCTATTTGGTTCGACTAAAACCGCGTTTGGTTCGACTAGAGCCTAACTTGATTCGGCTAGAGCCTAACTTGGTTCGGTTAGAGCCTAACTTGGTTCGACTAAAACCTTACTTGGTTCGACTAGAGCCTCACTTGGTTCGACAAGAGCCTCATTTGATTCGACTAAAACCTTACTTGGTTCGATTAGAGCCTCACTTGGTTTAACTAGAGCCTCACTTGGTTGAACTAGAGCCTCATGTGGTTCGACTAAAACCTTACTTTGTTCGACTAGAGCCTCAATTGGTTCGACTAGAGCCTCACTTGGTTCGGTTAGAGCCTAACTTGGTTCGACTAAAACCTTACTTGGTTCGACTAAAACCTTACTTGGTTCGACTAGAGCCTCACTTGGTTCGACTAGAACTTGGATCGACTAAAGCCTCACTTTGTTCGACAAGAGCCTCACTTGGTTTAACTAGAGCCTCACTTGGTTGAACTAGAGCCTCATGTGGTTCGACTAAAACCTTACTTGGTTCGATTAGAGCCTCAATTGGTTGCTTGGAATCTCATTTGTCAACAAAAATATCACAAATTGGACAAAAACCTATATTTTAACTAAAACCTTGCTTTGTTCCGCAATAACTTTACTTTGTTCAACTATAAGCTCAAGTCTTATGATTTAATCGTTATATATAATCTAATTTTTCAAATATTTTATAGAATTTGTGATCCCCATGAAACGCCGTCTCTGCATGATGGGAATATAATGTGACCGAGACAAAACTTGGCATTATATCGACATTAACCGAATTGAAAGTGAAAAACCTAAACTAACGTTCGAGATTTACAGCCATAGATGACACAGATTTATAGTTTTAATTGCTGCCTATTAACAATCGTCATATTTATTTGTTTTATTCGTTTGTTGCGAAAATAAAAACAATGTTAAATTGGGTGGCAGACGACAATCAGGGCATGGGTAGCATAGATAAATCAAATTAAAAAAAATACAGGGTATAAAAACAATTATGGAACGTTCTAATTACTATCTTAGCTAGCATTAAATAGTAAAAATATCAATTAGGCTAATTAGCTGCAGAATAGTTCAAATTGAAACTATAATTTCGATTGTTCAACTGGTTTATTTAACGGCGTTGATAGTCGCCCTGATGACGTTGATTATAGCCACCGCGACCTCCGCCACCGCGTCCGCCCTGATAGCCGCCTCCACGACCCTGGTGGCCAGCTCCATCGCCTTGATAGCCGCCACCTCCTCCACCTTGATAGCCACCTCCTCCGCCTCCGCCCCCGCCACCTTGATAGCCACCACGTCCGCCAGCCTGTGGATTCCAGCCAGATCCCTGCACACGTCCGCTGCTGTTCAGCCATTGCTGATCTCGATCCCGATCCCGCTGCTGTTGAGGCTCATATGACTGCTGTTGTTGTTGGCCTCCACCGCCGCGTCCTGCGCCACCACCGCGTCCTCCACGATAGTTGCCAGAATCTCCGCCTCCTCGACCGCCGCCTCCTCGTCCACGTCCGCCTCCCGCCGGTCCTCCTGCGCGCTGCTGCTGCCAGGAGGGCATCTCTGGCGGAGGCGGCGCATGCTCATTGGCACGTCCGCCACGATCCGGCACGCTGCCGATCACATGCTTCTCAATCTTAGAGGCCGTATGTTTGCGCACGTTCACCGAGCTGGTCTTCTCGATAATGGCCAGATCCGCACGTGCCGCCAGCAGGGCCACAATGTTGGTATCATCTGCTCCAAAGCGCAGCGTTTCGAGTTCCCTGAGCTTGTTGTGGAAACGATCGGAGATCTCGTGTTGGCGCTTCTTCATGCTGTCCGACCACTGGAAGCTCTGCACGGTGGCCTCCAAGCGGGTCAGCATCATCTGACGCCGCAGATTGTACTCCGCATCCAGATCCCTGTGCATGCTCTCCAGCAGGCGCCACTGTGCATCGGTTAGCGGCTTGGCCGACTGCAGCAGCGGCTCACTGAGCAGCGCTTTGTTCACCTGCTTCAGCCGCTGGTCCAGGCGAGGATTCAGACGCTCGAAGAGCAGCTTGGTGTTCATGTTCTTGGGCAGTTCGCCCAGTTGCAGATCCGCGGCCAGCTGGTCCACAGCCTGCTGCAGATGCGATTCAGTCTTGGATCTCTTGCTGGGCGGCGGTTCCACAGGCTGCAGCTTCAGCGACATCTTTGTGGCCATCAGCTCGGACGTGAGATACGCCAGCAGCTGCAGCAGATGCGGGCGGGTTCGAAAGCGTTCCGACATCGGCACAGCCACAAACTGGCGGTAGGGGCAGCCCAGTTCGGTCAGCAGCAGCGACAGCTCGAAGGCGAACTCCTGGTGCTCCTTGCCACTGGAGGCCACGTGCTCGTCCGTCTTGCGCAGCACGTGCAGCTGATTGGCCAGCCAATAGATCAGCTCCCGCAAGTCGCCGCCCTCGATGCCCTCGTCTAGCGCCTTCGCCAGCGTCTCCTGCTGCGCATTCTTGTAGCCGAGCGCGTCCAGCGAGTCTACTACATCGAATTCCAGATCCATTTGCCGGCTGTTTGATTTTTTATGGGCTTTTCAGTTTATTAACCGGCCGACAGCCTGGCTCTGTATGTCACACTGGTCACACTACTGCTGTTATCGAAGTGGTGAACTACAGCCGGAGCGAACTAGTTCCTAAGCGGCACCGATACTTCTATCGATTATTGTATCGAACCGCTGTTTATTCAAATATATTTCAAGAGCAATTATTTTGAATAGATGTGAATTAATGGAATTCAAGATTTGAAGATCAATTATTTCGAATAGATTTGAACAAGCATAATTTGCTGGTGATATTAAAATCTATATTCAATAATTGCATATATGTATGCATGCTGTTTATACAGAAAGTTTTGAAAGCTACAAATAATAATAATCTTATTGCTTTGAATTTCGTTAGAATTTTTGTTTTTATGGCATTAAATAGTAGAGACTTTAATTAATAACCTTAATCAATTTTATAATAGAAAATCTAACAAATATTACTTCAAAGCACGCATTTTTATAGCTTGTACCTACTATTAAAAATGGGTAGAAAAGAGCTAATAACTTAGTGCGAAAGATTTTAATTTGCAACACTGCCTTGGAGATAAAGAAAAGATTATCCAAAGATTATCTATCATATTGTTGAAAATAGTCTACTATTAGTAATTTATAGTTGTAATTTAAGACTATTAATTCAAGCAATTTAAACTCCCATCATTTCATTTATATAACTTCATTTATTGTAGTTTACCAGTTTTCATATAATTTAAATATATATAATTTTTATATTTGTAAGTGTAGTATATGTATATATATATTTTATGTATATATGTATGCATTTCTTTTTGCTGTTTGTTTTTTTTCTTGTAAAGCAGGAAGTTTTAGGATTCGCAAAGTGCAGCACCTTTGGCGCTACAGATTTTACACTTTTCATGTTTTTGTTTTTGTTATACATACTTACAACATTTACTTATGCTCTTAAAATGAACACACACATTTAACTATTTAATGTATACAATTAAAATAGCAGTAATCGTAATAATCATAGTAATAATAATAATATTCAGTTACTTGATGTCTTCAGAAAGAAATGTTTGAAATGAATAGAAACAAGAAATACATTTATGCTTATGCTGTTTGTTGATTGTTTGTTGAAAACTAATGCGAATTGAACAAAATACAAAAGATATTTCGCTGCTGCTGCTGCTGCTGCCGCTGCTGCTACTCAAATGGCACAAAAATAAAATCCGCGCAAGAAATTCAAAATCCCAACGGGCGATGGTCGATGATGGAGGAGTTGCCTAGGTGAAGCTATACTGATTATCGATGGCGCGTCCGCTGCACTCGGCTCCCGCTCCTCCCACTGCTCCGCTGCCGCTTCCGCCAGCTCCTGCCCCCGCACCTGATCCACCACCAACATTGACACCAGTGTCGCCTCCATGACGCGCCGAGGCAACGCCCGAGTGTGCCGCCTGAAGGGAAACATTGGAGGCACGTAAATGCGGCTGATCGAGGAAGCCGTGTCCCGACGCATGGGGCGGAGAATTGTGCACGGCGAGCGTTGTGGGATCCAAAGGAAAGTAGACTTGCTCCGGAAAATAGACGTGTGTTGGCTCTTGTGGCAGTTCGATTTCGTTTGTCTTTAGGCGAACACTTAGATTCATGGTAATCACTTCGTTGCACTGTGAAATGGTTTGAACACGGAGCTTCAATTAGATTTCGGTTGTACCTTCAACGCTCATTTCATGAATTCATGCGAAAGAACCATAACAAATCATAGTTTGTACGTTCAGCTAGGCAATAGAACTGATAAAAATATAGCTAAATTAAGAGCTGGAAGAGGGACAACTCAAGTTGGGTAAACCTTTTCTCAAGTTGGGTAATCCTTTTCTCAAGTTGGTTAAACCTTTCCTCAAGTTGGGTAAACCTTTCCTCAAGTTGGATAAACCTTTCCCTAAATCAAGTAAACCTTTCCTCAAGTTGGGTAAACCTTTCAAGTTTAGTGGACCTTTCGTTAAATTGATTAAACCTTTCCTGAAGTTTCTTAAGTTGGGTAAACCTTTTCTAAAGATGGGTAAACCTTTTCTCAATTTGGGTAAACCTTTTAAGTTAAGTAGACCTTTCCTTAATTTGGGCAAACCTTTCCTCAAGTTGGGAAATCCTTTTCTCAAGTTGGTTAAACCTTTCCTCAAGTTGGGTAAATCTTTCCTCAAGTTGGATAAACCTTTCCCTAAATCAAGTAAACCTTTCCTCAAGTTGGGTAAACCTTTCAAGTTTAGTGGACCTTTCGTTAAGTTGATTAAGCCTTTCCTGAAGTTTCTTAAGTTGGGTAAACCTTTTCTAAAGATGGGTAAACCTTTTCTCAAGTTGGGAAAACCTTTTGAGTTAAGTAGACCTTTGCTTAATTTGAGTAAACCTTTTCTTAAGTTGGTTAAACCTTTCCTCAAGTTGGGTAAACCTTTCCTCAAGTTGGATAAACCTTTCCCTAAATCAAGTAAACCTTTCCTCAAGTTGGGTAAACCTTTCAAGTTTAGTGGACCTTTCGTTAAGTTGATTAAACCTTTCCTGAAGTTTCTTAAGTTGGGTAAACCTTTTCTAAAGATGGGTAAACCTTTTCTCAAGTAGGGTAAACCTTTTAAGTTAAGTAGACCTTTCCTTAATTTGGGCAAACCTTTCCTCAAGTTGGGTAATCCTTTTCTCAAGTTGGTTAAACCTTTCCTCAAGTTGGATAAACCTTTCCCTAAATCAAGTAAACCTTTCCTCAAGTTGGGTAAACCTTTCAAGTTTAGTGGACCTTTCGTTAAGTTGATTAAACCTTTCCTGAAGTTTCTTAAGTTGGGTAAACCTTTTCTAAAGATGGGTAAACCTTTTCTCAAGTTGGGAAAACCTTTTGAGTTAAGTAGACCTTTGCTTAATTTAAGTAAACCTTTTCTTAAGTTGGTTAAACCTTTCCTCAAGTTGGGTAAACCTTTCCTCAAGTTGAATAAACCTTTCCCTAAATCAAGTAAACCTTTCCTCAAGTTGGGTAAACCTTTCAAGTTAAACTAAAAAGACCTTTCCTTAAGTTAAGTAAGCCTTTCATTGCAGTGAAGGACACAGCGAGCATCCATCCCATAAAAATACTGGACTTTGTTAGGGACATTGGATTGATCGGTGAACTAAAGCTAGCTTTATCTAGTAGGAAATACAATAGATATTGTAATACAAACAATACAAATAAGAGCTGCATCAGTAGGAACAGCTTTAGGAACTCAATGGACTTGATAATTCTTGTAGATTAATCAGACGGACCAACAAATATGCTGCATGAAATGATAATGTCGTGTAAATCAAATAAAAGAAAATAAAAACCATCACTGACACTGAATTGACTCCAAAATTTTGGCTATCTCACATGTCTCGGCGATGGATGTCCATTGCTATTGCCGGAGTTTCCAGCAGCCGAAGGAGCAGCAGCAGAGGAGGCAGCATTGCCCGCTGCCCCCGCGGCTGCATCGTTGTTGCCGGTTGCATCATGAGCTGCGCCGCCAGCTGTTGTTGCCATGGCCGAGACGTCGTTCAGTCTGCTGGTGTGATGCACCCATTCCGTGAGCGTTACGTCCGAGGTGCCGCCGGACTCGAGCGGTATGGGATTGTGTCGGAAGTGCTCGAGCATCTCCTGTATGGTGGGGAACCAGAGATGCTGCACCCGACACTGCCCCTTCTCGGAGATGGTGAGACGCAGATGCTTGGCGCGTCCTTGAAAGTTGAAGGTCAGCACGAACTCGCCGCGTCGGGTTTCGCTTTGGCGCACCAGAAAGTAACCGTGTCCCGCTGCCTCCGATTGCAGCACCATGCGTGCGGCCTCAGCGCGCGGCAAGGTGCCATGGAACCATGGGAACTGGCCCATTTCGGCGGTCAGATCCGCCACATTCACATCGGATTCCGTTTCGAGCAGCTCGTTGCCATCGAAATTACTGGAGGCGGACAAACGCTGCTCCCCCCGTCCCGCCCGTGAGGGTATATCGGGCGGTTGGCTGCTGCCCAGCTCATTGGCTATGGCATTCACGTCGTTCGCCGAGTTCGTCGCATTGCCAGCCGTGTTGGCCACCAGGCCGCTGTCCGCCGACTGCGAGCTGACCAGATTGCCATTCGAGCCGCCCAGCAGCAGCATCCCCCCGCCCTGCTGCTGGTACTGTGGATTCTGTATGCCGCCCAGTGCGCCGCTGACATTGCCGGTTGTCGGATTCGGATTGGGATTGGGATTGGGATTAGTTGTGACGGGCGATGTTTGCATGGCCGCTGCAATCACATCCGAGTCGAGCATGGGCTGCTGGGTGGGGGGCGTGCGCATGCAGTAGCGTATGGTGGCCAGCCAGCTGCGCATGTCCTCCGCGCTCTCCGCCTCGATCACGTACTCCATGTTGTTGTCCGCCTTCAGCACAAAGGTGTTGAGGCGATCGGGCATCTCCAGCGTTGTGGTTTCGCGCGCCTCCGAGATGAGGAAACAGAAGACGCCGCTGCGTGGCTTTGTCGATTTGGGCGGTGTATAGAACTCCAGCATATAACCGCCGACGGCCTTGACCAAGGCCAGACGACACTTCTCCCACTTCTGTGTGCCCGTGGTCTGGTCGAGGCTCTCCGCCGTTAAGTTATTGACGATTCCCTCCTTGCGGCACTCGACCACGATTTTGGCCATCTTCGTTTTGCCGCTCTGCTTGCTGCCGCCCCCGCCGTCCACGTCGTCGGAGTTCTTGTGAAAGAACGCCTGGAAAAACAGGAATTTCTGATGTTACACTTGGCATTGCACTTATAACCCACTTATACCACTCACCTTGCCCTTGCGCAGCCCCTTGAAGGACAGGCGACGCAGCAGTGACTTGGAGAACAGTCGCGACACCTCGTGCTCCTCCCTATCGAAGTCCCCACCACCGCCCCCATCCTCGCCAAAAATGCCACTCTTCAGATTGCTGCGCCTCCTAAAGAACTCGGTGTCGTAGTGCTCCGAGAAGTATTCGACAAACTTGACCGCAAAGTGGCGATGTGGTATATTCCTTGCCTCCTCCGGCGGCAGATTGCCATTGATGTAGTTGATGCACGCCTTGGCAAAATCGCTGGCTGCCACACGAGCATGACGATCGCAGAACTCCTCCCAGCTGGTGCCGCCGTAAGTGTACGATGTGCTGCCCATCGCATTGCCAGTGCCAATGGGCGCCGGTATCAAGTCGCTGCCACCGGCGGCCCCTAGGCTGGTTGTAGGGCCGATATAGCCGCCAGCGCTGAAGGCGCTCGAATTACCGGCAGCGCTGTTCCCACCCATGTGATCCACAAACGACTGTGGCGCCTGTCTGCGCGGTGGGGGGTGGTGGCGCTGCTCCTGCTGCCCGAGCCCGTTGATATTCAGTTTGGTGCACGGATTACCCAGCTGACGTCTGTAGTGCTGCAATATTTAAATATATATATTATATATATAACACAATATAGTTGCAATATATTTAAATAAATTTTCAATTTAGCCACATTTTTAAAGCATTTCCGTAGCCTAAGGCATTATTCATCGATGCTGTAAACTGCATTACGTTTGGATCAGAAACATCGAAGATACGCAACAGACAATTTGCCCGACTAGGAATAAGATTGCCACAGTGTGAGGCAGTGGTTCAGTGATTATAGAAACACTAAGTATAGGGTCTACTTCTGTCGCTTAAGTCCGACTGTAGCCTTTCGTTTGAATGTTCTGCCCCGTCTATACTGTTTTTAATATGCTTAATATTTCCAATATATTTAATTTATTTAATAATAATTTAATTTATTTAAATAATAATTAAGAATTTGGCATAATAATTTCAATATTTTTCGCATATTTCATGAAAACACTTTATTTTCCCAACTAGCTCGCATTTGTACCGCTGGGTATTGCACTACGTGATAATGCTCATTACTGCGCTTACGTTGCGCATTTTGCGTCATTTCGAGCTCAATTTGTTGTAATGTTTCGGCTTACGTAGCGCGTAGGCGTATTAACGTATCTACACACACACACACGCGCCCATTTATATCTATGTGCGTATATATGTACAATGGTGTGTGATATGGCTGCTGTTTTGTTTTTGTTTTGCAGATCTAATGATAAGCTGGATTGAGCGGTATATCAAGGGCATTTATAATGTCCGCAGCGCATTGCTAGCCGATTAATTATTACAATCCAGATCTTTCTTCGGTCCGCATTTGTGTGTATGTGTGCGTTACACCTACACAATCGTTCTCGGCGTTGCATTTTTTCTGGCCATTCAACTTACATTTGCACGTTGCTCTAACAGTTGTTTAACAGCGCGCACTGTTTACTTTCGCTTTTTCACTTGTTTTGCAATTGTTTATTATTTATTGCCACTATATTTTCATTTTCAAGAAGAAAAACACAACGCAATATAATCGCCTATCGTCCAAAACACAATGCTTATCGTCAATCGAGGCAATCAACATATTTTATCGCCTGCCGCCGCAAACTATCGGACGCCAATCAATCGATATTAAGTTATCGCATTTTTATTGGCGCCACCATAATCGTTGGCGATGTTATTTTTAAATTTGCGACTTGCTATAAAAATATAAATTGTAATTTAAAACATCTGTATACATATGTATATATGGTTTATGTTCAAATCTCACATTTTTATTGTTTCTATATTTTTCGAAATTGCATTTACTTATAACTAGTATGTAACTACTATGCATACAATATTTATAGTAATGTATTATTGTTAGTTTTGCTTGATCGTTATAAATACATAATTAAAATTCTCGAAACTTAATTTGTGAAACACGCGATGTGCAACATTTTTTTGTGTTTTTCTTTTGTTTATATTTATTTACTTTTGTAACTCTTTATATCTGTTGTTGTTTAGAACGAACACATGCATTTTGGCAAAATATTTGATGTGTGTGAAAATCTGAAGGAAATGGGGACGGAAATATGAATTGAGGAATACAAAAGTCGACGTACAATCATAATTAGTATATCTGGTGAATTTGGAAATGCGGGTGCGCTTACTAACTATTATTTTGTGATTGATATTTAACTTAAGTATTTACAGAAAATGATATGATAAATGAATTCCAATAGTACACACGGTTCGCTTGCCGGAATTCTCAAGTCTACGCTAGATAACTAAATAAACAAAATCAAATCTCAACAGTTGTTAAATAAAATGTTAAAATATGCTAACACAATACCTTAACAATATGTATAGTTCTAGTATATGCAGGTTTTGTATATATGTATATGTATAAGTAAGAATGCTGCTCGAGTCTGTATGAATTGAAATTGAAATCTCAAATCTGCTTCAAATTGATTCTTAGTCAACTGACAGCAACATCAACTGCAGTTGCAGCTGCAACTGCAACATATACACGTACATTATTGTGGTCTTAAAAAATCGTTCTTTGTCCACTTGGGCTAAAACTACATACATTTATTATTCGGTTTTTGATGTTACTTCACTAAAAGGAGGATCACTAACTTATGCAAAAAACACATTACGTGGATACGCCTAAGTAAACAATACGTATAGTTAATTGTTAAGAGAGAACTCATAGTATTTGATTTGTGTTGGTGTTGTTTATCTATTTGCTTCGTTTGTGTTGTTGTTGTTATTGTTGTTGTTAAATCTGTTTTAAGATACACTCAGACTTCCAGTTGTTTTGATGGTGGGTGCGTGATGAACGGTTCGCTCCACATCCGCCGCAGATCGCCCTGAAAAGCGCAAGTTTTCAATTGAATCGATTAGCTGAGTTTGCAAGGGATTAATGCCGCTTTAGCTACCTTCAAGTAGGCCATCAGCAGCAGTGGCAACAACGTAAACGGCACCAGATAAAGCAGGGCGGGTTGTGCGGCCTTAAACACCTCCGAGCTGACCGTTGCCGTTAGCAGACCCAAGAAATAGCTGAAAGTAAGTAAGTTTAGTACAGTATTTGCATTATAGTTGACGGTTTGCACCTACCCCAATAAGGAACAATGGAAATACGTCAAGCGGGAGCCGACGCCCCTTGGCGGCGACAGCGTCGGATCCGAGGTGAGACCCTGCGACTTCTTGTACGCATCGTAGCGCAGCACAAAGCAGAGCAGCAGCCCCGGCATCACCACATCGCCCAGGCCGAGCATCGAGAAGTGTCCCGTGTTGTGTATGCTGGGGAAAACCAGTTTTCCCGGCAGATTCAGCTTGGGCGTGTCCCGCACAATGCCGCCCAAATTCAATTTGCGCGCCACAATTCCAACGGGGTTCTCGGCGGGTCGCGTGGCCACCTTGACCATCACGTTCGTGCTGAATATGTAGGACGAGAGAAACACCCAGAACACGTCGTAGATCAGCAGCCCGGTCAGCAGCAGCGTCGACACCTTCAGACTGGGCAGCCGCACAAATGCAATGAACGCGACGCACAGTCCCATGCCCATGGCTAAAACAAAACCCAACCGATTATTCAAATCGATCGCATATATATAGGCAGTAGAGCTGGGTTCGATCCTTACTTTTCAAAAATCGATTTCTTCGATCGATTCACGTCGAAAATCTATTTAATCGATTAATCGAAATACAATCTATAATTTTAATTTGCAGGTGGTAGTCTGAGAGAACAACTTAAAAATCGTTTGGACCTAACCGATTGTAGTAGAACCTATATTTTGTGTTCTCTTCGCTGTTTCTTATCCCATCGTAATGTAACTCACAGCATTGATGGAGAACGCCATACATGCCAAATCCCGTAACTTTACCATTGAAACTATAGCTTTAAAATCGAAAACTGTTGCTAAATGGTTTTTCAAGTAGCGGTACAATGTGAAGAGTTAACAAAAAACTTAAACATATTTGATTGCTGCATAGGAGAACCTAAATACCAAAAAATTGTGTTCTAGTTTCCAAGATCTCGTTGGCTGCTTTTTTTCTTTCGCGGTGAATAGTAAGACATATCAAAAATCTAAATCAAACTTCATCCGCTTACAGCATAGGAGAATGGTATCTCTAGCTCTCATAGTTGCTAAGATCTAGATTTTCATACGGACGGACAGACGCACATGGCTATATCGACTCAGTCAGAATATATATACTTTGTGGGGTCTACCACTTCTCCTTTTGTGTGTAACACACATCTGCCATTTACTCTAAATTAATAGACCCTTTTACTTTAAAGTACAGGGTCGAAAAAAGATCGTAATCGAATCGAAGCCCAGCTCTAATATGCAGTCTTATCTACCATCCATTAGCAGCCAGTGTCCGGTGAGCACCCAAACGCACACTATGGAGACCGAGAGCGTGAAGCTGAACAGCTCCGCAGCCGTGAAGCGTCCACAGATGCCGAAGGAGAAGCGTTTGCCATCCGAGCAGGGGCGTATGATGTACTGGCACATGGGCAGCAGCAGGAAGGCCAGCGCCACAGTGGCAATAACTGCATAAACGAGCAACAAATCAAATTAATATTAGCATTCAGTACGATTCGGAGGTAAAACTCACTGGCTGTGCAGACGGCAAAGAGCAGCTGCATCGAGTCGAAGAAGAAGAACATGATGAGCAGCGATATGGAGGCACCCAGGGGCAGGCACAGCGCGTGCATCGTGTCCAGCGTGGCAAATTTATCGGCTGCAATGAAGGCGAAACAAATAATATTTACTCAGGCCCCGAGCAGATACTATATCGGTTAGCAAAAGAGCTTGCAAATAAATCAACCGTTTTTCATTGTCCTTGAATAACCATCAACCAACCGTTCAAATGATCTTTTCAGTAAATCGGTTGCTCTCAGTCTTTAACTTTTTTGCTCTGGTTATTCGCGGATCTTTTAAATACAATAAGAACATAAATCTCCTCTGCGTTATTAGTATTTATGATAATGAATTAACTAACATTAACATAGAGTACTTAATTAGTACAAATAAATATTACTATTGGAAGTAAAGTAAACAAAATGTTTTTTTTTTCACACTTCAAATACCTTTCACTATTGTTATTGAAAGACAGAAACAAGAAACGCCTTTTTAAATACACCTAGTAAACATCAGAAACGAAATATTTGGTTCAGCGTAAGGCATGGTGTGAAGCTACTCGAGTTCATCCGGGACATTTGACCAATATAGGTTCTTTAGGTTTAGTCGAGAGTACAATAGACTAGAATAATATTTCTGCTCAGCGCAAGAGCCATTAATCATGTTTTTTTCGGTTATATTATTGTACAAAGGAGATCGCAACGCACGAACATTATTTTGTGGTAAATGAATCGTTATAGATATTAGTATTAACTAGTATAGTATTGGCTCAAACCTATATACGTAATATAGATATTGCAAAGGAACTCCGTGTCGGAGATATTATCAACCGTCAAGCTGCTGCATATCGGATCCAAACCAGTTCACGGAATAAGGACGAGGAGACGACTTAAAAGAATACATCTAACAATATTACCAATAACCCCATTTAGTAGGACTAAATATATACACTTGTATATATGTCATGAAATTATAATAATAGTATATAAAGTAGTAATAGTATATAAAATAAACAACTTCATATTTTTACAAAAAAAGACCTACTTGTCTCCTTTTCGATCTGCTCGCCCGTCAGCAGATTCGTCATGGACTCGTTGCGCTTCTTCTGCTCCCGCTCGCGGGCTTCCTGCTCGATGTTGAGACTGCGGAAGCTGCCGTACACAATCAGCAGCATCGATATGAGGCAGGTGGAGACGCGCGACGAGTCCATCACGCTGGATACCGTCCAGTGCAGTTCCCGATACTCCGAGCCAGCTGCCGCCGCCGCTGCTGCCCCGCCCAAGCTGCCACCACCGACGCTGCCGCCTCCAACGCCAACGCCACCGCCAGCTGTCTGGGCGCCGGCGCTGCCGTGCGACATGCTCGTTCGATGATAAGCGAAAAGGCGGACGAAACGGAAACCAGTATTTTTATCAGTGTAGCCGGGTTGCAAGTAGCCTTAGTTGAGGTTGCTGCTGTACCTGCGACGTTGCTGCCTGCAATGACAATGAAATTCGTTACGGCCTGTTGAGGCAATGATAAGGAAATATGTTTTGGTAAGCCCCCAAAAAAAGAAAGAGAAACGAAATCAACTGCCCTGGTTTTGTTTGCTTAACTATTGCTGCCTGTTTGCTCAACGTGTCTATTTGCCTTTGCACTGTGGGCTAGATCGCAAAAACACTGGCAAAAACTCGTATAAAATTCAGTGCAATTTATGGGAATAAAATAAATTACAAGCCGATTGGATGACGCCCACATTTCGACCATATAAAGTAAAGAGCTTACATTGCCCCTTGTGGTATGCAACAAAAAACATGCAATGGATTATGGCTATAACTTCTAAAGTATTTTAGATACATACATACATAAGGCTTTTGGCGAATACAAAACAATACATATAATTCATAATTTGTAAAACATATGGGCATTTCCACAGAAAGGTCCACCGCGGCCAAAAAATTAAAATTTCTTAAAAATGATATTTTTAACATTTTTAACATTAAGAAATATTAAAATTTAACAGATTTGAAAATATCTATTATAATCTATTATAGTTTTCAAAAAATTCGAATGCAAAGTCGCGAAAACGCATTTTTTGTCATTTTGACGTTTTTTAGGGCATTTTTTTTTTGAAAACAGCTTCTCAAACAGAAGCATCATGCTCAGTCATTTGTTTTCAAAATCACTCCTGTTATGTAAAAATAAATAATTCCAATTATTTTTGTCAATTTAAAAACATTATAACCATTTGTTCCTTAAATACTTTCCAACAACAACAATAACAAAAACATACATAAAAATGGTCACGTGCCAAAAGTCACGTTACAATTTTTTTAAATTGAATTAAAAAAAAAAATGCAAGTCATCTTTGAAAAAAATCATAACCATTTTGAAGAGGCATCCATGCACAAGAGTTTAAAATTTGTTGCATTAAAATATTGCCACTGAATTCGCTAATATTGGCGATTGAATTGGTTGACCTCAAATGCCACTACCATTTTCGTCCGGTGACAAATGACTTGAATTTTTCAATTTTCTTAAAAATGAAAAGTTACCCAAAATCAATCTTTCCACCAATGAAAGAGCTAATTAAATGATATATGTTAAGCCTTTAAAAAAAAAAAAAAATCGCTTCCTTTTTACAGTTATTTTACTTTAAACGCGTACGAATGTAGCGTGCGCGACTGTGGAAATGCCCATATTGAAAACAAAGGCTTTTTTATATCAATTCGATATATTAATCTGGTCATCAAAATCAATCTTACAACAATCGGGTTGATCGTCTGAATTTGAGATTCAATAAAAATTTTAAGGGGTGCGTTATAAAAAGACTATGTAATAGAGCTGAGCTTTGATTCGATTTCGATTCGTTTTAATAGATTTTTTTGTTGACGATTAAATCGATTCTTTTTTCTGAAATCGATTTTGGGATTTCTTGTGAAATTCAATGTAACGCGCCCTAAACAAACGGATATCTACAATTGTTGTACGCCAAGGGTATAATCGGAAGCAAAAAGTACAGGGTCTTTCACCCGACTGATCTGTTCCGTCCTTACTGGATTTTGTTTGCTTTTCAAACAATATTAAATTAATTTTATAAGCATCGATTTTTAATTTTTTCTCTCAGACAACCTGCAAAATAATTATTTCGAATAATCGATTAAATCGATCGGAAAGATCGATTCTTGAAAATTGGAGATCGAACCCAGCTCTACTATGTAGTTTAATTGCCATTAAACTTGTTAATTTATGCCAGTTTTTTGGCGTTCTAGCCCACAGTGCTTTGGCAGAACTTTAAACAGCTGCACAACCAGTTGAAGGAGACGAATGAAACAAACACGAAGCGACTGAAATAACAAATTAAATGATTTGGTCTACGAGCAGGTCTACGGCTACCCGTTTAGTGTGCATGCGACCCACAGAGGTCAACTTTCATGCGGGTTAACCATTCGCACCCCACGACCCAAAGCCAGTAGAACAGTAGCTAAAACTGAATCACAAGCACAACCGACAACTGTTGCGGCTGTGTGAAAAAGAAATAAATGGGCCTAAACACAAAGCATGTCATAAAAAAAGAAGCGAGAAAAAAACCGAGTTGGAATATATTATAAAAGCATTACCCAGTTTCTGTTGTGCTTTGTCTTTACTACTAATTAATGCTGTTATTTTCTCCACTTGTTGTTGTAATTAGCTATTGTTATTGCAACCAATTCTAAGGCAGACATACCCTTCCACCACAGCAAATACCCTGTATGCTTGCCTGGTTTGTACTTGTGAAACAAGCCATTTAGTTCCAAATTCATTGCAAATTTATAGAAAATTCAATTAATCCTGTTCTTAATTTCCACCTAAATGTTACTAACGCTGGACGCAAGCTCCTGGCAAAGATCGTAGCTCATGTATACAGGGTATGCAGCAGTCGTGCTTAATTTGCGGCTGGATTTTTATTGGGTTGTTGCACTTGGGTGCATGTTAACGTGACTCACTGTTGCCACACTCACTGCATGCTCATCAGAATTGGTGTTTTTTGTATACCCTGTACTCATAATATGGGTACAAACAGGGTTATTAATAGTTTTGTTTTCATTTAATTCAAGGCAGATGCCAAAGGAGGAGTTATATACATTTTTTTATATTTAAAGATATTTCTGTTTCAAATGTCAGCTAAGAACAGCAATTTTAGCTGATTTTCGACTAAAACTGTAGTTTTTTTATACAACTTTTAACCTCCATAAATCTAGCATATTATTAATGCAAAATCATGCATTTGTGGTTTTCAACGCTAAATAAAACATATCGGAAAGGTTTCACAGCTAACTGAAAAGTACAATGTTGATTAATCTCAAATATAAATTAAGATATTATTAATTTACTATTTCAAGAGTACGATTCATAATGCTATAAGTACGAAATACTAATAATGTATTGAATCAGTAAAGGGATTTATTATATTGGAAGAAAATCAGTTTTAATTTACTGATGAGAAATTAAGTTAGCCTGCCGACCGACTGATCCGTTCCGTCCCTACTGGTGTGTTATAAAGCTAAAAATCATAATTACAGTTGGGCGTGACAATGCAAATATGCTGTTAATGTTAATACTGCAACAAGAACATAATTGCATTTCTCTGTTAATTTACATGGGCATAATTGCAGTGGGCTGTTAATTAAGCAGAACCAGAACATAATTGCAGTGTGTCTGTTAAGTTGCCGCTCTGATTTGCGCCATGTTAGGAGCAGAGCAGAGCAGAGCAGAGCGCACTGTTAACAGCATGTAAAGTCGCAAGACAATAGCAATAACAGTTGGCAACAACTTCCTAGTTAGTTTTGTACTATTGTTGTTGTTGTTGTTGCTATTGTTGCCAAGTGCCGTTGCTTGCACTAAATTATTGTGCTTTGTTGGAAATGTTACACTATGCTGCGTGTGTGTGTGTGTGTGTGGAATGCAAATGATTGAAATATATGTATGTGTGTGTGTGTGTGTGTGTGTGTCCCCTTGCTGATGCAACAATTTAATGTTTCCCACACGTTGCACGCTTGATAAAATTGACAGACAGACTGAGTGTGGCAAGGGAGGGGAAAGGAAGTGAAGGGAGGGGGGGAGGGGAGCAACACTGCATGTCGGATGGAGACAGGCGCTAATTAGAATTAAAGCATTCGACGATTAGGCGCAATAAAACAGCTGAAAAGCATTAACTAATTAAAGTAATTTAAGAAGCCGCACGCACACTGAGAGAAATACTTTCTAATTTGCAGCGCACGATGTGAGCTGCCTATAAGTAATTATAATAACTTTAAGAAGTACATACACGAAAGTAATTGGTCAACGTTGGCCGGTGCTCGAAGAAAAAAATAAATAAAAAAAAAGCAACAAAAATAAAAAACAGCCCACATCGAAGGTGAAAGTGAAATTTACCTGCGATGCCAAAAGAAACAACAACGGAAAACTAAGCAGATACCATACATATGTACATACATAAATACATGCATACATGTATCAAAAACTACAACCAAACAAACATATACATATAAGTAAATAGATATGTATGTTTGTGTGTTTGCATCAATGTTGTTAATTTCGCTTTTTTCACGTCAAATCTGGCAATTTTTGAAAAACATTTGCTGGATAATTGGGAAGCAGCTTCTTCATCAAAAAAAAAAACTATAAAAATAACATTTGTCAAAGTTCCAAAATCTAAAGAGATTTAGGTGTATAATGAACTTGAAAAATTATACATACACATAGGGACAGAATAATAGGTGCATATTTTTAATATTTTCAACTTTCAATATTTAACTTATTTTTTGTATCAATCTCAACGAATTGAAAGAGTTTTCAAAACTTATAATATTTGTCCTTAAAAAAATTAAAAACTGTTTCACAAACCCTTTATTTACAAAACAAACAACATTATTTTCTTAAATGCGCAAATTTTAGCTGGACACAAATTAATTTTTGTTGTTTTTATCGAGATTTTATTTGTTTAGGTTCTGTTTTATATTTATATATTTATATTAAATTCAGTATATGGCAGTCAATAACCGGGACTTGATTCATATATATGTATGTATTTATATAGTGTATATATATTTAATAACATTATAATTTATGATATTGTGATCGTAATTGTTGAAAAGCATGAAAGCTCTTATAACTTAACTGTTATCTGTATTTTTTTGTAAAACTTTCTAGCTTTATTTTCGTCAAAAAAAAAGCTTTTTTTCGTTTGAAAAAAATTGGCAGCACTGGCGAGCATGCAAAGCAACTTGCTGAGTTTCGCCTGTTTCTGTTTGGCTCTTGCACTACTTCAATTATTTTTGGCCAACACACACACACACACACATGCAGAGAGAGATAAATACATACAAACAAGTGTATATATGTGTACAACAACTCGCTTCAAATGCAGCACTTGTGAAACTTTATACACAACAACAACAAACCTTAAAGCGCAGGCAAAGCTTTTATTTTATTTTATTTTATTTTGTTTCATTTGATTTGATTCCGTTTTGTTATTTTTTTCTCTTTAGACTCCACTTGAACGGCCGACGGAGCCGCTCCACTGCGTAACAAAATTACAAGACACAAATACAAGCACAAGCACACACATACAATCTCACACACACACAGTCGCTTTTGGGCCATGTGTGCGCCCAAGGGGAGGGGGGCCTGGGGGAGGGTCTTTAATTACTAAAACTTAGACTCGGACTGCTTCAAATTCATTGCAGCGCCAAGTGTGGGGTGGAGGTGCTGTTTAGAGAGGGGGGCGGGGAGGGGGTGTTGCTTACTTTGCCTTCTGCCTCTCACATTAGCATTCGCCTTTGGATGTATTTTGTTTTCCTTTTGAACCGATTTTCTTTGCCTGCTCGCAGTTGGCCCAGCCACTACATGTTTTCCAACTGCATCTCGGTATTGTGAATTTTCCGCACTGTTATGCACTTTTCACAAGATTTAATGCATTTTCTTCACTTTTTCTTTCTGCACTTTTTTAGTGTTTTTTTCTGATGGAAAAACAACGAACTGCGAGTGTGACCCAACCGCGCGAAGCCATAAATAACTGAGCTACAGCTATCGACAAGCAGCTATCGATAAATGCCAAGTGTTGTGCAACGCTGTAATAGCTGTTCGCAACGGTCACATTCAAGCAGAGGCGTTTGAGAGAGCTAGACGGCATTATTGAGCTATCCGCATACGGTCACATTCATTGAGAGAGCGCCGCTGTTAGCTCGCTGCACGAATGAAAATTTAAATTACAGTTAAATGTAACGCGCTTAACGTGTAAACAGCTGCGGGTGAATTGTTTAAATAGTGTTTTGAAACCAATTGAGCGCGCGAAATATTAATTAATTCAAGCATTTGAGCAAGTGCAGAGCAATTGCAGCAACTGCATCTGAAGCGCAGCTTCTGAGTCGAAATCTCTGCTCTGCGCTGTTGGTGGTGAAAAACACGTCGAGAGTAAACGAGAAAAAGTTCAATAAAAAACAAATTGAAAACAAGAAAAAAAACAACAAAATGGGTCTTAACGGCTGCTGTTCGTGTGTCAAATATCTGATGGTCCTTATAAACATCTTATTTTGGGTATGTATGCAAGCAGTCAACAACAAAAACACGAATACCAACAACAACAACAACAACAACATGAGCAGCTAAACTCACCAATACCACGAGCAATTGGAACGTACACACACACACACACGCACACGCATATCTGTGCACGCTCCCTACGCCTCTTTGTGGGCCCTGTGCATTTGCCTGGCTGCTCCAGCCAGTGCTGCCAATCTAGCGTTTTTGAGCATTTTAGTTATTTATTTATTTAACGTCAATTAATGTCAGTCGACACAGAAAAATTAAATTTAAAATACAATTTAAAATAAAGAATAAAATTAAATAAAGGAATTGATTCAAATTAAATGATGTAAAATATTATGATTAGTTATGGATATTATTGCTTATCATAAATCTAATTGACAACAAATAATTATAATCAATATTAAAAACTTACAATTTTTTTAATGTTATTTAATTTGTTGCATTTTATATATTGTTTTCATTTTAAGCTATTTTCTGAGATAATAAAATCTAGCTATTTCTGGGAGCACTGGCAACAACATCGCGCGCACGCTCTCTGCTCTCTCAATCCCAACTCCGTCCAATAAACAATAGAATTTCCATTCGCCCTGGCTGGAGAGAGCGTGCGACACACACCCACACCCACACACACACACACACGCATACGCATACGCATACGGACAGAGGGGACAGACAGCGAAAGCATCGCGTACATTTCCCCTAGCTCTCCATCTTGAGTTTCTTGCTCCCACACTCTTTCGTTTGTCTGTTGTTTTTCATGTCATGTTTCTCATTGGGCCTTTTCCTGTTTTTATTATTCTTTGATTTTGTTGTATTTTTGTTGTTGTTAGCTTTGATTTCTGTTTCTTGCTTCACCTTGTTTTTATTTTTATCATTTTCACTTATTCCTATTGGAAGCCATTCATTCATTCCTTTGGCCACACTTTCTGTGTATCTGTTTACATATGTTTGTGTGGGCTGTATGTGTGTAAGTGTGTGAGACAGGACCTACATTTGTTGTTTTTTTGGTGCAAAGGGTTCCACTGTTGTCTATGTATTTGTGCTGCTATGTGTCAGTGTGTGTGTGTGTGTGTGTGTGTGTGTGTGTTTACGCAATTTCCTTTCACAATTTGTTTTAATTGTTATTGTTTAAATTTATGCTGCGCTTGCGAAATGATGTTTAACATTTAAATTTTTGTTATATTATTACTATTCGATTTTTTTGTTGCTATTTTCTCTTTCGATTTTTCCTATAGTATTTGTATTTATTAGTCAAAATCTATTTTCGAACGAACCAACAAAAGTTTTTCATTCGTTCTTCTGCGCTTGTTGTTGTTGTGGTTGCCTCAGCTGTGGGGAGGCGCTGGTGGGAGGCGCACGATTTCGTCCGTTGTTATTGTTGTGATACAGTGGAATATTTGACAAGTTCATCAGCAAATTTCATAATTAATCTAGTACCGTTTTTTTTGGCATTCTCTGCAATTATTACAATTAATTTTTACATTTTCGAATTGAACAATTTTCTTAGAGTTTTGCCACACTGTTGCATAGCTTTTCACAGCATTTTCATTTTGAGTTTTCATCATCAACGCTGCGGGGCTTCGTGATCAAACAACACGATTTCAGTTGACGCTGACGTTCCATTGATGCTGTTCCCCCTCCCCACTCCTCCCTCCTCTTTTGACGGTGTATGTCCCTCTCTTCCGCTCTCTTCAGCTGCCGTCATCCGCTTCTGTTGGACACCGTTTGGGTTTCATTAAATCATACCGCCCACCCGGTTGGCAATTAATTTAGCTGATGATTTGCGCTCCTGTCCCTCTCGCCTTCCCTCTCTGCGCTCTTTTTCTTTCTCTTAGTTTTAGTCATAATTTAATTTGCTATTTTGCACGCATTTGTTCGTACTATTAAAAGGGCGGAGTACAGCCAATATCGATGCCCTCTAGGCGCTCTCTTTGGCTCTCTTCTGTCGTTTTAAATCAGTGTTGCCAGCTTTTGGAAAAATAAGCCAAACATAGATAGGATTAGATTAAATATTTTGCTAAAATATTGTCTTAATACAAATTCATAAAAAACGCAACAAAATTATTTTTTTATGTAAAGTGAATATATATTAATATTTATATCCTTTTATTATATTTATTATTTAATGGAATGAAATCCAAATATTTTCTTTGCAATTTATAAGAGTTACCAGAATTTGCAGTTAGGCGTAATTATTATTTTTAAATTAATCATTAATAAATTGTGAATTCAGTATTATTTCATTAAGTTACGGATTTTAAATAAATGTATATATTAATTGTCGATGTTGGGCATCAGAATTAAATTCACGATGCCATGAAAAATAAGGTGGAGGATATTTATACCCTGTAACCTATTGAAAAATTGGAAATACAGAAATACAGGGTTAATAACTTTGTTTTATGATGGGAAACATAGAAAACTTATAAAATATTTTGTTTAAATGAAGTATAAATAAACATAAACCTAAAGCAGGGGAAGGAATTTAAAAAATGGTAAATTTATAATAATTTATATTCTAATTTTAAAGTATGTCCATTTCGAATTATGCCAAATCTAGCTTTTTAAAGGTCAAATTGCCAGCACTGCTTTAAACTGATGAGCCAATGTAGGTCATGTCAGGACTTTGCACTTTTTTATTCAACTTTTGGCATACATTTTCCTAACACGCGATAGTTTACAGGCAGCGTGTATGTATGTATTTGTGTGCATTTATATAAGTATATAGTATACTAGTAGATATGTAAATATGAAATCAATTTTCTGCCAATTGCAGCCGTTGTATTGCAAATTCACATGCAAGTGTGTACACACTGGCAGCTGCCTGCACTGTGGCTTGACGACATGTTCCACATACTAGCGAGAGCGCGCTCTCGCTCTTAAGAAAAGCGCTCTCTTCACGCTCTTTGCAGACCACCCGCATTCGAAAGCTCAGCTTATGCGCTCTTGCTGTTGCAGCTGTTGTTGTTGTTGTTGGTTTTGTTGTTGCAGCACTCCAGGGCGTCGTTAATTGTTTTGTGTTACGCCGCAAAATATTTGAATATAGTTAGAGTTTTGTGCCAGTGTTGCCAGCATTTTTGTATTCAAGATAAGCTGAACTCAGGAAATGAATATGGCCAATTTAGTAAATAAATAGGAATAATGGGCCAAACATTCACCCAAAATTAAAACAACAATTAAATTAAAATTTAGCAAAAATTTGAACATATGAATAAAGTTATCAGAAATAACCCCAATTCACGCAGCAAATGCTGGACCAATATTTCTTTTATTTATTTTTTTATTTTTTAACTTTTGATTTTTTGTCTAAAGATTATCCTTTTATCTTTTAAACTTTTAATTGAATTAAATTATTTATTTTCATTTTATACTTAATCTTAATTTGTATTCACTGTCGAATGGTCGTAATAGACATTAAATAAAATAAAAAAAAACCTATTCTATTTAAAAAAGGGGCTAGATTTATGGCTATATGCCTTTAAAAAAATGTATAGGTATTTCCAATAATTAAATGCTAGATCTAGCCATAAATATGATCAAATGACAACATGGTATTTGTAGCTGGAATATCTCAAGGTTTACTTGATTCGCGTTATTCATATTCTTGCATATATGTACATGTATTTGCCTTGCTTTCAACTGTAAGCTGCGTAATCTTATCGGTAGCATCAGTTGGCTGCACAAACATTACAATGCGCCAGATTTGGGCATTACGAAACTGTTTGGCTTCCAAAATAACGGTCATATGATACGATATACGATGTGTTAACAGTTCCACCAGCTATTTGAACAGAAATGACTCTTGCGAAGACTAGAACAGTAAACTGATATCTTCGATATTTAAAAATAAACCTCTTAACCACGGCTGCAACCCAGATAGCTTCGTCGGATATCCGAAACCCAAAATTCCAGTTTTATAAAAAAAAGTGTTGGTATGAAAATAGTTCAGCGTATTTTTTTTTATTTTTTATTAATTGAATTAGGAAGATTAAGAAATTCAAAGTTCAGCTTTTTTTATTCCTTAAGTCTTTAGGACCCAAAATAATATTTTCTTTATAAAATAAATAGTATAATTAAAAATGTATTTTTACAATTAAAGAAATAATAATTATATGATGTTATTATACAATTGGCTTAAACCGAATTCAGATTCTTCAGAATTGATGTTTCAAAATAAACCATTTAGCGCCTAGCTTTTAACAGTGTTCTGGAACTTATGAGTACAGTAGAATCCGGTTATAACGACGCCGCTTATAGCGTCCGTCCGGTTATTGCGACGAAAACTCGATGGTTTGGTTGGTCCCCATACAAACTTATATGAAACGGCCTCCGCTTATAACGACTCCGCTTTTAGCGACAAACCGCTTATAACGACGAGATTTTTCAATTTCAATTCAATTTTTCATTTCAATTCAACCGGATATTGCGACGTGCCGAACAAAAAAAAAACTTTAAAGAGGAAAATTTGATTTCTTTAACAATGCTAAAAGAAGCAAACAAAATCATGGATTTTGTGTTTTTTCAATACGAAAAAGAAACAAAATCATGGATTTTGTCTTCCGGATATAACGACGTCGGTCCCTTGAAAGTCGCTATAACCGGATTCTACTGTATTAAATTTTTTGTTTTGATTAAAAAATTAATTTGTTTTATTTTAAAACCTATTACGAACATGACATCCATAATATAAAAAAAAAATTTTTTTTTGCTCCTTTCGGATAGTGCGTCTGCCGGATATAACGACGTAAAATCGTCGGTCCCTTGAATGTCGCTATAACCGGATTCTACTGTATTATTAAAGGTTCTACTAGACACTTGTAGAAATTGATAGAGATTTGATTTATTTGAAGTATAGTCAGCTTTAAAAAATGCATGAATAACTTTATAAAGACGCAGCTTAAAAGGTTGATAATCCCCGACACTAGCGAAGAGAGAAAGGAGAGAGGTTGACTGCGAAAGAGAAAGAGGGAGAGAGTGGGTTGATAACAGTGCTGCCAGAGAAGGCTAAATTTGCATCATAAAATATAAACAACATAACTTTAAATAAAAAATATCAAAAATATAATTACTATTGAATATTTCAAAAATTAAAAATTATGAAATACGTTTTTGTAATTCTAAAATCGGCCAAATTGGCAACTCTGGTTGATAAGGCAACTATATTTGACTTACGCTTGGTTCAATGTCTTGGCAAATGCAGCTACTCTTAATTTTATAAGAGCGAAAACAGCAGAGCTAAAAAATTTGGACGGGACCGACAGTAGAATACCCTGTACCCTATATTTTAAATACCCTTTATTTTAAATATAATTATATACAATTGTTGTGTCTGCCACGCCTCCTTCTGCCTGTGACATACATATTGACAAAGTTATTAACCCTGTTTGTCCCATTCTTCAATGGGTACAGGGTATACAAAATAAATGAATACAATACTCAAATCTGTATGTCTGTCTGTCCGTTTGTTTGCCTGCTGACATCATGTGTTACAAATGATTTGGAAATTGTAGGGGGACTTGGCAAGACTTTTTACTGCTGCTCGCCTTAATTGCCGCCCACTAAGTGTGTGTGTGTGTGTGTGGGGCGTGGCACGTGGCAAATGTTTCGATTGATGTGATTTGTGCATGAAACAACTTGACCCATATTCCAGTTGATATCTGTGTAATTCTCATTTTCTCTTCTCGTTTTGTTCTGTTCTGTTTGCAGCTCATCGGCCTGACCATTGTGATCACCTCGCTATGGATGCTCACGGATCCGACGTTTATGCTGTCGATGACGCAATCGTATAATCATTATCACATTGCGCTCTATGTGTTCCTGGCCATCGGCATACTGATCACATTGGGCGCATTCTTTGGCTGTCTGGGCGTCTGTCGCGAGTCTCAGTGTCTGCTCGTTTCGGTAAGTGCAAATTCCAGCTGAAAACCAGAATGGGCGGAGAAGATCAGTCGGACGGGCCCGACTGTCTTATACCCTGTGCCACAGCTCGCGCTGCGCGCTCGCAAATACAGTTTATAATTTAAATATTTTAAATATAATTTAATTTATTTATAAAGAATAGTAGGCGCGCTTTGTTTCGTTTATATCTTTTGTGTTTATTAACCGATTTCAATGCGCTTTTCAGGATAGTTAAATATAATAGGAGAGAGCTTAGGTTCCAAATAACAACATTCTATGTTCAATATTACGCTTGCTGTTTAACTTTGTATGTTCAAATGCTCTCAC
Organism: Hypselothyrea guttata; assembly: GCA_035045125.1. NCBI lineage: Eukaryota > Metazoa > Arthropoda > Insecta > Diptera > Drosophilidae > Hypselothyrea > Hypselothyrea guttata. Next base: position 258,893 of record JAWNNJ010002348.1, read on the forward strand.
AATCGCACAATCGCCAAGCAAAGTGCTTGGTATCGCCATCTCGCTCGCACACTATTTCCAAGCGTAAGGCGGCTGAGCTGAGGCGTGCGCATGCAGAATTACGGCGCTTATATCTCCTTTGTTTATAAACCGATTTCAATTCGCTTTTCAGGACAGTTAAATATAATATAAAAGAATATATATACAACAATAACAACATTCTATAATAAATATTACGCTTGTTTCTGAACTTTTAAGTTCAACTATTGTGAAGCTTATATCTCCTGTGTTTCTTAACCGATTTCAATGCGCTTTTCAGGATAGTTAAATATAGTACAAGAGAGCTTATGTTCTTAATAACAACCTTCTATGTTTAATATTACGCTTGTTATTCAACTTTTTATGTTAAAAAACACGAGGTTGTGAGAGTTTTATTGATTTTTGGGCGCGAAGGGGACGTGGCATCAACGATTTGAAATAAACTTGATCTGCGTATTGAATACACCTACCTATAGCAACCAAAACGGCTTCTCTAGCAGTTATAGTTTAGGAAATCTCAGCGTTCATACAGACAGACAGACAGACGGACAGACAGACAGACAGACAGACAGACAGACAGGGCTAAATCGACTCAGCTCGTCTCCCTGATCAAGAATATATATAGTTTGTGGGGTCTGCCACGCCTCCTTCTGCCTGTTACATACATTCGCACAAAGTTATTAACCCTGTTTTTCCCATTTTTCAAATGGGCACAGGGTATAATCAAATCAGCCTACAGTTCAGACTGCTGCAGATTTTGCTGATTTCAGGAAATCCTACGCAGTCTGGCTGGTTCGCCCACACCACTCGACAAACTCTGTCGAGTTTGAGCCATTCATTAATTTACATTTGGGCTCTCGTTTTGCAGTTCTTCTGCGTCATACTCATCGTGATGGTGGCACAAATTGCAGCCGGTGCCTGGGCCTTCCACAACCGGGATAAACTGGACGACATTGTGCGTGCGGCAGTTAAATCTTCAGTCCAGGAGGAATACGGACAGTCCACCATGAGCTCCCGCACCGTTACCTTTGATACGCTGCAAAAGAATGTAATCTAGATTGGCATATATATATCTATATGGCGAATATGCGTATTAACTTGGTTTTTCTTGCAGCTGAAATGCTGCGGTGCTGATGGTCCTGGCGACTGGGCAACGAGCCGTTTCAATAACGTAGATCGCACAAATATTGTGGATATTGCCGTGTCTTCCATGAACGTCTTCTATAACATACCCGAATCGTGCTGCAAGGACGATCTGAAGGATAACGAATGTGATAAGCATCGGCGCTTGAAGTTCGGAGGCCCATTGAACACCTCTATTTATCAACTGGTAAAGCCAACATATTAGAACTAAGAGAGCAATTGTGGGTAGCTGTAGAATGAGTCTCAAAGTAATAGCTAAAGAGGTCTATGATAGCTTAATAGCTAAAGAGGTCCATGATAGCGTAACCCTTTAATGCCCAAATCTAAACTAATGTGACAAATTAAACCAATCATTTTTGCCTACAGTAAAGGGTGGCTTAAAAATAAGCTTCAAAAGTTTCTGGGAGCTTTCGTTTACCTTTAAGATGACATGATATGGTTTGACACGCATAGGTTTTTCACTGCTGCAGATCACAATTGTTATCCATTTACAAATACATATAACAATTGAATTTGTTAGTTAATAAACATACCTTTAAGTAGAAAAAATACTAACTTCATCAACAACACCGTTTGAGCTTAAAAGAGCTTTAAAAGCTTTTTTTAGTTTATGTTTGTTGTAATGTAGAGTAACCGTAAAAAATATAAAGTTTCAATTAAAAATAACAATTATGTTATACGTGTTTTGAGACACTTTTGGGCATTAGAAATATTGAATTTTCCAGATTACGAAAACTTATGTAAATTAATAGTTTTTTTTTTATAAACTAAAAGCTGTATTTGGTATATTTGATTAGGGCAACATTTCTTTAAAAAAGTAGAAGAGGGTCTAGTAAGCTAGTGCAAATAGGAAATATGTGTAAAAGCCAGAATGAGGCTTGGTAGACCAAACAGAGTATTATTATTATTGATCAGGACGACCAAGTTAAGTCGATATAGCCATGTCCTTTTGTCCGACCATTTTTGGTATACAGTTAACATATCCAGTTTGCTAAAGATTTTAGTAAGCTCCCCTCCTTCCTCGTTAACCGGAAAAACGGGTACAATTTTAAGGATACAGAGTTGTAATATAAAACGTATGTAGTCTATGACATTCTCCATCGATGCTGTAAATTACATTGCGATCGGGTAAGGAACAGCTAAGATATGCAACCGACAATTTGTTTGACACAAAGTACAGGGTTTCCTTCTGTCGGTTACGTCCGACTGTAGCCTTCTGCTTTTTGTTAATTAAATGTAGGACTACTAAAGAGTGCAGTATTCTATCGCATTCAAGTTTGCTATGATTTACTTATGATAAACAATAGTTGAAAGCCATGCCAAATAGTTTCTAATGTTTGTTGTTGTTGCAACTCGCATAACATTAATTAAATTTCAATTTGACTCTGGAGGCGTGGCTGCGCATGTCGCCTTTGGATATTGATAGCCATCGGCAGTTGCCTCGGTCTGAAGATGAGGCATAAAACCCAACAATCCTCTTACATTTCATGGTGCCATTGGGTTTTCAACACCAAAGCCAATAAAAATTCTACGCCAGCCACAGCCAGACGATAAAAATGTATTAATTATTATTGATATTCTGCACGCATTCTAAAATGTCTGTGCTGCCCGAATGCGAGGCGCTCAATAAACAAACAATAAACATTTTTGATTGCAATAGAAAATGAGAAGCAGAGAAATACGCTAGATACACACATACACACATCCACACAGAGCGCTAAAAACAGCTTTTTTCCCGCCAAAGAATACAGTTGCTCTCTCTTGCATGTAAACTCTCTTAATACAAACGCTCTCTTAAATTTGCTTTGCAGGGCTGCGTGGACAAGCTGATTGAGATAATCTACGAGAACTGGGTGACCATATTCGGCATTACAGCTGCTGTTATTCTGCTGGAGCTGCTGTCGCTAACATTCGCCTTGAGCCTGTGCTGTGCGGTGAGGAATCAGCACTACAAGGCCTGAGAATTACAGAATTCCCATAGGGAAATAACGGATGATGAGAAGTACTAACGAACCAAAAGCAAACTAAAGCATAAGCGTTACTAAGCAACAATTGTAAGCGAAGATAACAGCGCTGAAACCATCAACATCAACAACAACAGCAGTAATAACAGCAGCCATAACAGTTGTAATAACAGCTGCATTAACAGCTGTAACTGCAGCTGCAACTGCGACAATTTGAACACTGGCAAAATACTTTAATAACAATTTTGTAGTACTTTAACAAATAAGATCTGCAGACAATTTGAACAGAATTGAAAAGAAATGAAATGAGATTTATATGAACTTGATACACAGCAACTTTTCTAACAATATTTCTACGTAAAAGCAACAAATACACAAACAACAGAACACAGACATCCAAAATAACTTCACATTTTACACACAGAAAACTCTTGTTAGCAACTAGGATAATCGCATACCATTGTCGTTTCAAATTCATAAAACTTGGAAGCATCTAAGCATATAGTACGATAATACGATACAAAACGATACTACTTATATATAGCAACTTAAGCACAAGCCAATCGTAAATAATACATATACACTAAATTATTTGCAAACGTTGCATTCCACAAGTGAAAATGTGTTGTTTTTTTGTTGCAGTTTTGATTGGGCGTTGCCATCCAAAGAACTAAAACCAAATCCAAGCATAAAACAAAAACAAAAATGAAAACCAACATTTCCTTGTGCAACATCAAGTGCTAAAAATGAGAATAAAATTAAAAATAATTATTGATATTGATTCGTTGAGCTTCGCGAAATTATATGCCAAATATTTGAAATATTTACGAAATTATTTTATTTATAAATTGAAATAAATTGGACAAATTAGATGAGCCAACAGACAAAATTCATAGAGAGCTGTTAAGTGGCAGTTCTGCTAAGTTTGCGCGCTGTTAGTTGGTCCCTCTGTTGGTCATGCTGTTAACCAACAGCCATTTGTAAATTACCCTGCCATATTTTAACATACACACACTTACAAAACGAACAATCGAAAAAAGTTGGAGGAGGAGCAGATTTGAGAATCATTTTATTATCGAACTAAGTACAATTATTTATAAATAAATGTTAATGCCAGTACATCATGTATTTACATATACACACTCTACATATATACCCATTATATACACATACATACATGCGATATATTTTGTATCCATTTTCATTTTAAACTCCTGCGAAACGAAATCGAATTTTGTATTTTAATTGTTGTTATTATATATGCATTTTGTTGTTAGTTAAACGTAGCTGAGCGCGTCGTATACCCCTTGTACCCTTCGCAACGTTCAAAACAAAATAAATACAAATACAAATACAAATACAAATAATAAATGAAATCTACAACCAACCCATTGAGAAAAACTTAATTAAAATCTACATTAATCTACAAATATGAACCTAAATAAATATACATTTAACTTAAATTTACACACATTAACGTAAATATTTATTTACATTTTATAGTAGCTAAGAACATTTTTCTTTTCAAAAGATGAAGGTTAAATTTTAATATAAAAAAAAAAAACAAAAAACGTAGCGTAAGTAAAAAACACGCATAAAAAACCCCAAATTTAAGGCGTTCAAGTTGTAGCGAAATATGAGTATAAAACTAGAAGTTCAATAAATCATATAAATGTCATGAAACCTCAGTCTATTACAATTCAGCCATAATCAAAAACAAAAACAGAAACAAAAACATTAATCAAAGCTAAAACTCATCTCAACATCTAAGATACATGCACTGTAGCAACTTTGGTGGCAATTCCATCAAAAGTCTAGCTGTTAATTGAGGATTCATAGAGTTTAGACACAAAACTAAAGCAATATAAATGAATCCTGCGAAAAGGACGCTCAAACATTTGAAAGCGAACGGCTTTCTGTTCAAAATACTCATGATGAGTTGGCATATTATTGATATTTCATAAATAAATAAACATATACTATATTTAACAAAAACAAACGCCAGTTCAATTTATTCCTCTCGAAATGAAAATGCCGTAAGTATTGTTATTCAATTGGTATTTTTATTATTAAAACATGGGTTTTCCTCTTGCCCCATTTACCATCATCAATAAGTTAAGAACAAAATGTTACTTTCCCTGAACCAAGGCGGACACTTGACATCGAATCTAAACTAACAGGTAGGACACATATAAATGACATTTGAACTAAACTAGTTAGATTTTTTCTTTAGGTGAGAGTAGTAAGTAGTATGTTGTCTTATATTAATTTCAAATTTTCATCAGAAGTATTATTATTATTATTACGATTCGGCTGTTATTGTTTATTTAGAGACAGTTGAATAAATTTACTAGAATTCCTTGTTAAGTTTTGTTTGAATTTCGAATAGGTTTTGTCAGTGTGTGCGCATGGGTCTGCTGTAGTGCTGGGATTATATCGATACCCTTATCGATATTTTCGATATTCTGGGCTTGCATCTCGATAATATCAAAATCGATAAGGCTTTAAATATCACAAATGTTTATATTTGCAACAATTCATAGCATTTGAAGTGAAGTAAAAACAAAAACAAATTAATTTAATTCTCATTAAGACAAATTATATACATTTTAATTTCATTCAACAGATTATTTAAATTCTTCAACTATTTAAATTTGTGAACAGAAACAAAGCAATATTATCGACGCTGTCCATATCAATAAGCGTGAAAACCATTTCGATAATTTCGATATCAACTGGTTATCGATGTTGCAGCGATATTATCCCAACACTAGTCCGCTGTTAGTGTATTATTATTAATTTTATTATTATTATATTAATATTATTATTAGATTTTACATGTTTTATGGTACTTATAAACAATCCAGATCACTAACCACGTTTGCTGAAGGTAATTATATTTAATTTTTCTTTGATAGCATACGTTAAATGATATTAATTAACTTAGTGGAATAGCAGATACATTTTGTTAATTTAACCGTAACCGTAATTTAAATACAAATAGCTTATTTTGGAAAATTATTATCGTAATTTACATTTACTAGGTACATTTTGATTAAATTTAGCTTCAACTAAACACATTACATACTTCGTTAAAAAATACACGAATTTCTATCCATATCGTCGTTATATCATACATATATCTCAATCATGCTAAAAGAGTTATTAGAGAGGGCTTATCTCGGCGATATCTAACTAGAATAATTACATTAACTTATAGATCGCAAGAAGAATCGATTTTAGGTCTAAACACTTTTAGCGACTAAGAAAACACAATAAGATTAACTGGGATAATTAATTGAATTAATTCAAATTATTTATATATTCAAGTAGTACTCTTAAGCGTTTCATTTTTCAATTTATTCAATTTATTTAGTTATGCTTGACTTGTTGTTAGTATTATGCTAGTTAGACATTTAAAAGTTAATTCAATTCGTCAATTATGATTAGGTTCGCATTTTGTTTGCTGGACAGTGTAATAGGTGTAATATTGCGTAATATACACAGTAAACAGTATACTATATACTAGGGTGGTTTCTCATCTAGGTCGCATAGGTAGTATATTCAAATTCAAATTCCAACTGACATACATAACTGCAATCACAAATTTGGCTACTTGATGATGATATTCGGATAAAGTTGAAATAAATATAGCATATACCACATGGAGTATGGCTTAAGTGGAATTTACATAACTCTTAACAATTTGTTGAAATCTTTTAATTCGTATCTTGAGCAATATTCTGTTTGTTCAGATTCAATGAATGGACATTTGTTTAAGCACATAACTTTGGATGAATGCGAAGGAAGGTGCAATTTTATATCAAACCAATATTGATTGTCTCGACTCCCGTGCACAGTGGGCTGGCATTCGATGAACGCGACTTTTATCGTATTTTATCGTAGTATGTATGTTTGTGTGTAAGTCAATATATAAAAACATTTATGCTGAAACAACAATTGTATTGTTCTGAAGGTACAATATGCTACAAAAGCACAGCAGGAATATGGAAACTGATACGCTTCCTGCTGCAAAAACCTTGGGGCAATGTGTCGAATAACATTTAGCAGAAATCATAGAATTCGATATGAATAATACAATAGAATAAATCCATAATCCCCCAACGACAATTGCGCGGACAACAGTACGTATGCTTGATGCATATATGTATATATCATTGAAATAAATGGCAAAAATATGTATTTTTTAATTGAAATTGAAAAGTCATGTTGCGGCTGCTGCTCTCCATAATTCATAATAAATAAGTGCTATTTTTATCGGTGGTAGTTTTGTTTACAACAACAACGAAATCTATTTTTATAAAAACATATTTTATTTAAATGCTGGCAATTTAATGGAATTTATGTAGCAACAAACAAAAAACATTAAAAATTGCATCGTATTAATTAATTGACCGCAAGGGTTTTACAATTTATTTCACAATTCGTATGCATTTTGAAATGAAACTTTTAGCATTGAAATATTAGATTTAATTATTTTGTTTATTATTTAACAGCGACATGCCAGTTTTAACAGCGCCTTAGCAGCAACTGTTAGATAAGGCAAATGAAATGTTCAGTTTTAACCGATTGTTGCAATGGAGCTGCGATAAATTAATGGAGAAACGTTTATTGTGATGTCCGCTAAATATACAATTTATTTAATATACTTATGTACAAATAAATACATATTAAATTTGCATTTATCTCTGTCAATTATTTCTAAACGAGTAAAGTAAATCATGTTGCACATTTTCAATTTGTTTGACTGTTCAATTGCCGCTTTTACTGTTAGTTTTGAACCAATTCCGTTACTTGAGTTCATTGTTTCATATCCGTTTGGTTTGGTGGTTTCGTTAGGTTATTTTTGTTTAATTTGCTTTAAATAATACATACAAATATACGTTGGTATATCGAGTACTATTACATACATATAAGTATAAGACCAATTCGAGTTTTAACGGCAGGACTAAATTCAAAATATGCTTACAAAAAAGACATATTTGCTTTTGTTTTTTTTATCGACACACACTTTTCGCTGTTTGCTTTTTCAGTTTTTCTCTGAATCGATATTATACGTTAGTGTTATGGTATATATATTTTTAATAGCTGCCTAAACTAATGTTATGGTACTGCTAAATATGTTGTTTCTTTATCTAACCGTTGCTGTTGCTGTTGTTAATAATGTTGATAGAAGCTTAGAGATCTATAAGACGTATTATAGCCATTGTATTCAATATCTCTAGCTCGATGTCCTCGCATCAAAGATCATTATCGAACATTTGTATGGCGCGCAGGACATGACTGTCCTTGAGGCATGCCTCAAGGAACTCCTCCTGCGTTATCATGCCGTCGTTGTTGAAATCCATTTTGCGAAATATTCGATCCACCTGTAAATGAAAAAGGTAAAGATTTATATAGAGTTTGTGAAACTGAACTAACTAGTATATATAAGCTATAAGGTATTTTTGAAAGCAAGGGAATTTTCACGCATTGATCAAATTGTTTTCTTATTTTTCTTTGTTACAAAAATCTACAAAATTTAATAAAGTTCCCATTTTGAAAAAATTTGGACAGGGCAGATCAGTCGGACGGGACAGATCAGTCGGACGGGCCCGACTGTAGAATACCCTGTGCCTTTTATTTTATAAAACTGTCACTCTAAGCGTATCAACAGTATTTCTTATTCTTCCCTTTTTACGTGCGCCAGCTGCACTGCGCTGCGCTGCTGCTGCTGCGCTGCTGGGCTGCGCTGCCAATTGCGTAGCTTATATCTACTTTGTTTATTAACCGATTTTAATGCGCTTTTCAGCATAGTTAAATATAATAGAATAGAGTATATGTACCAAATATCAACATTCTATGTTAAATATTACGCTTGTTTTTGAACTTTTAAGTTCAACTATTGTGATGCTTATATCTCCTGTGTTTCTTAACCGATTTCAATGCGCTCGGGATAGTTAAATATAATACAAGAGAGCTTATGTTCCAAATAACAACATTCTATGCTTAATATAACGGTTGTTATTAAACTTTTTATGTTCAAAAACACGAGGTTGTTTGGATTTATTGATTTTTGGGCGTAAAGGGGGAGTGGCATCCAATTTTCAAAATAAACTTGATCTGCATAAGATAACTACCTATCTATAGCAACCAAAACGGCATCTCTAGCTTTTGTAGTTGCTGAGATCGACGCGTTCATCCAAACAGACGGACAGACAGACAGACAGACGGACATCGCCAAATCGACTTAGCTTGTCTCCCTGATCAAGAATATATATACTTTGTGGGGTCTGCCACGCCTCCTTCTGCCTGTTACATACATTCTGACAAAGTTATTAACCCTGTTTTTCCCATTTTTCAAATGGGCACAGGGTATAAAAAAAGGAAATATGCCTTTAATAATTTTTTATTTTGCTATACACTTATACAGTACGATTATCTAAGTCGATATAGCCATGTCCGTCTGTCTGTTGTCCGTATGAATAACTAGATTTCATAAACTATAGTAGCTACACTCAGAGAAAAAACCAAACCATGCTGACTTGATTCAATCCAAAAACGGGTCAAAAGTCGTGTTATCCAGAAATTACTTGATTTGAGTAAGGATTACTTAATTCAAGTAAGAATCATGTAATCCAGAATGGCTTGATTTTAAGTAAGTTTTGGATAGTTAGGAATTTTCCGGATTGATTTAAACCTTTTCTGTCTTGAATAAAACTTTATTTTTACTTAAATCTATCCTGATTTTTCTTGAATCAATCCAGCTTTTACTTAATTCAATCGTGATTATATTGAAATGATCCGATTTGTTCTTGATTTGAACCAGATTTTTCTTGAATCAATCCCATATTTTCTTGATTCAATCCGATTTTATCCCGATTTAAGCCAGATATTTCTTGATTCAATCCGAATGTTTCTTGAATCAATCCAAAATTATCTTGATTCAATCCCGTTTTTTTCTTGATTTAATCCAACTGTTTCTTGAATCAATCCAAATTTTTTCTTGATTCAATCCCGTTTTTTCTTAAATAAAACCATTTTTTTTTATATTTAGTTTTTTATTATTTATTATTACATATATTATTGTTAGATATTAAGGTGATCCACGGCCAATTTTAACTGCTTGCTACGTCTATTTTTATACCTCGAGTACAGTTATCCACTTGGAGAACACTTAGCTGTACCTCGAATAAAGTAATAATCCTAAAAATTTGTAAAAAAAAACATTTTTATTTATTATTTTAACGTTAATATATTTCTGCTTACCCGAATATTATCTTCCGTTGGAAAAAGAACGCAAATTTCCGATACTATATCGGAAAACTCTGACACTCTTATTTGTATTCCATTAATCAGATCGTCTCTAAATGACGGGGTCAGCGGCTTGCAGCTTACATGATGTTGCAATAGAATTTTTCCTTTGTATTCCTCTTGCGCATTTTCCAACCAGATCACGTTTGAAGGACTTGGCAAGTTTTCAACAGGGCGATTAAACTAAAAATCCAAGAAAAAATCATGTTTAGCATTAATTCCCAAATACTTATTTTCAAAATTAATTAATTATAATAATTAAGATAAACATGTATTATATTAAAATACGCACATTTTTCTTTTGCCATTCAAAAAGGCGTGCCCTAAACTCCATTCGCAGTCCCAATGGTCCGATTGCTTCTTTACAATCTTCTGCTGCAATAAACTCCAAACTTCTAAAAGTAACGCCAGCAGCTAAAGAGCAATTAAAAAATTGAAAAAATTAAATTAAAAAATCAATAAAACTCAAAAAACCTCGTGTTTTTTAACACAAAAAGTTGAATAACAGCAGCAGCAGCGCAGCTGGCGCACGTTAAAAGGGAAGAAGAAGAAGTACTGCTGCTGCGCTTCGTGAGATAGTTTTACAAAATTGTATATAAAATAACGGGCACAGAGTATTCTACAGTCGGTCCCGTCCGACTGATCTGCTCCGATCGAAATGAATTGCGTGCGAGAGAGGGATAGCAATACCAAGCACTTTACTAGGCAGTTTTGAGTATGGTGAAATAGCATGCACGTATGTATGTATATATGTATATATGTAACAACAGCAACATACTTGAGTGTATGTTTGCATATATTCACACTTGCACATACATACATAAAAATATACATACATACATATTATTTTTGCACATTGCACATTACAATATTATGAATTTGGTTAGAAAGTTTATAAATATTATTATCAGTTAATGAAACGAACGTACAATCAGAATTGTGCAGGTGCCGGTCGCATTGCACGTATACATATTTTTATACATATACATACATACAAATACGTACATATTTGCATACATATGTATGTATGTGTATGAGCCACCGTCGCCTGTGCATGTGCGTTTCAAAAACTGAATAAATATAAATAATCTATCAAAATACTTACATTGCAAATATGGTAACACGTTTTCCACATCCAATTCTTTTCGAAACTCCACCAACTCCAGCTCCTGCGATTCGCAAAATATGTGATTTAATTCACACATCTCACTCACATCGCGGACCGTTCACAATTGAGCAACACGCACTTGCACTGGCAACTAGAGTTGCCAAATTATCTTTTTCAGAATTATACTTTTTATTATTAAAAATTCTGAAAATATATATATATATATATTTTCAATATTTCTTTAATTTAATTCAGATAATTGTTTTTACCTAATTGTTTAATTGTTTTTATATTTATATAACATTTTGTAAGATGTTGTGTAATTTATTTATTATTGATGGCTCCCGCTGGCAACCCTGCAGCCTACATGCATACATACATTAGTACGCGAAACAGGCATAGAACGAGACAGGCATATAGTGCAAAATATAGCTGCACTGCTCTTGTCGTCATGGCAAAATGAAACTAAGAAAGTTTTCGGCTTAGTTCATGCGTGTTTTTCTTAAGTTAAGCAAAATGCCGCTTAATTCAAGTATTTCTGACTTGAAACAAGAAATATATTTCTTGTTTTTGCATGTAAGCCAGATTCTTACTTAAATCAAGAAATATCAAGTAAGAAACTTTCTAGAATTTTTCAAGACATTTGTCGGATTGATGTAAGCCATAAAAATCAATCCGGATTCTGGCTGCTTTTCCCTGAGTGTAGATATACCAGTTTTGGTATGTAGGTGCTTCTATACTGTACGCTGATCAAATTTGCCTAAACCCTTAATACCTCCCTTTCATATCCTTCTAAAAAGCAAACAAAAATCATCACCCACCTAGATCCCGATATCTATAAATGCAAGAAGCATCAAGTTTGTTTTAGAGTTTTAATCCTTCCCTCCATATTCCGCAAACAACAAAACGAAGCAGTCATAATTTTAAATCTAGAAACTTGTAATGGATGTTATGTTATGTTATAGATACACAAAATACAGGCTCTCCTACTCTCGGTTACGACCGACTGGAGCCTTCTTCTTTACAGGTTTATAAATATATATTTTACCTATTCAAATCAAATACGCAAATGTTTGCCCTTGTCAATGTTGGGGCGTGTATAAATTATGCGTATGCAGATTTATTATGGCCATGCCCAGCTATCTGCACTTATCAATAATATGAGGCATATGTGAAGCCTTCTCGTCATTAAATAAAATTTCCGCTGCAGTTTCCGTTTAAAGGCACGCAAAGCTTCCGTTGAGCGTTGCCAATGTCAATTCCCGCGTGCTGTAGCCTCACACATACATACATATAGACACATGTATGTACGTATGTGTGCGTCTGTTTGCGTGAGTGTTATAATTACTCATACGCAGCGTTAACGAATGCCATACATTGTGTCAAGTGCATAAAAAATATGATATCAACTGCTGGAATATTCAATAAAATGCATCGGCTGCAATTGCAGTTCATTTGAAGCGGCGTCAATTTAATTAAGTGGCTTTATTCAAAGCCACCGATGCATTAAATATGAATAAATTTCGAAGGCTGCTGTGGCTGCAGTTATTAAATTTGGCAACTGTACAATAGCTTAAGTGCATATTCAATTGTGAATTGTGTTTTACTCCTCTTCTCAGCACCAAAAAAACCGGTATATAATGAAATTGTAGACACGTAATTTTAATTAAATATAAAATACCAAAAATAGGTTACAAGCCAATCGACCACAACTAAATTTCGCCTATATAAAGAAAAAAAGTTTACGCTGCCCCTTGCGGTATGCAACAATAAATGCGTTCAGTGCATGATTTCTATAACGAATAAGAATAATAAAATAATAATATAATAATATACTATTTAAACAATAACAATGAGTATTCAGTTAATTATTGCTATAACGTCTAAAATAAGCATTTGTTCAAATCGATATTGAATTGATCGTTTGTATAGTTAATAATGCTCTACTCCATAAAACAAGCATTATTTGTAAATATGTCCTGTTTTCAAACAATACAAAACAATACACATAATTAGCATACAACAGATATTAAAAGTATCTCTTTTTTTTTAATTCTACATAGTAATTTGGTTATCTTTTTTTTTGTAAAAATGTGTATATTTCAATAATAAACGTGCTTTTTGTTACCTTTTTGGGCAACTTAACAGGTTATACTTAAAAAAACTAACAACAATTAATCATAATTAATAAGTATGATTTATATATTTTATACATTTATCTAGACTACACTATAGACCTTGTTGGGAGGTCCTGTGGGTGGCACCTCTTCAACCTCCTTTTTCTTGGGCTGCTTTTTAATAATCTCAATCTGGTTATCAAAATCTATTGTATTACAAAAATCGGCTTCGATAATAAGTTCAGGGCTGCAAAACTTGCGATAGTGTTTATCGATTATTTATATATAGACTATTTAGTTTGTATATGTTATGTTCAATAAAATTGTTTTTTTTTTCAATTCATTTATTATTTGCGAAATAGCCCGCGCTTTATATTTTCAATTCCCTTGAGCTCACCTGATCTCTCGCCTTGCGATCCTCCTCCGGCTGGTGTGGTCTTCTGCCCATAAGCTCGTGTATGGCCAAGATGACCTCGCTCATTTCCCCGCGACTGATGAGACCATCGCCGTTGAGGTCATATAATCTGAAGGTCCAGCGCAGTCGCTCATAGATGGAGCCGCGCAGCAGAGTCGATAGGGTGACAAGTAAATCCTGAATACGGAATTCAGAATTAATAAGAATACGCATATTTCTCGAAATGATTATGAGTGTAATTACCCGAAAACTAATGGCGCCAGTGCAATTAACATCGAAGGCTTTGAACACATAATGAGCATATAAACTGGAATCTGTGTAAATAGAATATATTTTTAGCACAAATATCAAAATTGAAGTGGGTGTCCCATAAACGAAATGTTAGCTTAAATGGCGCTTTATGATGCGCGCATCTAATATAATAAAAAGAAGTACTCAAATAATGCCAGTAAGGAGAGACGCATACACACACACATGTGCATATATATAGATATAAATATACTTACTGCCATGCGGAAAGAATTTGGCGTAAATATCCTTAAAACAATCCTCTTGCACCACTCCCTCAGGACATTCCTGCAAAAGCCAAAAACGAAAATCTCTATGAAAATATGAGCACAATAGAATTGACAGAGGGAAAGGCAAAGGGCATAAGGAAAGCTCAGTTAATACGAGTTATGTATCCATATCAAAGCACTCGCCGAACTTATTGATTTCCATATACAACTCCACAGTGTTGCCACAATAATTGGCTAAAAATAGCTACAAATAGTTAATTACTTATAAAATGAGCTAAATTTGCTAGATACTAGATACTAGAATAGTAAAACTGTCTAACCTAACTAACCAATAACTTTGGTCTGATTGGGTTTTTCTGGGTTTTCCCATATCCTCGCAGCAAATGCTGGATATTTTTTTATTTTTTCTTTAATTTATTATTATTATTTATTTTAATTTAATTTTTCAATTTAATTTGTATTTTTAATTTTCTATGTCGACTGAAAATAATTAAATAAATAAATAAAATAAATTAGTGTTTTTAGACCCTGTAGTAACACAAGTACAAAGGGTTCTTTTAAATTAATGAATGTAGGAAAATGAGCATTACACTCCGAAGAAGGCGCGGTAGACCCCAGAAAGTATATATATTCTTGATCAGAACGATAAGCTGGCGATATTTGTATCCGTCCGAATGAACATCTATGTATGTACATATATCTCGCAAACTACACTACAGAGATACCAATTTTGGTACGTCTGATACTTAAATCAAACACGATACAAGTTTTTAAAATGAAATGAATGAAAAAGTTAACAGTTATTATGTTAACAGAAGATTATGTTGAGAAATAAAACGTTTTATTACTAAACTAAATTTTTCTTTTAATAAGTCATTGACGTCAAACTGTCTTCATATACAAGTTTATGTGGCTTTTAGAAATTTGTACCTTAGTTGTGATTTATTACAATATTTTCGTTTAATATGCGCTGAAAATTGTCTGTGATAAATCAAATTAGAAAAACTTTTGCCGTGTGTTGTTGGAGTTGTATAACGTTCTGCTCCGACCTGTTGACCCAGATTTTCTAATCTTATCAAAAGAAAAGCGTGTGGAAAAAGCAAAGCTTGACACACACACACAGACACACTCATACACATAAATTCTCATACTTACACACATACATGCACAGCTTTTGCAATAAAATTCTAAACGCGTGTGCATTAAATTGGCCGCCATAATTCGCAGGCTCTATCTGTGTCTGACTGCGTTTATGCGAGGCTCAATTCAAGTATTTGTATTTAATTCATGAACTACTGTTGAAAGTCTGCAAAATCCAGCATTATTAGTTCAAGAATTCCATGAACCTAAGGGGCAACGCTTGACTTGCAATACTCTCATCACCTTTAATAGAGCCACAAAAAAATTGAAATGAATTTCCGTATTCGAAATTAGTGACTATGGGCAAGAAATCAGTATTTAATCCATTTTGATTGTTCAAATTGCAAATATAATTGATCCATTTTATTAAAAGACAGATATATATATATATTTTGTGGGGTCTGCCACGCCTTCTTCTGCCTGTTATTACAAATACATTCTCCCAAAACTATAAACCTCTGCATGCGCTCATATGCAGCGCTTGGCCGCTCTCCTATTTGCTCACTCTTGCTGGCTCCTAAGCAAGCGCAAGCAGCTACACATTGTGGGTGTGTGCGAGCGCGTGTTTAATTGAGTACAGATCGAAATAACAGTTAAAATGGCGGTAAGAATTGTGGCGAATCACATTCGCATATATTGATATATATTGATTCTGTATGTGAGTCAGTGGTTAAGTGATTGTGAAAACACAAAGTTAAAGGGGTCCACTGTCGAGTTTCGTCCGAATGTAGTCTGTACCGTCTTTACTGGTTTTTCATTTGAATATATAGAATACTTATTGTGTTTATGTATAAATATTTTCTATTATGCATTTAAAACGAACCCGTTTGATGTAACATTGAAATTTTCATAGAATTCCGTATTTTATTCTGGTGGCTGCGGCGCTCGCTCTATGCAACCGTCCATAAGCAGCGCTTGGCCGCTCTCTTAGTTGCTCGCTCTCGCTAGCTCTTTTAGTTTTCGAGATCTCAGCGTTCATAAAGACGGATGGACAAACAGACAGGTAGACGGAGAGACAGACGGACACGGCTATATCGACTCAGCTCGTCGCCCTGATCATACGAACATTTGGACAAATATATTAACCCTGTTTTTACCCATTTTAACCGGGTACAGGGTATAAATTTTCACTTGAAGTCTGAAATAAACGAGGCTTATTTTAATTTGACATATTCTGGAATACTCATCGCATCACAATAGAGTTTTTCCTGTTCCCTGCTGCACTTTGAGAGTCGTAAATTTGACTGCTCAGCCACAAAACTCATATGCTTATTCATATGCATAGAGTATGGTGGATATGAGTGTCAAATGAGTGCGTGTGAGTGTGGTAGTTATAGTGGCAAATGAATTGTGCTACGCTGAATGAACGGCGTCCACTTACCGTTTTAAATCCCCTGTACATGACGCGGATTTCCTGTTTGCTGAATTTGGTATCACGGCACAGATCCTCGAGTGCAACGGGTATGGGCTTAGGCACGCGTGTCGGCTCCAACTCATAGACCACCTCCTCGATGGGACTTTCCGGTGGTGAGGCCATGGTTGATGCTCTTTGTTGTTGTGATTATTATTATTGCTATTGTTACGAATGTACTTGGCTCTGTTTGGCGTTTATGGTTGTTGGTATTATTCTACAGCTGCAGCACAATATCAATTTCCATATTTATTTACAGCTCATTAAGTGCGCATAATAGTTGCAAGTGTTTTTTGGCTGCAGTTTTCCACTTCCACTTCTGACGTTTTTAGCTTCAGCAGAGAGTCGCTAATGAGGCAGGCATCGCCGAGCTGCAAGAGAAACGAGAATTACATAAATCACAACAGCTATGAGTTGGGGGCGGGCTGGGCAAGGACGCAGCTCGTCAGCAGCGTGGGCTTTGTGGTCTGTCAGTTTGCTGGCCGTAGAGTTGGGCATGGACCGTGATTTTATCGTGCGTGTTCGTGCAGCACAAAATCGGCACGAAAAACACGATGATCATGTTTGTTGAGCCGAAATTTATTTTTTATAAAATATAAGTTATAATAACCATATTTAACAGGACTAAATATATACATTTGTATTTATGTAAAGAAATTATGTATTTCACTATGGTAGAAGGTATTACATACAGTAATAGAATGTCATAAAAATAATTAACTAATAGTTTTTATATTCAAAAAAATAATAATAATAATAATAAAACCAAATATTATTGCTCTCGCAAATTAAATGTACGTACGCTTAGTTTCAATTTCCACCTCGAAATGCGCGTCGATATTTGTTCACAAATCAAACATGTGGCCGGTAACAAGACGATAACAGCTTTATAATTATCGAAATCGAGACTTTGCAAACACTACAATGGTGTATGGCAAAAATTAAATAAAAATGTAAATACAATTCTCTGCAACAAACTTATTTGCGCCAGAATGGGATCATATATACTTTATTATTTTTCGTATCGTAAAACGCAAAGTCGCTTCTAGTAAAATGGAAAAGTTTGTCGCACAAGACGCCAAGAAAAACCTGATAAACTTGAGATTTAATTAATGCCAAATGCTATATACAAGAGCATTGTTTTTAACACTTATTCTCTTTTTGAAAAGGATAGAGAGCATATTGACTTAAGTTACCTTGTGTTTAACCGTTTCCGGAAAGTTTTTAAGCGTGCGAGTGAGCGCGTGTTAGGGAATTTTCAATTTCGTGTCGAATAAATGCAGTTCATGCCCATCTCTAGTTTGGGGTGTAGACAGGGGCAAGGACTGCCGGAAGTGCAACTTGTTGTTGCAGCCAGCGAGCTAACCAGCTAACCAACCAACCAGGCAGCTAGTCGACCGTAACGCTGTGTTTGTATGCTTGCATTGCGTATACGCCGTGCTGGCCTGGGGCACAAAAGTGCTGTATATTTGTGTGTACCTGTGTGCAAATTTGTTTGTGTGTAGTTGTGCGAATCGTAGCATGCAAATGTTGATTATTATTGCGTGCCATAAATCAAAGCGAATCGAGTTATGCGCGCGCCTTGGCGTATTCAGCACCTAGTATTTTCGCACGTTCTTATTGGAATTGCTGGTGCAATGGAATTGACATTAAATGGGTGCAAGTATTGCAATCCCACAGTTTCACAGCAGTGCTGTGGTGCAGTGGTGCATGCAACCACACCAACCCGTAGTTGGTGGGCAACCACCTGCTGTTTGCCTCAGAGAAGACTGAGTGTCAAGGTAGGCATAAGGGAGTATATTAATGAGCACTTTGCATGCAGATGAATTGAGTGTGCATAGCGCATATAATCACCCTGTAAATGCATTTAAATTAAAGGGTATATTAGTGTGAACCAAGCTTTTTAAGAGCTACTGAAAAGTTGTTATTAATAATAACTGAAGAGAGCTTAGTTATTAGTTCAGGGATTTATAAAAAACAAATACAAAAGCGATTAAGTTACGCTTAAAATAAAAATATATTTAATTTAAAACGTCTAGCAATGGAAGATTTTTAATGTAAAAATTTGGCTTGGGTCAGATAGTACTACATATTTCGAATGTTGGCAAAATTTTCATCAGTGAGCCAAATTTTTCCACACGTTGCTTTACAATTGTAAAAATAATAAAAATAAAATTATTTTACTTAATGTTGCTTAAATATAATAATAATACGTTATAATTTTACCAGAAGCATAGGCATAGATGCAATTGATAAGAAACAGCCAATTTGTATTTTATTGAAACAAAAAGTATAAAATCTTATACTACCGATTACATCCGACTGTAGTCTTCCGCCAAACTGATCTGCTCCGTCATTACCGGCTTTATTTAATATCCAATCAAGCTTAGTCTATGTATGAAATACTGAATTTATCTCTCTTTAAGTTAAGTTAATAAGAATCATGTTATAGTCAGTCATCAGTCGTCAATAAATTGCCAGAAATCGCCTTGAAACTGTTTCGCTATTATCGACTGCACTTACTGGATGCGGATAGATAAATTGAATTGTGAAATTGTGCTGCATTGACTCGTGCAAGCCAATGGAAAATTTGTCAAGAGCCAAAGCAACTTTTGGCATTTTGTATGAACTGCGTGAATGTAACTTGTACAGTTATTAGAAAAATTGCAGACACATTTCAAGCCAACTCGAGGGATAAAAGTTGAACACTTCTGCGCGTCTCAACTTGACCTGGCTTCATTTGACAAAATGCACCAGAGAAAAACTTTCTTTTCATCTCATCTCATTTTATTTTATTTTATTTCGTGCTTTTTTTGCGTTGCATTTTAGTATTTTTCTGCTTTTTCTGTGCAATTCCATTCTACTTGAGAAGACAGATAGAGAGAAGTGCCATCAAACGGTAGACAGCACCACCATTTCCGAAGCCAACGGTTTTTTTTCCTTTTGAATTGATAAATCCAGCGGATAGCAGAAGCAGGGCTAGAGAGGTGGAAAGGGGGTACAGAGGGAGGTAAATGGGTCACACGGACAGCACGGAAATAGCTTTGACAGTTTAATCCAAGCAAATATTTCTCACAGTCTCTTATTGCAATTTGTGTGCGGTAATTTGCCATCGACATGAAAATTCAGTTTGCTCGTAGCATCAACTGCAAGGGTTTCTATTTATAGCAAAAGCCGTGACTTTAACCTGTTTCTTTTGCAGTTGGAAACAGCTGCAACCTGCTCTTAAGGTCCAAGTATGCATGCATAATTCATCAATGTCAAAGTGTTTCAACTTATTGCATGCCACCAATGCCAGCAAATGCATCAGCCACAAGTTTTGCCAGCTCACAGGACACTTCTAACGATGGAAGGCAAAGGAAATTCTCTATATCGAATCGATAGATTTTATGCTATACTCTGTAAAGCAACACACGATATTATGATACATACATAAATTATGAAATAAATCAAATCCATCTTTAATTGGCGAATAATAGTAGAATAATAGTAGGAACATACATATGAAACATACTCATAAAATAGTCTGAAAGCGCCTTATGAGCTAACTCATCATAGTTTTCTACATACTATGTACATTAAGTGTAGGAAATATTTCAATGCAGTTTACTAAAATTCAGTTGATTAAATTACATTTTAATAACATGAAATTTGTTGTTTCGTTTGCGTACTTTAATACATACTAATTAATGGAAAATAAATGTTTGCTAAAAGTTAGCAAAAAGTACTATATCAACTTTAAGTTTAAAACTTAATTTTTTTGTTGTAATCACTGGAAATTCATATGTGCATTGTAAACAATTTGCATTCGTTTAAAGTTGTTAATATTTTTGACCATTTTCAATGAATACAGTTTATAAAAAAAAATAAAATTTTGTTGTGTTTTTTGGCTAATTGATTGATGAAAAAAATTGCTTTAACATAAACATTTGATGGTGTCTTTAATTAATTACGGTATTTTCTAAATTAAGCATCAACAAGCTTGGCTTTCTAAATTCTATACACATTTAAAATCCAATTCTATAATTTGATGGTTTATTTAATTTACTCTAGATGACTTTTACAAATTAACATACATTTAGAATTATATGCAATACACTTGATAAATCATATTGGTTTTGCTGCCACCATAGAGGAATTATTATTTATTTTATTTATTTTTTGATATTTTATCCAAATGCAACAAGTATAAAACTTATAAGTTATAGCATTAGTCACAATACGATAAAAAAACAAAATTAAATTAGAAAGATAAGAATTTAAATTTAATTTAAAATTAATATACATTAAATTGGATTTATTTTTGTTTTAATATTCCTAACACTTCAGTGCTTTAAAAAATTCGAATAATTTTGGATATATTACAACAAATCTGATATTTTGGGTATTATTATTTTATTTGATAGCTTGAATTGATTTTGTGATTACATAAGCAGACAAAAGTAAGAGCATTTAAGTGAAATACACATTATCCAATATAAAGCAGGGCTGCTTGTATTGTTAATTCATTTACCCATTTGTTCGTAATACCAAATGAGACATTTTAACTTGGCAAATGTTTTTCTATAAGCTTAAGCTGTTTAGCATTATGGCAGGTTCATTAAAGGGTCCATTACGCAGACAATGTCTGCCTTAGCTGTGGCCATAAAAGACAGAAGCAGCTGCAGCTGCA
The DNA here is from genome assembly GCA_035045125.1 of Hypselothyrea guttata. Classification (NCBI taxonomy): domain Eukaryota; kingdom Metazoa; phylum Arthropoda; class Insecta; order Diptera; family Drosophilidae; genus Hypselothyrea; species Hypselothyrea guttata. The sequence continues at coordinate 280,713 of JAWNNJ010002348.1, forward strand.
GTTGAGGCAGCGAGATACAGAAAGAGAAAGAGAGAGAGAGAGTGAGGGAGAGAGAGAGGAAGAGAGGGGGAAAGAGTTGGCCAGCTAATTGCATGAGTCTATTTGCACAAATCAGAGCCAGCTGCTGGAACAGCCCGGAGACAAGAGCCGGCTATGGTCTGCAGTTTACAGCATTTTTTATGTCGTTTAAAGAGCCAGACTGAGTACACAACTGTAGGGAGGCAGGGAGGGGGGTACGGGGCTTGGATGTGAGCATATTTAAGTTTTAAAGTGCAGTTGTTGCTTCAATTTCAAGTGTGGCCAAATATAACGTATACGCCGTGTATGCTGTGCGGGCGAGGCTAATTAAATATTAAATCAGGTCAAAGCTTAAACGTTTTAGTGCACAAATCTTGATTAGCCCAGTGGTAAACGAGCAACGACTGTCACTGAAATATTCATGCATTGAAAACTACATGGAAAATGCTTTAGAGTCACACGAAACTGAATGGAGGCGATTTGAAGTAGAGCTGCAAAGCCATCGATATTTATTTATTTATTTATTCAAATCTTGATTAAGATCAGTCAACCAAGATAATTAAATTACAAATTAAAATTAAGCATAATAGAAAATAAAATTCAAATATATAAAATTTAAGATTTGAAAAGAGGAGCAGAATTCTGGGGAAAAATAAAATTCAAATATGAAATCAAATTAAAAAACAAAAAAAAGAAGGTCCAGCATTTGCTGGGTATGGGAAAACCCAAAAAACCCAATCAGACCAAGATTAATAGTTAGTTGGGTTAAGCAATAATACAATACTACGAAAATGAAGATAAATTGTTAGATAGTGGTATACCTCTATTATTTTACAAAAAACATCGAATAAACTTAAAAATATTCGATATTCAAACTGATTCGCGTGGTGTAATATATATAATTTATTAAAATTAAAATAACAAATATTCTATGTTTATAAAATGGTTCTTTAAGCTATATAAACACAGATTTTAGAAACTATCAAACACATGAATTTTTATTTTTTTTATTTATTTATTTATTGTCAACTAAATCCAGTCGACAGTGTAAAAGATTACAAGAAAAGTTACATTATAAAGATTGTTTAAAAATTAATAAGTAGATCTGGGGACAAGTAAAATAAAATAAATTTTTTTTATTTAATGTTCAGTGAAACAATGATGCTGAAAATTAAACACCGATATATTGGACAATTCTGAAAACATCGACAGTATCGAATGTGTTATCGATAGTTTTGCAGTTCCACTTTAAGCTACAGCTTGAGTTCGTGGCTTATGCAAATTGTATCTGAAGCAATGCCAAATGTATTGTATGTTTATTCATTTGTCTAATTGTGCTTGTATCTGTCTGGGTGAAAATATTAAAATGGAATTGGAAATGTTAATGCAAATGGGAATGCGAATGGAAATGGAAATAGTATTGTTGAGGCTCCTGCTGACGCTGTGCCGTCATGGCATACGGTATACGACCTGGTGTGCATGTCAGGCCTTTAACTAACTTTCTAAATGGAAAACGACAACAGCAGCAGCCACACGAAGGACAAGGCTTGCCACTTCTGAACTCGCCCCTTGCATGCAGTCATGCAATCCTACTCGAATGAAAGCCCCACTAAAACGCTAGCCAAGCCCTCTATCAGGCACATTTCCCTCCCTCAACTGCTCCACACAGTGGTTCGAATCAGTATCTAAATTGTTGAGCTCACTACAATGTAATGCATAGTCTGAAATTAGTTGTCATTATTACTCTGGGACCATGCAGTTGTAATACAACTCACTCAGGAGCTCAGACAGTTGTAAACCCGCAAACAGGATGAGGAGAGTGAAGAAATATTGTGTGAACATTAAATTGGGTGGTTAGGCTTGTTGGATTGTTGGCCAGTTAGTTCGTGGACTTTGGCCTAAAATTCTACAGTTTCATTTAGTTTTTAAATGTTTTCATAAAGTTCAAGCATTAGTATAATGAAATTTGGCACAGCTGTTGCTCATAATTAAATTAATTCAATATATTTTTATTAAATTATTTTAATTTTATATTATTTAATTTTATAAAATTCAAGAACGGGATTTTTAAAGAACAAACATCAAATTTATTCAGCCATAAAAACCGATTCATCAATTAATTAAAGACCGATTCATCAATTAAGTAATCAGTTCAGTTTTTTATTTTTTATTTGAATTTTTAATTCAAATAATTTTTTTTATTTTATTTTAAATATGTTATTTATTTTATTTTAAAAATGTTATAATTTTGTTTTAAATTTTAGCTATAGAACATAATCATTGACTTTTATTATTTGAGTCCCAAAGTGAAAGAAACAATGACAGAGGTTGATTAATCGGTTTTTATGACCTAGTGTATTCGATTTTTAAATGAACAGTTTCGAATCTCTGCTGGCCTGTTTAATAATTGTAATAAGAATAATTTATGAACCACTGTGCAATTGGTATGTCACCGAGTTGTTGTCACTTCCCGCTGTTTTCATGCCATTTTCACGGACACAAAACACCAAGTGCAAGCCAGTGAGGAGTGCCAGCGTCATACCGATACTCTGACACTCAGAGTAGAAAACCAATCGACTATTAAAGCAGCTAACCAAGCAACTATCTAACTGAGACAGCATGACAGACACGCAAATGACTGAAACCGCTAACCAAGCAGAAAGTATGTACTTCTAATGTATAAAGGGATGTGTGCACGGCATCAGCTACAATTATACAATTGAATTTTTGGCAGGGCTTAAACCCCATACAAGCCAGCCAAGGTCGATAAGAAATCTTCAAATTGTTCCCCCCAAAGACAATAAATCAACGCCAATTATAGACATTTTGCTTTAGCGTTTTTTTGTTCATTCGCTGTACGATTTGGCAAAGTCAGTGGCAAATGATAAACGACTTTTAGCCAAAAGAAATTGCAACACTTTTCAATCTGTTCTCTGCAGATTGGCTGACATTTGATTAGAAAACCAAAAAAAGAAAAGTGAAAAGAACACCAAGTGCAAATCCAAGTCTGGCAAGTATTTAACCAATCTGAAATTGCCACAAGAAAAACGGCTAGAAAATAATGCTGTAGCTCTACGTGTTGGCATGCGACTGATACGTATAAGTATTTGCTGTCAAATTGGAAATTGGAAATTGAAATTCCTCAGGTATTCGTGGCTGAAAATCAAGCACGAGTACAGCATGCGTTTGTGAGCGACTTAATCCGAAATGCATGTTCATTGTCCTCAGATTGCCCCAATCCAATGATTATAATGGCACTTGTGGATGCTGTTAAATCATGTTGACGTAAGTCTTTGGGGATAATGGCATAATGGGTTCATCGATGCATATGCTGCCATAATTAGACGACACATAAACGATAATTGAATTTTAATACAACGTGTGCGACATGCCGTCATGCATATGCAGTAAGGATAATTGATTTACAGCCATTCCTTTAACCATTAGCAAAATTTCATTTGCTTTCATTTGTGTTGGCTATTGTTTCCATACATACGAGGGTGGTCCGATAAGTACCTGACCTTCGAAAGAGTTATGGAAATTTTGGAAAACTGGCAATTTATTTTTCAACATAGTCTTCTTTTAGCTCGATACACTTGATGTAGTGATGCTCCAACTTATTTAACCCGTCTTAAAATTTTTTTTCTCGGGGTCTGCAAAATAGGCCTTTTTGACGGCGATGACGTCCTCATTTGACTCAAATTTCGGCCCAGCGAGTGATTTTTTCAAGTTTGAAAATAAAAAGAAGTCGCACGGGGCCAAATATTGAAAATACCGTGGATGGGACAGTAGTTCGAAGCCAATTTAAAGAGCGTCAAATACTGCTCTGAAGTGGTCTTACGGATGAGCTTGTTGTCTGAAGTGAGTAAATGCGGCAGCCATCGCGCCGAAAACTTTTTCATGCCCAAAATTTTACGCAGCATATGACTTATGCGGTTTTTTGAGATGCCTACTATCTCAGCTATCTCGTCCACCTTTAATTGGCGGTCTGCCAATACGAGATTGTGAGTTTTTCATATGTAATCCTCTGTGGTAGCCGTTTTCAGTGAACCTGGGTGTGGCTCATCAAAAGCCGACGTGGGACCCCGTTGAAACCGTTAAACTAAGTTTTGATGATCGCCATCGAAGGAGTAGATTCACAGTACACTGCATCCAAGCGCTCTTTGATTTTGCTGCGCAATTTCCCTTTCAAAAACGAGAATCAAATCACCGACCGATCTTGCGCTATTTCCATTTTTCTAAAGTTCGCATAGGCGCTCACTTTCAAACGCGGTCAAAACAAAACTACAAGTCCGATTCGACTGAAATTTCGACAGTACCCGTCTAAAAGAATATACTATATGATACTATATGATAGAAAATTTAATTTGCGGTTGTGGGGTCATTTGGCGTGGAGGCCAGGTACTTGTCGGACTGCCCTCGTATATTACATACATAGCACATAGTACATTCGAGACGCAATTCTTTAGCATTCCAAGTTTTTGACTGATTTATATTCAACTGTATTTCACTAATATAGTGTAATTTAAAAAATTCAGTAAAGATATTATTATTAAACTAATGCAAATGAAAAATGTGTGTAACAGGTAGGAGGAGGCGTGACATACCCCTAAATTATATACATATATTCTATATATTCTTGATTTGATATAGCCGTATCAACTCCTAGATTTCGCAAACAATAAGAACAAGAGACACAATTTTTGGTATTATATATATTTCTTGTTGACATATCATTGCCTAAATTATTAAGTTCGCTGAAAGACGCTTAAAGCGAGTCTATCCATGATATATGATAGTCTTTTCTGCATACTAATATTATTCATTTCCTGTGCATTTTTCCTGTTTGATATGAAAATCCTCTCACCGTGTGTGTGTTGGAGGAAAACCTCTTGCGTTTATATCAATTTCAAACGTGGTCTTATGGCTAAACCCAACATGATAGAAAAAAAAGAGTTGAAATTAATATTAATGCTATAAAAAATCAAACGATTTATGGCATGAATTCGATAATATTGTTATTATTATGGTAGCATTATGACTTGCGGCATAAATAAAGTTTGATAATGTGCCAAAAGATTGGCCAGCAGGCGCATTGGCACTCAGCCAGCTGATAATATAAATTGTTCAGTTAAGATACTTAAAATGGATGCCATTAGTCATTATAAGTTGGAGTCTGACGAGAAGGTAAGCACTTTCGGAGAATTAAATATTTTATATTCAATTAGACGGACGATTTGCGTTTGGTCAACTGACAAAGCCGGCGGACGCTGCGTATGCGTAATGCGGGTAACAAATTACCAGCTGTCAGGTCTTGAAATTTTTAGTTAAACTCGTTGAACACATTTATTTTGCATTTGCCTGCCTCACTGGGGAAATCAAGCTAAAAGTGTGTTGATGGCCAACTAGCTCGGCAGGTTAACCCTTTTGCCAGTTGCGATGCGGTTAGTTGCTTTGCTAATGAAAAACTAAAGCATGGAGAGAGAGAGAGAGAGCGGGTGAGAGACAGCAAGTAAGAACTTGACAAAAGATAATTCAAGAGCACACACTTTGCAGTTGCCATGCATGCAGCTCCTGTCCCCCCAGCGAAGCTTCAAGATAAGCCAAGAAACAATAACAAATGACTCCCCAGAGCCAGGGAATACGGTGCTCTATGCTCTGTTTACTCCTACATTTCGTGTCCTTGTCCTTGTCATTGTCACTCTGCTGGCTGTATTTATTATTGTTGTTGCTGTTGCTGTTGTTGCTGTTGTCTGCGACAGCTGCTCTGGGGAAGCACCATTTGCAATAATTTTTTAGTTAAATATTGTGCCCAAAAGCCATTTGATCTAATTCCCATCAAAGCAAACGGAATTTGTGCTCTGCAATACGTATCTTAATCTTGAATCCACAAACAACACCCAGTTCCATTATTCCCAGTTCTATTATCGCAAATATTTATTGTGTCTGATTCAAATCGTGTCGATTCACGTGCCGGTGTACTAGTTATTTGCCCCTATGCTAAATTACTTTCGACATGCAATGGGTATTTGAATTGGCAGTTAATGCTTCAACTAGAAGGCTCATTAGTGCCATTTGGCCAATATTAAGGTTATATTCAGTTAATCAGAAATCATTTGCGGATGGAATTAAATTAGATCTACATATAATATTCAATATTTTGTTTCATTAAAATTTTTATACCCTGTACCCATTGAAAAATGGGAAATACAGGGTTATTAACTTTGTCAGAATGTATGTAACAGGCAGAAGGAGGCGTGGTAGACCCCACAAAGTATATATATTCTTGATCAGGAGGACGAGCCGAGTTGATTTAGCCCTGTCTGTCTGTCTGTCCGTCTGTCCGTCTGTATGAACGCGTCGATCTCAGCAACTAAAAGAGCTAGAGCAGCCGTTTTGGTCATTCTAGAAAGGTGTATACCATACGCAGAACAAGTTTATTCCAAATTTTGGATACCACGCCCCTATCGCGAACAATGGCCATAAATATAATACATTGATTAATTTAAACGCTCCGATCTCAGCAACTATAATAGCTAGAGCAGCCGTTTTGGTCAATTTTGAAAGGTGTGTACCATACGCAGAACAAGTTTATTCCAAATTTTGGATGCCACGCCTCTACCGCGAGCAATGGCCATAAATATAATACATTGACCAATTTATGACATATAAATCTATCTAAATAAATTCTTTCTTCTACGAACTGTGGAGATGATTAATATCTACCAATTTTGCAAATTTCTATTATATCGGTCCACTATTAAAAGAATTATGATTAATTAAAGATTTTTTTTTTGTAAATTGAATTTTGATGTATATGTAAGTAGTAGTAGGCTATGCTACATATAATAATATCCCGATATACCATTGCCCTCCTAGTGGTGTTCCCTGGGTATCGATTATATTTATTAATCGTTAGCGGATTCGAGCGGCGAAATAATATAAATAAAATATTTTTATTCAACATAGAAAGTTGGTATTCGGAATATAAATTGAAATAGATTCAAAATATATTTTAAATGGAATACTGTACTAGCAAGGCTGATGTTTGGTACAGGGTATAAGACAGTCGGGCTTGCCCGACTGTCATGTCTTGCGGGCGATAGCCCGCGAGATTTTTAATAATATTTTAAATACAGTATTTGAGAAATATGTCTGCTCACGCAGATACTTGAAAAGTATATTTAAATGCGTATTAAACTTAACTTAAATAATATTTTAAATTCATATTAAGTAGGTTTATCTAACCAATAAATACCTAATGAGTCTGAATACTCAATGCTTTGCAATAAAGCCAAATACTATTAAAACAAATTCTGGTAAATTTGTTATTCACAAACTATATCAAGACCATTTAAGTCTATTGAGCTATAAATCGTTTATAGCATTTATCAATGTCTTATCAACAATTAACTCAATAAATTTGCCTAGCACCGTAAATAACTTTTCCAACAGTCTGCATCAGACAGAATCCATAAAACAGAAGCTCTTAACAAGCTTAAGTTGCAGTCGAAACTAGATGGGTTTTGCATACAGTATAAGTGCTTTAAATATAATAATGAACGCAATAACTTTTAGGCCATTTACCAAATACCCAATGACTATACAAATACCAAAGTAGTTTTGACGATTTGCTGGCAATTATATAATCAACATTTTGTTGTGCTTTTTCAGCTATTTTGGCGCTGGTTTTTCGCGTTGGCGGAAATAAATTACGCCAGCTCATAAATAAAAGCCAAAAAAACGAATAGAGCAAGAAAACCCAACCATTGAATGCATTGCAAATTGTTGTGCATATTTATAACGTGGTCAACAAATTATTGTAGAGACTGTATATACTATATACAGTGCCTGGCAGTCTGTGTTCTGTGAACTCTTGTTCTTCTGCTCTATTCGTAAAGCCCGCAGAAATAGCTAAGCATTTGCGTTTCGCCTTTTGCTTCTGGCTGGTTGGCCGATAAAGAAAATTATTGTCTAAAACTTGGCGCATATCGCCGAACCGGAAGTGCCCGCCTCATAAAAACTAGCGGGCGTGTGAGTGTGTATTTGTGTGTGTGTGTGTGTGTGTGTGTGTGTGTGTGTGTGTTGCTTGGCGTCGCCATCAGGACGACGTTCAATGGCGTTTTATTGTTGAGCATTTCGCGCAGTTCGTGTATGAAATTTTCCCACTGCTTACTCCCACTTCTAACCTTTATTGTATTTTGGAGGCGGCTGGGGTGTTGCCTAACTATTTTGGCAGTTTGTAGGTTTGGCTGGCCGACAATGAAGTCAGTTTTTAGTCGCTTGGCCAGTGCCAACTGGCTGTAAGTCTTGTCATTGTGGGAGTTACTCAAAAAACAACTTTTCGTAGCGGAAATGCAGCTACAGAACTTTTCTTTTATTTGGCTGTATGGAAAACTCTTTATATACTACGTTCTTTGCATGTACACTGCGAACTGTTTGGCTTTAATTTGGCCAAAAAAGTTTCTCATTTGAAACGCGCTGGCTTGCATTTGCTGTAGAAAATTGCAAATTAAGGAAAACAATTCAGGCACTCGAGTTTTCGGTTCGCCATGCACTCCAATGATATTTTCAAGGCGATACACTAGCGTGTAACAAGCTTCCGGTTCAACACATATATAGCACACATACAAAGCTCTTGGCCAGCTCCAATCGAGCTGAATTACTCTTGGAGTGTAGCATGAACTGATTGCTGCTTCACTCAATTCGTTACTCGGTTTGGAGGGCTTCAAGTGGCTGCTGCTCTTAAGGCGTTATTTTGGCAAGTATATACAAATATTCATCGAAATATCTATTAATTATATGTACATATATGTATAGATATGCACTTATACATTCTCTTGAATTAAATTCATTTAATTAAAATAATTTAATAATTTAATAAACAAATCCAAGCATTCATTTAAAGTAGTCTAACTAGATTACTTCTAACATATATTTTGATACTTGTACAAATTAAAGCAAATTTTTAGTTGTTCGATTTTGTTGTATTTGAAATTTGTAATTTTTAAACATTTGCTTTTTACTATAGCTATGGTAAAAATTTCGAACAAGCCTTTGCATACATTTTTCTAAATGCTAGAATTTTCTTTTTATTTCTTTAATCCTTTTTTTTTAACATTTCGCGACGATCCAACAATTTATAAAATTTTTAAACTGAGTTTGGCTTAAATCAATATATCTCTGAGTATTTGCAAATTTGTTGTTGCTCATATGTATGCAAATAAGTAAGTACTACGCTATTAACTAATCATAATGCTGAACAGGCTTGTATTATTTGCTTTTCTCTCTTTTACTGTCGCTTCAAGAACAACAACAAGGACGGCGTCGTCAGCCAGACCCAATAAAAAATTGTGCAAAAGTTTTTCAGCTAAAAATAAAAGAACAAAAAACCCAAAATGAAACCAAGAACAACAGCAACAATGGCAATAAAAAATAAGGGAACTCATGCAACAACAAGAGCAAAGTATACGCGAAAAAGTATGCTATACTTTTTGTATGTGTACTTAATACACATACGCATTGCTGTGTGTGTGTGTTTGTGTGTGTGTGTGTGTGTGTGTGTGCGTATTAAATTGCCCAATGACTGTCGACTCTGGCCGACTGGCGGTCTCTTGGCGGCTCTTGCCAACGTTTACTTCTACTTGAGGCCAGCGCCGGCACAGTAATTAATGCTTGTGAGTGCCACTTGTATCACAAGTACATATGTATGTGAGTACGTGTGTGTAGGGTTACGCACGGCGTTGCCAGACTTTTCAGTTCTTGCTTCTTGTTGGCCACTGTTTGCTTGTTAATTGCATGTTTTCGGCATATGTTCGCCTGTAACTGTAAAACTTTTAGCTGTTCAATCCACGACTCAATCGTCGCACACAGCTTCGTCTCGGTCTTGGGCCCCCGTTGGATGTGTGCGTCAATTAAAAATTGTTACCAAACCTCAGCCAAGCAAGCCAGCCTCAGCCAGCAAGGCCATCAAGCGAGCCAAATTGTCTGGCAGCTTTCTGCTGCCATTTCCTTTGCGCTCTCATGCTGGCGTAACACATGGCGTATGCGTAATGCCGCCAGCGCAGGCCGCAAACTTTTTGCACAACTTTCAATTCATCAGCTGGCCATAAAAACCATACACGGCCAGTTGCTATAAAAACAATCAAACTACATATGTACACACGTGTGTGTGTATGTATGTTTGTGTGTGCAAGTGGAGGTTGTATTTGTATATATTTATTAGATACATCTTTATCTTTTGGCCAAAAACAATATTTTTTAAATTGTAGAGCCAGAAAATACATTCGAAAATTAACTCAAATGAACATTTAGTAATAAACATTCATTATACAATAAGTGGATTTTTTATAGAAAACCTTTATTTAAAAAATTTCATTCTATATGTATATACAAATGTATATATTTTAAATCAGATAATAAATATAGTACACAAATAACAATAAGATTATTCTTGAAATAATACATAGTATAATTCTAAACATATCTTTTAAAATAATCGGGTTTGAACTGGTTTTTGACTCAAGAATGTTGCTATGGGCTTTTGATTATGCTTTCACATTTCCTGGAATTGTTGATACACATAGAAAACATTAGCAGCACCTGATAACAATTTTAAATAGCTGACATTATGTGGTATGACCGAGTCGGTAAGGCTACATTCTGATACAACCGACAGTACCGTACTTTTTAACATGAAACAAAGTGCCGAAACAATGCTTCTTCTTCGTTTTTATACGTGGTAAAAATTGGGTTATTAACTTTGTACAAATATATGTATATACATATATTCTTAACAGGACGATTATCTGAGCCGAACATTATCTGTATTATCTGTATGAACACTGAGATTTCGGAAATTAAAAGAACTTGAATTACTATTTTGGGAAACAAGGTAACGGACAGACGGACAGACGGACATGGCTATATCAACTCAGCTCGTTGTCCTGAGTCAGAATATATATACTTTGTAGGGTCTACCACACTTCCTTTTGGGTGTTACACACAGCTGTCATTTGCACTAAATGAGTAGACCCTTTTAATTTGTTTAAGTACAAAAAGATTTGCATCTACTATATATATTTAAATTTATTAATTCTCAAAGTGAAACCAAAAAAATGTAGCATGTCATACCAGAGCCTTATCTATTGTCAACTTATCTGCACAAAAATATTCAAATTCGTGATCTTAGTTGAACTTTGAACCTAAATACACTTTTAGGTTTGAATTTTTTGATAAGCGCTATAAATATGGGATCCGAACATGAATCTTGACAGTTGGCTTGCGGATTTAGTTGATTAATATTGCAGAGATGTTGCTAAAATTAATTTGTTCAATCTTGTTATTAAATTGCATTTGTTGTTGTTGTGATACCGTTGCTGTTAATGAGAGGAACCAAACATATGTATACCTTGAGCTCACATCCTTACTAACAAATATAAGGTAAGACTTATCAACAATTGAGAATGATTTTGCAATAAAAACTTAATATTCTCAATAGAACGGAGCTCGGTTCCATCAAGGCGGAACAAAACCTCATCAGAGAGGAACAACAACTCAATAGAGCTTATCTACAATTAATCCATGACGAGCAAAAGATTGTCAGAGAGGTATTTTTAAGGCAGATCATGGAGAAGCCAAGCAGCATCGAGGAACGGATTACAAATGCGAATACAGACTCTTACAGAAGCTGTGCGGCCGCAACTACTGTTCTCAACTCTAGTGGTATCTACGACATATTCCTTCCGACCTATAAAACTATACCAACGTTTCAAGTATACTGTGATGCACTCTCCTACGGCGGTGGTTGGTTGGTAATTCTACGTCGGTTCGATGGCAGTGTCGACTTCTATCGAAATTGGAACGATTACAAAGAAGGCTTTGGTAACATCTCTGGGGAATACTTCCTCGGCCTTAACAAAATCCATGCGCTGACCACTGATACAAAGCAAGAGTTACTTTTCATCCTAGAGGACTTTGATGGTCAAACAAGATATGAGAAGTATGATGACTTTGCAATTGAAGGTGAGCAGGATGGATATTCGCTGCGTGTACTAGGGGTAGAAAGTGGAGATGCAGGGGATTCATTTAGTGGGCAACGGAATATGAAATTCACTACCTACGACATGGACAATGATATGTCAGCAGACTCCAACTGTGCCAAGAATTACACTGGCGCATGGTGGTACAAATGTTGTCATAGTTCCAACCTGGCTGGAAAGTATAATGATACCGAATATGGTAAAGGTATTAATTGGAATACATTCCGTGGTATATACTATTCTTTAAAACGAGCTGTCATGATGATAAGGCCAAGGAAATAAACCTTAAGTTGATCAGCAATTATATATTATATAAATATTTATAAATATAAATCATTGTTGTCTTCACGATTGCTAATAAACTGTTTGAAAGCTGAATTTAATATTGCAGAGTTTAGCTGATGAAATATTTTGGAATCATTTTCAGCTATCAGGTAAGATTGGACAGCTTAAATATGCTCTGATATTTATACTCTATACCCATAGAATGGATAAAAGCAGGGTTTACAACTTTGGTAGAATGTATGTAATATATATATTCAGATTAATTTTATTTCAAATGCTGGATGCCTCGCCCTCTTTACGCCCTAATGGATTGAAACCAATAACAAGCGCAATACTAAGTCTAGTTTTGTAGAATAAATATTGGTATGCCTATCTATGTTATGTAATTGCCTGCTGTATATCGATAACCAGAAAGAAAGTGATTGGACAATTTGTAAAAGCGGCTGAATCATTTCACGCCTACTTTTGCTTTTAATTTCGTTTTGTATTTTCTTTGTTTTTTTTTTCTGCCATTTAACGTTTGCGTGTTTCCAATCTTAGGTAACAAATATTTGACCAGAATGTGCAAAGGTCACAACACCTGAACAGGTGTTGTATTGGGGTTGGGTTGAATTCTGTTTAAATTCACAAAACTTGACAAACAATAATTGAATTTAAGTGCTATTGATTAACTTTTGATTAACTATTGATTAATGCTCAGACTGTTTAGTTTGCATAACTGAAATGATTGCCGCAGGTGGAAGTTTATATATGTATATTTTTGAACCTTTTCTATTTGTAGTCCCAAGCTCTTGCAACAAGAGCAGACACTCTTGTGTGTGTGTGTGTGTGTGTATGTGTGTGTTGGAAAGTAGAGCACACCTTGATGCTATTTTTATACGTAAAACAAAAACAAAGCTACGACTACAACAACTGCAACAACAATCGCTTAGTTTTGCGCTAAGTGTTTTTTCTATGTCGTCGCCACAGCCTTTGTGCAGCAGCCATGCATCCATCCATCCATCCATCCCTCCATCCATTCATCTATCCAGGCCAAGTTCAGTGCAATTGTTGCTAGTTGGCAACACTTAAAAAATACCTGGGCAAATAACGTCAAGCGTTATATAAATATGCGCGTCTCTGCCACATTATACGCAGCACATTAGCTAATGAATTGCACCTGAAGGATGCTTCAAACAAAAGCATTTATTACCAACAGCTACCAGATATTAATTATTTAGCCATTTATATAATTCATGCAGCTACTAACTGCACATAGTTCCCCACTTTCCCCACTGCTTATTTCAAAAGCCAAGTTACACCGAATGAAGATGAAAGCAGAAATCGTGTGAGGAATTCTAAAAGCATCCAGGAAATTCTTCCATAACTTTGTAGTAATCTTCAATAGATTTTCAACTCTGTCAGGCATAAAACTTTAAGCTTAAAGTTTATAAATATATTTTTATAAATTTGTAAGAGAAAAAGGGACATACAGAATATAATTTAATTTAAAGTAACTTAAGAAAAAAATTACTTAAACAGATATGAAAACATACAGAATCTACTTCTTTTTATACCCTGTGCCCATTTGAAAAATGGGAAAAACAGGGTTAATAACTTTGTCAGAATGTATGTAACAGGCAGAAGGAGGCGTGACAGACCCCACAAACAATATATATTCTTGATCAGGAAGACGAGCTGAGTCGATTTAGCCCTGTCTGTCTGTCTGTCCGTCTGTTTGGATGAACGCGTCGATCTCAGCAACCACAAAAGCTAGAGCTGCCGTTTTGGTTGCTATTGGTAAGTAATTTTCTTACGCAGATCAAGTTTGTTTCGAAAATGGGATGCCACGCCCCCTTTACGCCCAAAAATCAATAAACCCCAAACAACCTCGTGTTTTTATACCCTGTGCCCATTTGAAAAATGGGAAAAACAGGGTTAATAACTTTGTCAGAATGTATGTAACAGGCAGAAGGAGGCGTGGCAGACCCTACAAAGTATATATATTCTTGATCAGGGAGACGAGCTGAGTCGATTTAGCGATGTCCGTCTGTCTGTCTGTCTGTCTGTCTGTCTGTCTGTCTGTCTGTCTGTCTGTATGAACGCGTCGTTCTCAGCAACTACAAAAGCTAGAGATGTCGTTTTGGTTGCTTTAGATAGGTAGTTATCTTACGCAGATCAAGTTTGTTTCGAAAATAGGATGCCACGCCCCCTTGACGCCCAAAAATCAATAAAACCCAAACAACCTCGTGTTTTTTAACATTAAAACTTGAATAACAAGCGTAATATTAAACATAGAAGATTGTTATTTGGAACATAAGCTCTCTTGCATTATATTTAACTATCCTGAAAAGCGCATTAAAATCGGTTAAGAAACACAGGAGATATAAGCTTCACAATAGTTGAACTTAAAAGTTCAAAAACAAGCGTAATATTAATTATAGAATGTTGTTATTTGGTATAAACGCTCTTTTTTATAATATTTAACTATTCTGAAAAGCGCATTAAAATCGGTTAATAAACAAAGTAGATATAAACTACGCAATTGCCAGCGCAGCCCAGCAGCGCAGCAGCAGCAGCAGAAGCAGCAGCAGCACCGCAGCGCAGCTGGCGCACTTAATAAGGGACGAAGAAGTACTGCTGATACGCTTAGTTTGACAGTTTTATAAAATTGTATATAAAATAAAAGGCACAGGGTATTCTACAGTCGGGCCCGTCCGACTGATCTGCTCCGCCCATTCTGGTTTAACATAAAAAGTTGAATAACAAGCGTAATATTAAACATTGAATGTTGTTATTTGGTATATATACTCTCTTCTATCATATTTAACTATCATGAAAAGCGCATTGATATCGGTTAATAAACAAAGTAGATATACGCTACGAATTTGGCAGCGCAGCTGGCGCACGTAAAAAGGGAAGAAGAAGTACTGCTGATACGTGACAGTTTTATAAAATTGTATATAAAATAAAAGGCACAGGGTATAAGACAGTCGGGCCCGTCCGAATGATCTGTCCCATCCAACTGATCTGTCCCGTCCGACTGATCTGCCCTGTCCAAATTTTTTTTTCTGCCCTAATGTACCCCAGTTTAACAGGTAGAGTATAAAACGTATTTAATACAAAAGTATATCTATAAATAACTTTAAGTATATACAATTGGTGTAAAGTTTCAAAGGAAATGTTTGCTATTTGAAAGAAAGCTGCCCCTAATGTTTGTTTCCTAAGTGAAACTATTGAAAAGGTAGGCTCATCTTTTTCTGACAAAACAAAAGAACTACAGAAAAAAATTTTTATTTCAACGGAGCAGTTAACGGATCACCGCTTTTATATTCAATTTTTTTTTCAGATTTTAATAACAAAAGAATGATAAGATTTGGCCATTTTTTTTAATATTATATAATATATAATACAGATTATTTTTGACTTCAAGGCATATTTAATTAATTAAGATTCATGAAACCAATAACAATTTTACATGTTTTAAATATCTTTGTATGTTAAATAAATTAACTCTGCTTTTAATAATGTTTATTCTTTTATTCCTAATTCACGATTTGTGTATATATTTTTATGTAAGTAGTAAAGTGCAAGTCAATAGATGAGTCACCTGAAGCAGCTGTCAAATTCTGTGATGAGGTTAATTTAAAATAGCTTTTAATTCAAGTTTAATTTTGCAAATATATATATACAAGCAGACCAGGCCGGTAAGTTACACAGAAGCATATAACAAATAAATACCTTGTAGCATTTCTCTATATATATGAGCATTTATTTCTTTCCCACAATATAATATTTATAAAAACTATGAATTTTTTATTGATTAGTACATATACATACTATATTGCCGCTAAAATAATAAACCACAAATTAGCTACATATATGTGTTCTTTGACATATAACTATATTCCAAATAAGGCTGTTCTAGCTCTGCCACGCCTCCTTCTGCACAAATTTGTGCTGTTTTACCCATTTTATGAGATATGCTTTAATATTGCTAATTTGGAATCCTAGGTCAGTGTCGGAACATCACGTTAGGATTATTTTGGGTTGATTCATTCGAAATTGACGAAAATTTAATGCGCGTTCTTTATAACTTTCTTTATATTTCATGGTGTAGAATAAGAATAAATTTATAGAAATAAATGGGGAAAACTCTCATGATAAAATAAAAATCAAAAATAAATAAATCTTTGACACGTTAAATATACGGAATTGAATGAAAAATGTTTGGTATATGCAGCTTAAAAGGTAAATAAATTATGAGCAAGTTTGAAATTTTCGTGTTTATCCTGCACATCACATGACCAGGCCACTGTGTGGGCTAACTTTTAAAGCCTACTGTGCACGGCAAGGTGCCCGTTCGGTGTGTGTATGTATGTATGTGTGTGTGTGTCTATATGGGTGTGTGGCAGGGGCTTCTGTTTAAATAAATTGTATGCGATTATAGTTTTGTTGTTTTTATACCCTGTACTAATCAAATGGGTAACAACAGGGTAAATGGCGTTGTGCAAATGTATATAAGGCGTGACACACCTAATAAAATATATACTCTTGATCATGATGATGAGCTGAGTCGATTTATGAAGGCTACGTTTCCGAAAAGAGCTAGACAAACCATTTTTGGAAAGTTGGTAGTTGCGTACGACACCCAGATCAAGTTATTTTCAAACGTTGGATGTCACGCCCTCATTACGCCCTAATCGATAAAAACCGCATACCAATCGTGTTATTGAACATAGAAGGTTATTAAAATTTATACTTTCTATTTAAAAAAAAAATCTGGTAATAAACACAGAAAATATTCAAAAAACAATATTGCAGCCTTTGTCTCGCTCCACTGCTACCTTGCTTTTTGAATAGAATGTTTTTTTTTTAATTTTATTTAAACTATAGGCTACAGGGTATGCTTGGATCCGTCCTTACTGCTTCTTTTTATTAGGTTTTTTTTTGAGAAGCATGTTTTTGGCCATGCTGTTGTGTTATTTTCGTCTGCTCTTTCAGTTTTAAATTCTAGCTCAATTTCTCAGGTTTTTTGTGTGCTCGAGTCGTTACTTTGTGTTTGTAATGGCTTTTATGGCGCCTGGCGTCGCTTAAATGAGTTGTATTACAGAGTATAGAGTATAGAGTATAGAGTAAGAGGGGGAGGGAGACTTGACTATGTGAATGTGATAAATTTGCATTTGTAGCGTTACGCTTTTGTTTACTCTTAGAGGTTAGTTTGTTTGCCTGGCAAAGGAGTAGGCCAATATACACACACACAACAACACTTACAGATACAGATACAGAAACATATGCATGTGTATACATATATTTACCTTTGAGGGGACAGCGGGGGAAGTCGGCAGCTCCGACACTTCTAGGCAGGACCTCTCGACTTGCCAACTTGCCACTCGACGCACTTGACTGGAGCGGCGTTGTGCCTGTATGCCTTTTACTTTTGCTTTTACTTCTTTTACTTTTATCTGTGTATTTGTGTATTATTTAATTTCTGGCTCTGCTTTCGCGTGTCTCGTTTTAATTTGGTAATGACTTTGGCTTATTAATTTATTTGCATAGTTCTGCACATTTTCGCTCTCCAAACATACGTATATTTTTATTCCTTCTTGCTTTTAGCCAGCTCGCCACTCACTTCACCTTCGCACGCACCTTCTGCACTGCATGTATTTTGTTTTTGCTTTATTGTTGAATTTGTTGCTAACTCTGTTGTTGTTGTTGTTGTTGCAAATGTAGCGTCAACAGCAAAAAGCCAAGCGAAGCTGCCTGCTGGAGTAACAAAAAAAAAAACAAGTACTGTATCTTTTGGATCCGGGCATATCCTTTATCTCGGACACAGCAGCAGCGCTGCCAACGCCAGCCGCAGCGGGCGTAGCTGCGACGCTAGCAGCGACTGCGACGCTAGCAGAATTAGCAGCTGCGGCCGTGGCATCGCCAGCAGCTGTAGCTGAAAAAAAAAAGAAACTTTTTCCCGTAGCACGTTGGCTGTGTGGCAAAATTTCAGCAAATTTGCAACAACAACAATCAACAATTGACAAGCAGAACAACAATAAACGCAGCAGCAGCAGCAGCTATAAATACAAGTTAAGCACAAACCGCCAAACAGCACAGTTTCCGTTTGCGTTACCGTTACCGTTGCCGTTGCCGTGGAAGTTGACCGTTTCCGTTTCCGTCCGGGAGCCAAAAACCAAGAACCAAGCGACGCGCACACGCGAGTGTCCTATACACAACTGATTACAGTTATGCTCCTTGCAGCGACTGCGGCTGGCAGCGACGCTGGCATCGTTTCGTCTTTCCATTCGTTTCGTTTCCATGCGCTTCGTTTTTGTTTCGGGCGAGAGCAGCAACAACAACAACGACAACGACAACGACGACGGCGACGAGTTCCTTCACAGGAAGAGCTAAGCACAGCTTTGGCTTGGCCTCTGCCAGCTGAGTCTGCGGCGACGGCGACGACGACGACGGCGGCGGCAGCTTCACATTATTATGCTTTCGCCGTCGCCGCAGAGCACTTCTTACGGTGAGAGCAAACGCTTCATAGAAAGAGAGGCAGAGAAGAAGACAGCGAGAGAGCGAGAGAGCAACGACGAAAACGCACAAAAGAGCGTGAGTGGCAGACCGCACAGTTCGTAGGAGTAGCATAAGGGTGTTGGAGATGTGGCTGCAGGGTTGCCACCTCAAAGGATATACAAGAAACAAACATGAATTAAACTTAAAAAAACATGGAGATTTATAAAAACAATTTAAATTTAGTTAACAATTTTATGAGTTATTAAAAATGTGCTAAAGTTTCTTGTGTTATTTTTGTTAAGTGTGCATCATTTATAATAAACAGCTTAAACAGCTTAAACAAAATTATTTCAAATTAGAAATGTTGTACTAGATGGATATTCTGTCAGATTTTTATTGTTATAGCCTGTAGCAAATAAAAAAAAAACAGGGTGTACAACTTTGTGCAAATATTACATTACTATTTCGTAAATAATAAATATGTGATTAAAGAAAGTAGACACTATATTAATAAAAACACCATCGCACCAAATGGCCATAAAACACTCTTTTGTGGCAAACGTGTGGGCTGTTCTTTTTTGTTTTCGTCCTCCTGCTCTCATTCCGTGCCGTTTCATTTCAATTCGTCTCGTCCCGCATTGTTGCCGTCTCCGACATATGTTAGGCTGGCAGCGCAGTCGGCGTTGCTGTTAACTGTCGCTGTTAGCCGACATTGCCGTCTTTCTGCCTGAGAAGTTACAAGTTACAAGAGAGCACGGGATGAGCAGGCTGTATCCCCTGCCCCAGCCCCAGCTCCAGCCCTGCATCCCAACAAGCTGAGACCAGATTTTTGTTGAGTATTGAGCATTGCCACGCTTTTCAGCAGCGGACGGACGTGGGCGACAGACGGACGTAGCATTTTACAGCCAAATGACAAGTGCTTAGTGTGTGTGTGTCTTCGTGTGTGTATGTGTGTGCAGCTTTTGTTCTTGCTGTTGCTGTTTTTCGCATTTTCATTTTTCAAGCTCTACCAGAATGGGCGGAGCCGATCAGTCGGACGCGACCGACTTTAGAATACCCTGCACCTTATATGTGAAACAGAATTGTAAGAAAATATCGCAGCAGCAATGCGTTTTCTTTCTTTTTTATCTGTACCATGCTTTAATTGCCACACTGCCAGAAGACGAACGAGGCAAAACCTGCAATAGTGTTTCTTGAATATCTTCTTAGTTTATTAACCGATTTCAACGATCTTTACAGGATAGATAAATATAGTGGTAGAGAGTATATATTCTAAATAACAACCTTTGATATATAATATAACGCTTGCTATCCGAATTTGAAATGGTTTTAATCAATTACCCAACAAGATACGCTTTCTTCTGCATATTACATACATTCTCCCAAAATTCTTATCCCAGTTGTTACCCATTTTATGAGTATAGGGTATAAAATGGGCAACTTGTGGGTTGGCCATGAGACACGGCCGTTGCAAAGGTGCCCAACTGAATTTGTGTGGGCAGCGAAGGGAAATGAACCAAAGGGGGAGGGTGGTGAGGACACAGGAAACATTATGGCCAAGCACTTGGCGCACGCTTGCGCGCCTTTCAAATTTAGCGTATTAACTCATTAAATGTTCAAAAGCTCATTGCCTGCGAAATGTGCACACATCAGCACACATGTGTGTGTGTGTGTGTGTGTGTGAAGGGGGCGTGGGACGAAGGGGGCGTGGGTGTGAGCCGTGCACATGTGTCGCCAATATGGCTGGCATTTTTCACACTCGACTGTTGGGGCAACTTTGGCGGGGCTTTGGCTGTATGTTGCCTTTCCCTTTGTCCATGGTCAGTGGCTGCTTTTATGCAATTTAAATTAATTTCTGCAATTATTTATAACTTTACTGCAAGTCCCATACGCAACCAGACGTCCTAAATTATGCATATCAAAATGCGGAACGTTGTCCAAAATGACAGCTGCGTGCCGCAAATAATTACGGCGTGTTTAGTTTTTTCTGCATGGCCATGAAGTGTCGTCTCACACTCCAACCCCAAGCCTAAACCCCAGACTTAATCCCAACTCCAACCCCAACCCCCAGGCGACCCACACGCGTTGCAATGTGTTGCATGCCATGCCAGACACTGCGGCACCATCAACTCTGGCAACACTGTCGACAGCACCCAGCCACAGAGACGTCGTTCGTATTGCCAATTTGTTGTTCCATTATGTAGGCGATGCAAGCTTGGCCGCTTCGTTGAGTGGCAAGATGGCAGCTCAGACACGAAACTAAAATAAACAAACCACAAGCGACGACTTTGAAATACCCTGGAACTTTCAACCATACCTCGATCCAAACCTTGCATTAAGTAAATTACTTAATTAAACCAGGTTTTGAACCAAACTAGTTGAATGAAACCCACAAAATCTTGAACAGCTACCAAAATGTTGTCAAAAAAGATTCTTCAAAAGTAGAAATAAACAAAGCAATATAAAAATTGTAATTCAATTAATAAAATTCTATCCAGAGAATCCCGAAATTAACTCACAACCAAGGAGAGGCTGAACCATAAATTTATATACGTTATAATACCAAATAACACCATATTTCGAAATTTGTGTTTTGCACATCTGAAAAATATAAACAGTTTGTTGTGCCTTTAAGTTAAAGTTTTAATAGTTTTTTTTATGCTAGGTCTTTAAAATTCATATTTATATTTTTCATATATCATTAAGGGATATAAAAACATGCTACTCTCTTACCAATAAAATAAAAACACACCAAAGAAAACGATACTTCTTCATACAAATTGTGAACTTGACTGCGGTAGTTACAAAGTTTTTTGATTTGCGTGCGGCATTCTGCTTCTGTTGTTTGACTTAAAAAATTTGATTTTAGTTTGGATAAGATTAATAATAATGCAGAACAATTAGCAAAGATTCAATTCTATAGCGAAAAGAGGCCACAAGCTTAAGCATAGTTACGGAGAGAAAATAATTACATTTATACTACTTGGTATTATTATCAATATTATATCCTCCACCCAAATGTTCAATAATATAATTTTTGAAACATCAAGCTTAAATTGTTACATAAGCTTCTGTTGAATAATCGAATTATTTTACTTTTAAGCTATTTAATTATAAAGAGTTCGTAAATAAACTCATCAGTCAAAACTACTACAGCTATGTGTGTGTGCTGTGCGAAATCTCAACTAAAAGGAATTCAGCTGTGGAGGGCGCTTTTGCTTGCCAGCGCCATCTATCGGTCACGATGAACCAGCTGAACCAATCAGAAACGCTGTAAAAGTGTAAAACTGCAATTTAAGAAAGATGTTAATTGTAGAATTTTGTAATAAATGAAGGTTTAAGTTTGTAGGGCAGGTTAAGGTCAGAGATAAGATGGTGAGAAGTTAGACAAGTTTGGGAGTGGATACAAGCTTAATTTAGTCTAAATGATATGAAATGATTCATTTACAATCTACATTAGTGCTAAAAAGACATTGTAAGATTGCAATATACTTACATAACCAGTGCTAGTTTAATATTGGTAGGTTATAAATTTATTTATAACTTTCCTTTATAACAAATGAATTATAGTAAATAAATTTATGAGTTCACTCCAAAAACGTTCTTAAACTGGGCTCTTTTCGAACACATAATTTTGCTTGCTGGGAAGCAACTGCACCGTCTGCAGAGAGTTATGCCAGTGAGTGTTAGGCCAGCAAGAGTTGGGCAGCGAGTTAGGTCAGTGATAAAGGGGCATTCATACAGACAGGCGGACAGGGCTTTGTAGGGTCTTCCACGCCTCCTTCTGCCTGTTACATACATTCGAACAATGTTATTAACCCTGATTTTCCCCTTTTTCAATGGGCACAGGCTAAAAAAAAGGCAAATTTTTTTCTCGTAATAAGCGCTTTGAACTAGAGTTGCATGCTGCGATAAAACATTATTTCCAAATATTTTTAAATACTGTTAATAATTTTTATACGTTGTACCCATTAAAAACGGGTGCAAATATATATTATGTTTTATTATGTTTAAATATCCTGAAAATCACAAAAGATAATAATGTAGCATCTATATTCCGTTCAAAGAACATAATATCCAAAGTCTAAAATGTACTGAAAAATTTGCACTGAAAATTACCCAAAGGCTAAAGTTAAATGAAAAATGTGCATTAAAAAAATCCCAAAGTCTAAAATATACTAACAAATTTGCGCCATATCTTACATCAGTCTAAAATGTTTAACTTTTAACCCTTCGTGTTAGTGCGTGTTGGAGAATTTTTATTTTCGTGCCGAGTTGCAACAATTGCCCATCTCTACTCTGAACTCATATAAAGCCGCCAGAAAAAGAGTGAGAATACGCTCATATTGCTTGCTGGGCTATTATGGGCAGCACTGTTTTGCAATCGATAGCACATATCGATAGCACACATCATCACTGCAGTTCAGCGATATGTGCATATGCAAAGAATTACATTAAAGCAAACAACTTACGACAAAGAAAATATTCGCGTTATTTTGTTGTTTTGTTATTTTGTAATCCAGATCCGTGAAGACTGACAATGGAGAGGCAAGTTGCCGCAGCCGCAGCCAGCGCGACGGGCGGAGAGAAAGTCAACTACGCACTGCAAGTGGCGCTGCAGACGATGAAGGAGCGATGCACACAACTGCAGCGACGTGTGTCCACCATGGAGGAGGAGAACCAACGGTTGCGGGAGGGCATCTTGGATGCACCATCGACAGCGAGGGACAGTGAGGGGCAGGGGCAGGGGCAAGCCGAGGTGCAAACGCTGCGCCTGCAGATAGACGAGCTGCAGCGGCAGAAGGAGCAGCTGGAGGATCAATTCTGCATGGTATCCAATGAGAATAGAAGACTGTGGTCACGCCTATCCAAAATGTCCAAGGACCAACCGTACGCAGCGACGCCAGAGGGCGAACGGCCATGCCCCACATTCGGTGGCAACCAGAATCTAATTCGATCCAAGACGTTCACACAACACTCGCCAAATCCGCACCTGCGGCAGAAGCTGATCACGGAGGGAAGTCTGGAGGAGATTGCGCTGGATGAGTCGGAGCTGGAGGCAGGCGAGGAGTTCGGCTGTCCCTACGGTCTGGCGGCGGATGCCAATGGCCTCGGTGAGCTGGAGCACAGCGTCGATGCCAAGCAGTGTCTGGAGGGGCTGCAGGGCATGCGGAGGGAGGCTATGAAGCAGCAGCAGGGGCTTAACACCTTGTTGGCCAAACTGAAATCCCTTAATGGTAAGGAATTCTTCTCATTTGAAATCACACACTGATCAATGTTTCGTTCCATTGCAGCGCTGAAGCCTTGCCCGGAATGTTCACAGAAAGGCGCCAAGCCGGAAACGGCCGACAAGAGTTTGGAGACGGAGGAGAGACTCGGCAATGGACTGCAACGATACCACAACGAACACAACGAGCTGCTCAACGGCCGGGGCACAGTGACAACGGCGCTAGTGCAACAGTCGGTGCGTCTGAATATCATACAGGAAAAGCTGAAGGCCGATTCCGTCGAGAAGACGTGTCCGATGTGTGGCAAACTTTATTCAGGGCAGGTCTCCTTCAAGGCGTTCCAGGATCACGTGGAAACGCACTTCATTGACGAAACGCTGGACTTGGATGGCAGCATGGATCGCCAGTTTGAGTTCATATCGCATGCAGTGGGCGATTTTTGACCCAACACCCAGTACACAACTCTGTTTATCAGCAGATCTCCCACACAAATGCCGATATTGGCGATTCCATAGCTCGGAGGCGATTTTCGGAACCCGAGACAGTTGTGCACAGTTGGCAAGGAACTGTGATTATTTTATTACTTGATGTTGTTATAGAATAAAAATGCCTATATCACAAAATGCAATCAAAATTATACATACCTGTTTTCAGTATACTTTAACGCTATAACTTCTTTATGTTTAAGTTCATTTATTGCTTATTAAAAACATGCAAATACCCATTGAAAACACATGCGAATTTATATAGGTTTACTGCCCCACGGGTCGGAACAACTTTCTACAGCTGACGTTGACGTAGTCGCATTGTTAGGGCTGATTTACATAAGAATTGGCTAAACGGTCATATTATTTAAAACATGTATGATAAGCAATCTTCGCTCAACCGAAACCTGAGGGCGTGTAAGCGCCTGGCCATAAAAGATCAACAGGTAGCAATAAAAGCAGCCAATTTGCCAATTTAAGCCATCTCTTCAGGGCCCTTCGATGCTGCATCGTTCTATAACCAAGTTATATACAAGTGGCTGAATCGATGTAATGGGCAATGAAAGAATTTTGTATGGGAATATATAGTATATAATATGGGCTAAAGTGCGTAATACTTATCAGCATATTAATGATGAATCACCACTTGAAAAGTTTTTCGTTTGATATCAAGTACATAATAGAGGAAATATGGAATAGATTTAGATAGATTATTTATTACTATTAATTTTATAAGCTAATATGCGTATTACCTCATCGGAATTTCGAGCTGCGGCTCAGTAGTTGGCTATATATTTTACGATATAATTATCTTTTAAACTCGATAAAACAAAATGTGTAAATTAGTAAAACAATTGCAATTCAAAAAGTGTAATTAACGCGCTGTTATTCTCTTGTTTAATAATTTGGAATTATACACGAGTGTGATTTCTAATTTATTTTGAATCAATTCATCAATTCATTCATCACTGAAATCTCTGAAAAGCATTTTTAAGCGCATTAAGCGTTCTTTAAAGTTTCAACTTGGCAATTTTACTTTCACTTATACTATATATGTACATATATGCATAGAAAATTGTTCCATTCAAGTTAAAAATTTTGGTAGGCCTATTGCTTTTTGTTATAATATCTAAAGAATTTTAGTTCTCAAATCAATGATTATTTTAATGCATTCAGTTATTTCAATAATTCATGCAATTTATGAATATTTAAATACTTTCAGTGAACTAGTTAAAAAAGAAAATCAGTGGAAACCCAATATTTGAAAACTGATTCAGTCGATTAAGTTAATTTGCATTTCAACTCAAACATAGTTACGAGTAGTTCAGAATATTCAGCTTACTCATGTCGCTGCATAAGCTTTTGCATAATATTCACATATATTCAAAGTTCCACTCAAAAATACCCCTCACTAGATAGAATTTCTGTTCGTTTTGGTTGAAATTTATTGCCTGGTGCTTTCTTACAAGTTTCCAAAAAGGAAATCTAATTTACATCTGTGACAAAGTGAACTAATTTGTATACCCTGTATTTTGTAGGGTATACTCAAATTGTGAAAGTCTATGCAATACCCACAGAGTTACCTTACAGAAAATACAAATATGCACTCACTTAATAATTATTTAATGAATGGATTGCTGGGTAATTATTTTCCTCAGTGTAATTATTTATTACTTTCGTAAAGGAATTTTGCAAACAATTTGTCAATGATTCGTTCGAGAATTTGTAGACACACATAATTGAAAAAATAAATAATAATAATTTGTAGACTAAGGCGTAATCAACTATATGTTTAAAATATTTTAAGATTATAATTTAAGTACCAAGTCTGTTAGTTTTGAAGCACAATGGGCAAATGTGCAGCCCACATGGCTTGAGCTTACGTTAAAACTCTGCGATTATAATTAATTTAAGCTCAACATAAATTTGCAAAAACAATTTTAAATGCCACAATAAAACTAAACTGCGAAAAGTAAGACAAAGTGACAAAGAAAACGAAAACGGAGACCAAAAGCGGGTGCACTCGACAATGCAATAAATATCGTGCAATATTGTTTCTTCAAGTAAAACAATAACTTTTATAAAATTTAATTAAAATGGTAGTTCCAATCGTGGATGTTTACAGACTCTGTTGCAACGCACACAAACATATCATAAATTAGATATATTCGGAAAGATAGAAAGACGAAGCTCGGCACAACTTGAGAAACATGTTAAGAATGTACGTTAACGACTGCTACTGTCTTTTACCTGCACAAAGTTATTAAACCCTATTTACCCCCTTTCTGTTGACAGCTGTTCAAGCATATGTCGCATCGTATTTGAATTTTTCAGTTATCGTAGTGGTATGCTTACTGTCAGTTAGATGACTATATGTTACCTATACCTTATTACTTGAACTTCAACAAACGTATTTATGTGATTATTAAATAGAATTATTATATTATAATTATTGTATTGTATTCATTTCTAATATAGATATGTATGAGTTACAGTGGGTTTAATCTTGTTCTTCGCACCCAAATGTGTATTTCTTGTAGCATACGACAAAAGAGTTGTTGCTGTTGTGGCATCAACGTCGATCGCTTCGACGCGTTCGGTATAAAAGTTATATTGCTTCTTTGGAACCACTTCAGTTGAGCTGGAGCGGTAGCTGCAGTCATTTCGCAGAGAAATGTTCAATTCTGTTTTAAAGAAACTGTGAATAACTTAGTGTATAGTATATCGAAAGTCCAAACCCAACAACTATGGTGCATCCACATCTCTTCCACAAACTTTTTATACTCTTACCACTCGCGTATCATACACCAAAAAAGGGTAATATACATTTTGAAGAACTTTGAGAACTATGACAACTTAAATAATTAAATGATATATGCTTAAAACAAATATTAATTAAAATCTCATTTAGGTATCGATGGTAATACAGTCACCACACACACAGACTGGAATTTTGATCGACATGGTCTCGATTGGGAAGGAACTTGTGCAACGGGTCAGCGGCAGACTCCGATAAGATTGTCTACGGCTTCCGTAAGTAACATTAGGTGCATCAAACTTCTTTAAACTGTTCCAAGGGAATGGGTATATGCTTTCTTACGCTCGACTGCAGTCGATAAACTGTTTTTGTTAACTCCATGCTGGAATTGATAGATAAATCTAGTTTTAATTGAGCTTCTTTACATGAATGAAAGTTAAGTGTTATTTGCTTTCAACTAGCACTTCAATGCTATATATAACTTTACTGGGTATTACTATTCATATTAAAATAAGACTTAGCAATTAGCCGGACAAATGGCAAATGATTTTTTATACATTGATCATTCATTTAATGATCTTTCGGCGCGCATTTGACTTCAGTCCCAAACAATCAGAAAGACATTATTGTTTTAGAAATATTTAGAAAATTAATAACAAATCTATTTTGCATAAATGGGGAAAAATAATGGGTGGTATGTAGTTTGGTAGTTTGTAAGAAAATCTGTTAGCGAGTTAGAACTTATAGTCACAATATAATCTATATTGACCCGTATGGACAGAGCCAATGATTCGGTCACGTCCGAATGTAAAGTACCTTGCAGCCTGTATTTCAAATATAATTTTGAAATATTTATAAAATGTTATTTGACATGCTTTGAAGGCCGCGCTATCAAAGAGCGAGCCTCCTATATGGTTTCTTTAATAACTTTTTTAGTGATTAACCGATTTCAATGCGCTTTTCAGAATAGATAATTATAAAAGTAGAGATATTAATAATAATGATATCAATATTCCAACAAAACGTCGAATGCACTATGATTATCCCATCGATAATCGACATCGATAAATTGTATTTATAAGACCGGTTTCTGGACAATTTTTTAAGGTGCCGGGCCTAATAAATGTTCCTATTATTATTAATGTATATGGTATGCTAACATTAATAATAATAAGATACTAAGATACTTCACTTTCTGGCATAATAAATCCCAATCCAAATATTTTTTTATGATTCTAACAGAGGTTATTGTTGTTGTAGTGCTTATGATTGGAAGTTTCGTAAAAGATATCATGTAACAGATTTGTTTTGATTGTAAACGCAGGCATTAATCGTGTAGACACAAAATAATTTAGTATATCACAAATTACAATTGGATTACCCCATGTCACAGTGGTGACATCGTAAATCCGTTGTTTCCGCTACAAATGTAGCAATTTGATAAAAGTGTTTGGTATGATTGTTGTTAACTAGCTTCCGAATGAGTCAATTGGCAACAGTTTGTGTTTGTACGCAATTTTCACCACTTTTCCGAGTTGCACAAAGTGGCTTGTTGAGCACTATAGATGGTTAACAATTTCTTTCATAATTTCTCGCAGTCTCTCAACATACCGCTGCCTCGCATTTATTTTGGAAATTATGACGTGAAACTCAATGGGCCATTGCACTTGGTTAACAAGGGTTATACGGGTGAGTACATACATCATTCAAAACTATTTAAACCTAATATAATAATTTTCCTTGTATATACATAATATTGTAGTGGATTTGCAAATACCCGAAACACGCAACGGAGAAAAACCGTATATTACTGGAGGCTTACTGAAAGGTAAATATGTTGCCGAAGCCATGCATATGCACTGGGGATCACCAAAATCACGCGGATCGGAGCATTCGTTAAATGGAAAAAAATATGATGTGGAAATGCACATGGTACATCGTAATATGCGGTACAATGACATCAGTGAGGCCCTTAACTACTCCGATGGCATAGCTGTACTAGCCGTTATGTTCAAAATAGTCTATGTGAGTCCAATGCTGCTTTGAATAATATGAATAGATATTTCTGTATACTGAACTCCCTAAACTCGATAGGCAACTGATCGCATTTACCCAGGATTGCAAAAGGTCTTTGGCCAACTCGATAAATTAGTCGAATATCATTCGGAAACGGAAGTGCCCGGTTCTCTTACGCTTGGTCAGCTGCTTGGGGATCTAAATACGCGTGATTTCTTTACGTATAAGGGTTCATTGACTACGCCGGATTGTAATGAGGCTGTCACGTGGACGGTGTTCTCTCAGCCAATACCCATACCGTATTCAGACATTGCTCAGCTCTGGCAACTGCAGGATTCTGATGGAAATCCAATTCAAAATAACTATCGAGCTCTTCAGGCGCGTAACAATCGACCTGTATTCTATCGAACTACCAAGGATCTCAGCAACTTTTATTTTGGATGAACTGCGTAATTCTGCTACATTTATAAGAATATGTTTTATTGCCAAATAGTTTTGATCATTTTTAAATTGCATAACAAATGGATCTAGCTATCAAATTAACAGAAATGACATCAAATTTAGATGTTGTATCGATTGGATGCCAGCTTATGTGCAAAAACTTTAGTTATTTTTAAATTATTTATTATTTTAGCTTATTAAAAAATAACATACCCTTATTTAGAATTTATTTTCGAATTATTCTGTCTATTTTTATTTTTATCTTATTTCCTTTCCTAGAATCATCGCAAAAGCCCCTCTTCGATTGCATTAAAAACATCTATTAAAGTGTTAGATTATTACAATATATGATGGGCGACATAATAAAATTTCACAACTAATTTAGTCAAGATTCAACTGATTCAATAAGTAATGTATATATGTACAAAGAATTATATGCATTTATGTGTTATATATTATTTTCAGAAAGGAAATCATGTGAACAATTGTGTCTCACATCATTCATCATTCATGAACTAAGCCCGAAACATTCGTATCTCAAATATCTCTCTATTGCACGTGTTCTTTGACACAAATATTTTGGATTAAATATTAGCATATCTATAAGACAACAATTTAGGAAATAAATTATGCATATTTATTGATCAGTTTGAATGCCAAACGGAAAGTGAAAACTGTTTGTTCATTTCTATACATTTCTAAAGCTGCAAATATGTATGATGATGATGATTCTAACAAGTTAATCAAGTTTGCCCCACGAATTTTTACATAATATGTGCAAATCTAGACGTATTGCCAACGTTGCGTGTCTTGTATATATACTTTCCTATGTCGTCACAGAGTCAAGACTCTATTTTTTTAATATTAAAATCCAAATCTAATGTTTAAATTAAAATACGCATACCTGCACATATAATTCCTAAAGCACTCGCTCATCGAACTATAAAGACTTGCGGGTATGGTTAACATGTAAAAGAAGGGATAACTCCTGTAGTATTTCTATCTGTATTAATGTTTATCCGATTCTGTAATCTATCTATTATCAGTAAACTCCAACTATTATAATATTTAGTATGTTTAATCTTAAATTAGATTTGCGTCTATAGCCGTGACTAAAAGGCTTAAATAGCTTTGGTTCCATAATCAGAGATCGATTTATATCGGAGCATATGATAAATAGCGCACGAAATTATGTAGAAATTCACATTTTACATCGTAATACGCGGTACAAAGACATCAACATGGCCCTCAATCATCCAGATGGCATAGCTGTACTACGTATTTTGTTTAAACTAGTCGATGTGAGTGTTAAATTATAATGCTAATATATATTTCTGTATACTGAACTGAGTAAACTCTATAGATTTCTGTTCGCACATTTCCAGGATTGCATAGGTTCTTCAGCCAACTAGACAAGATCAGTAAATATCATGCTCAAACGGAAATGGCTGATGCTCTTATGCTTCGTGAGCTGCTGGGTGATATAGATACACATCATTTTTATGCGTATAGTGGTTTATTGACTACGCCGGATTGTAATGACGCTGTGATATGGACAGGGTTCGAAAGGCCATTACTCATACCGTATTCAGACATTGCTAAGCTCTGGAAACTGCGGGATAAAAAAGGACATCCAATTACACATAACTTTCGCACTCTTCAGCAACATCACAATCAACGCGTAATCTACAATTTTTATCATGAAGCCGATACACCGTCTTAATGACAATTCTGCATTTCTAAAGATATGTAAAAACATTTTCTTGAATTAATAAAATTAAATAAAAGCCGTAAGCCGAGGCACATCTTTCGGGCGGAAGGCTACAATCAGACCTAATTGACTATAGGAGACCCTGTATTTTAGGTTTCAATAATACACTAACGCTCCCTCTCCTTAGTCAAGTCGAGCTAATCCACTGTTGCATATCTTCACTGTTTCTTGTTCGATCGTTATGCAATTCAAAATCACATCGATGGTGAATGCCCTAGGCTTCGTACAGATTAAAATTATATGCCAAACTTGATCAGCGTACAACACAGTCCTAATCAAGATTATGTTACACACATTTCCCACTTGCACTAAATTAATACTCTTTTTGTTAAAAGCACAGGGTCTAACAAGTAAGAACAGAGCCTACAGAGCCTGTATTTTAACTAAGTTTCCAAAATATCATATCATAGCAATCCTCGTATAACGACTATGATCAATATCACCGCTGTTATTCAAATTTTATTGACTAAGACGTAAAGTGGGCGTGGCACTCTCCCTTATAGTTTTCGAAATCTGAGCGTTCAAACAGATGAACCGACAAATTGACATGGCTAAATCGGCTCAGTCGTCCTAATCAAGAATATAGGCACCCAAAAAATGGGTAAAGAAAGTGTATAATAAGTTTTTTAAAAAGTTATTTCTGTTCTCGTTTTTAATCCGTGCATGTTGTAAATAATTTTAATCTAGTCTAGACGTACTATAACTAAACTGATCTGTTTTTAATGAGTTTTTAAGTATCGTTTTGTCAATGCCTGCCCGGGCTCCTCAATTTTGTCAACAATTGAATATCTTCTAAATATCTTCAATTTGGAAAAAGCCGTAAAGGTCATTTCGCTCATTAGTACACGTATTAAACGAAATAAAATCTTGATTTTTGTTGTATTAATTGCTTTAATATGTATACTAAAGCAATCAAGAATAATTCAGAATAAGTATTGTTAAGCAATTCATAGATGAAATAGTCTTTTAAATAATATGCAATATTTTAAGGCGTATTTGGAAAATAGATTTTGATAGGTAACTACTTAACTTGATATGAACTGAGAATGTTATAAATTAATGAACTTTTTGATCCTAAGCCACTGAAGAGCGATCCACTCAGCGTCTAATGGATTTTTATTTTTTTCTTTTGGGTAATGATAATTATTGAGCCGGAATCCCGTGTAGCAATTGTAAAATGCATTGTAATTACTATGCAAATTTCCAACTATGTATACTCAAACCAACTTGAACTGTTATCTGCACATATGTAAATTTTCAGAAGAGGATACAACTCGAGAGCTATAAAATGATGTGAGCCGTGGCACAACAGTTGCAGTCTTTCTACTGGCATTTTCAGTGAATATCTGGAATTAGTGGACAAATATAGAATGGCATATTCTCACCGTTCTGGAATTGGGCTCCCTGTGCAGTTGGCCTTGTTGTTGGCCCTATACATTGGTTATATTGAAGGGCAGTCTTTCAACTATGATCAACAAGGCGATGACTGGACTGGCACCTGCGCAACTGGCACACGGCAGACACCGATTAATTTGAACACAACAACTGTGAGTTTAAGCACAAGTTACCTAATTCGCATAGGCTAATTCACCTATACTTACCTTAAAGGCTAGGCCAAGGAGAATGTTGCCCATAATCTTCCAGAACTACAGAGTACCTCTTAGGACACCATTAGTCTTGGTAAACAATGGACATTCAGGCACGTATTGAATTCTTCCATTATTTATTGGATTGAATACATTGAATACAACATTGATTACAGCCAGCATGAATTTACCGCCGACTGTTCTTGGACGCCGCGCATCTATCAGGGGCGGATTGTTGCCAAATGAATTCGATGCGCAAAGTGTGCATTTCCATTGGGGATCCCCGAATAACCCCGGAGCTGAGCACGTGGTTGACAACGTGCAACACGACGTGGAGATTCACATTGTGCACAAGAATCGGCGTTATGCGGATCTGACTGTGGGCGAAGCCAGTGCTTTCTCGGATGGTATTGCCGTATTGGGAGTGATGTTGAGAGGCGTAGACCAAAGACTGACACTTGCCACCGGACTTCGCAACGTATTCGAGCGATTGCCACAGATCACAGCTTATCAATCGAACGCCACCCTCTCCGGAAGCTTGAATGTGGGCGATCTGTTGGGTCTCGTCAATGAAGCTAATTTCTATGCATACAAAGGTATATTCAATCCCAATTCAAATAGATCCATTATTCACTTTGCATTTAATGGCAGGCTCTTTGACTACACCTGATTGTGCCGAAGCAGTTACCTGGACGGTCTTCTCGAGTCCTGTGAATTTCCCAACGAGTTTAATAGCTAACCTCTTCAACTTGCAGGACACCAGGGGAGAACCCTTGATAAACACATATCGGCGACTCCAGCCGATAAATAATAGGCCGGTGTTCTACCGTTCACTAACAGGTTTATTTTAAAAAATAAAAATAAACCGTGAGCAAATTCAATTGATCAACTTTTTGTGGCAATAAAGTTGACGTGTGCATAAAAACAATGGTTTTATTTTAACTTTTAGATCCATCGACTCTCAGTCAACTAACGCACTTAACAAGATCAACCATCTACTTAAAGAAGCCATAAAAACAAATCTAATTCAATTGGAATTTGTCCAATATTTTGTTTTAGTGCTGTTGTCTAAGCCTGGTCAGAATTAGGGGAAAAACAATTTTAGATACGCCAAAATTTATTTTTTGACTTCAAAAGCTAACGATATAAAATATTCTCCATACTCTGTATACATAAAAATGGGTAAAAAAAAAGGGCATAATAACTTTGTTCAAATTACATTTTCATTTTTTATTCTCTGTACCCACAATCGTCGACTATCTGCAGCATTTTAAATTATTATGAAAAGTAACCCTTCCTTCGCGATTTTATTATTTTTTATAAAAAAAATAAAATAATAAATTTTTAAAAGTGAATTCAGCATACCTTTTTCGTTTCAAAGTTGCAGATTTTTTTAAATCATAAATATAACAATTTATAATTAGATGTATCCCAATAAATAAATTTATGACTGTACCTTGAAGCCACAGAGTTTTCGAGTCATACCACAAGTTTTATCAAGTTGATGATGATACACGTCAACATAAACTCATATACAAGATGTGGACATGTGTGCGTATATCAAATTATTAAATATTAAATTAACTCTCATTTACTCCTCAAAAAATTTACATGATTCTCCTCGTTTGTGATTATGGGGGTTTTGCATATATTATACAGTTTTATAAAAACTTTGTTCAGATGAAGAGTTGAACCCTGTGTGTCCAGCTATCTGTTTGTCACGATGCGAATTAATATAACTTATATATAACATTCAGTACATATAGTTATCGACATTATTTTATTTTATACGTTGTCTCCCTCGCTCTCTAGTTGTACTTAGAATATCTGCAAAAAATACAATGGGCATCTATCTTTACTGCCTAACTTTTGGTTTTTTTTTTATTAGAATCCTTTTTTTGTTTACAATGCCGATTGGATTGACAACAATGTTGCAAAATATACACTTTGGGAGATACGTTTTTTTATAGTAATAATTTAGCAAACGATAGGTGTCTTCTAAATTACAATCCATGTTTACGCAAAACATAGTAAAATGAACAAATAAGAAGATGCATATCAAATGTTTGCCAATTAGAATTATATTTTCGAATTTTATCAATGCGTTGGGTGGTTTTATGGCCTACGGTTTGTCTTTCCATTACAACTGTAGCACAATAAGACTTTATGAACTAAAATCAGTTATCTATTAGTAACGCTACACTTATCCCTTTAAACCATAGAACCTAGTCGAAAACTACGTGTAATAAAAACAAATGCATAAAAATACATACCAATTACACTGAAGTCAAAATGACACAAGAAAAATGCATTCAACAAATTTAAATCGATTTTTATTATACTATTATGCATTATAATTAGGTGGATTTATTTTACACTCAAAAAGAAAACATTTTCACACACGAAGGAATTGATACATTTTCAAGAAAAATTTTTAAATTGAGAAATGCATTTTTTTTAAAGACACATAAGCTCGATAAAGTGAAGAAGTTTCAAAAACATTGGTTAAAAAAATGTAAAAAAAAAATGCTAAGGGAAAAAAATGCGACTTTCGACACCAGGAATAAATAAGGGTTAAATATCAAGCTGAACCTGCAGCAAACCTGAACTAAGAATTTACAGTTCTCCTAACTCAAGTTAGAACTACTTCGTGTGCAGGAACGTACATACAAATTGATCTTAATGCATATGTATATGTATATGTATGTATGTATGCACATTGGATGCACCAATGTCAATTATTGAGCTGGAATTAACTGCAGCCACTGTAAGAGGCGTTGCAATTCTTATGCAAATTTTTAACTAGGCCTAACAGGATTTTCCGCTCTTGTTTATATAGTTTGGATGTACTGCCAGAAAAGAAGTGAGAAAATGTTTTTAATTTTAAATATTTGTATATATTACTTGTTATTACTTGTTTTTATTATATAATAATTATTTTATTTTATTTATATGTATTTACTGTATTATTTTATTTATTAAGTTATTTTCTATTTATTCTCTAGCTTTCTTTATTGGCCAGTGTAAGTTACAAACATTGAGCATTACTATTTACATATTCTAAACTATAACATTCTTAAAATGTTCCATATTTATTTACAAGATGCCACGATTTTTATGTATTTGATTTAATTTTGATTACGAACAATACACATTAAACTACTACGTTTTTTTTTAGTGTACGTGTATGTACATACATGACCACAGCAAGATTCAGGCTGGGAGCTATAAGGTATATAAGGTTCTGCTCCATGCTGCAATCGCTGCAGTCTACCTACAGACTTTCTTCTGTGCGCAACTTGAATTAGAAGAAAAAAAAGTATATCAAATGGCATATTCAAGACGTTCTGGAGCAGGGCACTTGGTGCAATTGCTCTTCCTGTTGGCTCTATGGATTGGCCATGCTCAGGCCGACATTCGTTAGTTTGAAACTGAAAGGATTTGAATCTGTATATTCACTGTATTCTCACATAGAAATATCCGATGCATATCTCAAGGACATTCGAGCTGATGAAGAAGCCGAACAGGCGGCTGGGGAATACAACTACGATCAACAAGGCAGGGACTGGAAGGGCATCTGCTCAACGGGTTCACAGCAGTCGCCAATTGCGTTAAACCGAAATGAAGTGAGTTCAAATAATTAATTATACAAACTAAAATTAACACATAACTTAAAGGCCGTCGAAAGATCTATTAGCCGTATACGGTTCATCAACTACAACGAAAGACTGCAGACGCCTTTGGTACTGGCCAACAATGGGCATACAGGTAGGTATTAGAGCTGGATTCGATCTTTGATTCTGTAGAATCGATCTTTTCGATCGAATCACGTCTAAAAATCGATTAAATCGATTAATCGAAATAAGAACGAAATAGATCCGTCGGGTGGAATGATACAGTCGGACGTAACCGACAGTAGCAGACTCAGAAATTAAAAAAAACCCGCAAAAATACATTGCGCGAAAAAATCGATTCTCAAAAAAAGTATCCAATTAATCGCCGACAAAAAGAATCGATTTAATCGAATCATAATCGAATCGAACCCCAGCTCTATTAGGTAGGAAACGACTTATAGCAAAATGATTAAAAATTGAATTAACTGTAGCAAACATGGTGCTACCTGCCACCCGTAATGCCAATACACGGGCGTCCATCACTGGCGGATTGTTGCCGGGAGAATTCGATGCTCAAAGTGTGCACTTCCATTGGGGCTCCTCGAATAGCCCGGGTTCGGAGCACACCATAAACAACACACGCTACGATGTGGAGATTCACATAGTGCACAAAAATCTACGCTATTCCAGTTTGAGCGTTGCTGAGGCCAGCATGTACTCAGATGGTCTGGCCGTACTGGGAGTTATGCTCAGATCTGTTCCCAGGCAGGCGACACAAGCCACGGGACTTCGCACCGTATTCCGTCGACTGCCACAGATCAGACCCTATCGGTCCAATGTTACCATTAACGATCGTTTAACAGTAGGCGATCTGTTGGGTAATGCTATAACAGGACAATTTTTCTCGTATAATGGTAGGATCAAACCCAATTGACTAAAGTATCTGCGTAGTCATATTTGAATTATCTTGCAGGCTCTTTGACTACACCTGATTGTGCCGAAGCGGTTACCTGGACGGTCTTCTCGAATGCTGTGGACTTTCCGCAACGTCTAATCGCTGGATTCTTTAACCTGCAGGACTCGAGAAACCGCCCCTTGATAAACAACTATCGAACCCTACAGGAGAGAAACCAAAGATCCGTCTATTACAGAGCGCTGCCCACTTTATTCTAAACATTTTAATTGATCAGCTTTCTATGAAAATAGAGTTGAATATCAAATGAAATAAATATTTGAATAACACTATGTTTTTATACCCTGTACCCATTGAAAAATGGGAAATACAGGGTTATTAACTTTGTCAGGATGTATGTAACAGGCAGAAGGAGGCGTGGTAGACCCCACAAAGTATATATATTCTAGATCAGGAGGACGTGCCGAGTTGATTTAGCCCTGTCCTTCTGTCTGTCCGTCTGTATGAACGCGTCGATCTCAGCAACTAAAAGAGCTAGAGCAGCAGTTTTGGTCATTTTTGAAAAGTGTATACCATACGCAGAACAAGTTTATTCAAAACTTTTGATGCCAAGCCCCTACCGCGAGCAATGGCCATAATTAAAATAAATTTACCAATTTAAGACATATAAATCTATCTTAATAAATTCTTTCTTCTACGAGCTGTGGAGATGATTAATATCTACCAATTCTGCAAATTTCAATTAAATCAGTCTATTATTAAAAGAATTATGATAATTTAAAGACTTTTTTTTTTCAATTTTGATGTATATCTAAGTAGTAGTAGACTATGCTACATATAATAACATCACGATATACCATTGGCCTCCTCGTGGGGTTACCTGGGTATCGATTATATTTAATAATCTTTAGCTGATTCGAGCCGCGAAATAATATAAATAAAATAATTTTTTTTAACATAAAAAGTTGGTATTCGGAATGTGTATTGAATTTGATTCAAAATATACATATTTTAAATGGAACACAGTACTAGCAAGGAGAGCGACTAAGCGCTGCCTCGGAGCTTATGCATAGAGAGAGGTCGATATGTTCTTTATAGGCAAGCCGGCTACCCGCTGCATTACTTGTAATGCAGGAGGTATGCTTGGAGAGCCACCAAGGAGAGCGGCTAAGCGCTGCCTCGGAGCTTATGCATAGAGAGCGGTCGATATGTTCTTTATAGGCAAGCCGGCTACCAGCTGCATTACTTGTAATGCAGGAGGTATGCTTGGAGAGCCACCAAGGAGAGCGGCTAAGCGCTGCCTCGGAGCTTATGCACAGAGAGCGGCCTATATATTCTAAATAGGCGAGCCGGCTACCCGCTGCATTACTTGTAATGCAGGAGGTATGCTTGGAGAGCCACCAAGGAGAGCGGCTAAGCGCTGCCTCGGAGCTTATGCACAGAGAGCGGCCTATATATTCTAAATAGGCGAGCCGGCTACCCGCTGCATTACTTGTAATGCAGGAGGTATGCTTGGAGAGCCACCAAGGAGAGCGGCTAAGCGCTGCCTCTGAGCTTATGCATAGAGAGCGGTCGATATGTTCTTTATAGGCAAGCCGGCTACCCGCTGCATTACTTTAATGAAGGAGGTATGCTTGGAGAGCCACCAAGGAGAGCGGCTAAGCGCTGCCTCGGAGCTTATGCCCAGAGAGTGGCCTATATATTCTTTATAGGCAAGCCGGCCACCCGCTGCATTACTTGTAATGCAAGAGGTATGCTTGGAGAGCCACCTAGAAGAGCGGCTAAGCGCTGCCTCGGAGCTTATGCACAGAGAGCGGCCTATATATTATTTATAGGCGAGCCGGCAACCCGCTGCATTACTTGTAATGCAGGAGGTATGCTTAGAGAGCCAGCAAGGAGAGCAGATAAGCGCTGTACCGGATCTTATGCATGGTCGATATATTCTTTATAGGTGAGCCGGCTACCCGCTGCATTACTTGTAATGCAGGAGGTATGCTTGGAGAGCCAGCAAGGAGAGCGGCTAAGCGCTGCCTAGCAGCTTATGCATAGAGAGCGGTCGATGTGTTCTTTATAGGCGAGCCGCCTACCCGCTGCATTACTTGTAATGCAGGAGGTATGCTTGGAGAGCCAGCAAGTAGAGCAGATAAGCGCTGCCTCGGAGCTTATGCATAGAGAGAGGTCGATGTGTTCTTTATAGGCGAGCCGGCTACTCGCAGCATTACTTGTAATGCATGAGGTATGCTTGGAGAGCCACAAAGGAGAGCGGCTGAGCGCTGCCCCGGAGCTTATGCACAGAGAGCGCCCTATATATTCTTTATAGGCGAGCCGGCTACCCGCTGCATTACTTGTAATGCAGGAGGTATGTTTGGAGAACCACCAAGGAGAGCAGATAAGCGCTGCCCCGGAGCTTATGCATAGAGAGCGGTCGATATGTTTTTTATAGGCGAGCTGGCTACGCGCTGCATTACTTGTAATGCAGGAGGTATGCTTGGAGAGCCACCAAGGAGAGCGGCTAAGCGCTGCCTCGGAGCTTATGCATAGAGAGCGGTCGATATGTTCTTTATAGGCAAGCCGGCTACCCGCTGCATTACTTGTAATGCAGGAGGTATGCTTGGAGAGCCACCAAGGAGAGCGGCTAAGCGCTGCCTCGGAGCTTATGCACAGAGAGCGGCCTATATATTATTTATAGGCGAGCCGGCAACCCGCTGCATTACTTGTAATGCAGGAGGTATGCTTAGAGAGCCAGCAAGGAGAGCAGATAAGCGCTGTACCGGATCTTATGCATGGTCGATATGGGCATTTCCACAGAAAGGTCCACCGGGGCCAAAAAATTAAAATTTCTTAAAAATGATATTTTTAACATTTTTAACATTAAGAAATATTAAAATTTAACAGATTTGAAAATATCTATTATAATCTATTATAGTTTTCAAAAAATTCGAATGCAAAGTCGCGAAAACGCATTTTTTGTCATTTTGACGTTTTTTAGGGAATTTTTTTTTTGAAAACAGCTTCTCAAACAGAAGCATCATGCTCAGTCATTTGTTTTCAAAATCACTCCTGTTATGTAAAAATAAATAATTCCAATTATTTTTGTCAATTTAAAAACATTTTAACCATTTGTTCCTTAAATACTTTCCAACAACAACAATAACAAAAACATACATAAAAATGGTCACGTGCCAAATGTCACGTTACAATTTTTTTAAATTGAATTAAAAAAAAAAATGCAAGTCATCTTTGAAAAAAATCATAACCATTTTGAAGAGGCATCCATGCACAAGAGTTTAAAATTTGTTGCATTAAAATATTGCCACTGGATTCGCTAATATTGGCGATTGAATTGGTTGACCTCAAATGCCACTACCATTTTCTTCCGGTGACAAATGTCTTGAATTTTTCAATTTTCTTAAAAATGAAAAGTTACCCAAAATCAATCTTTCCACCAATGAAAGAGCTAATTAAATGCTATATGTTAAGCCTTTCAGAAGAAAAAAATATCGCTTCCTTTTAACCGTTTTTTTACTTTGAACGCGTACGAATGTCTTGTGCGCGACTGTGGAAATGCCCATATATTCTTTATAGGTGAGCCGGCTACCCGCTGCATTACTTGTAATGCAGGAGGTATGCTTGGAGAGCCAGCAAGGAGAGCGGCTAAGCGCTGCCTAGCAGCTTATGCATAGAGAGCGGTCGATGTGTTCTTTATAGGCGAGCCGCCTACCCGCTGCATTACTTGTAATGCAGGAGGTATGCTTGGAGAGCCAGCAAGGAGAGCAGATAAGCGCTGTCCCGGATCTTATGCATAGAGAGCGGTCGATATATTCTTTATAGGTGAGCCGGCTTCCCGCTGAATTACATGTAATGCAGGAGGTATGCTTGGAGAGCCACCAATGAGAGCGGCTAAGCGCTGCCTAGCAGCTTACACACAGAGAGCGGTCGATGTGTTCTCTGACCACAGCTGCAGATTAGTGGGTGAGTTTTCTTGGCTCTTTCTCTTTCTTATTTTCGAGAACTGCTGCAGTGCTGCTGATCACAGTGTAGTGTTTGTGGTCAAGTGGGTAGGTCGTGTAAAGGGCGCTTCAGTGGAGTGGCGAGTGTGATTATTATAATAAATACATATTTGTTTATTATAAATTCAAAGCCATTAGTTTGTGGATCTAGAGTGTGACTTTGGCAAGAGTTTGATTTGAGCGGTATTAAGCTGCCGCTAAATCTTGCACACATAAAAAAGTAAGAAGAATAAGTATTGCTTATTTCTTTTGTAAAAA
This sequence comes from Hypselothyrea guttata, assembly GCA_035045125.1. NCBI lineage: Eukaryota > Metazoa > Arthropoda > Insecta > Diptera > Drosophilidae > Hypselothyrea > Hypselothyrea guttata. The sequence continues at coordinate 322,623 of JAWNNJ010002348.1, forward strand.
TGTAAAATTGTTGATTTTTTTTTTTTGTATGGTTTACTATTACTATGTATATAGTAATTTCTACCATAGTGACATATTATAATTTCATTACATGTTTACAAGTGTATTTATTTAATCCCATATAATATTGCTGATACTCTTCGTGTGACAGTTTCATAAAATTATATTTTGAATATAGGGTACAGGGTATTTTGCAGTCCGAACGTCCGACAGATCTGCCCCGTCCAAATTTTTGTTATTCAT
>JAWNNJ010002349.1:0-33284 GCA_035045125.1 Hypselothyrea guttata
GTTGGGTTTTGGAATATCTTCCCTGCTTAACTCGTCGTACGAAATGGTTTAATCGAGCAGAACCCATCAAAGTTGGCGATATTGTTATCATTTGTGACGAATCGGAAAGTCGGAACCAGTGGAAACGGGGACGGATCATCGCAGTAACAACAGCAAAGGATCAGCAAGTTCGCAGCGCAACAGTTAAAACATCAACAGGAATTCTGCAACGACCCGCATCCAAGTTGGCCGTCCTAGATGTTATTGGTGAATCTCCTGCTACGTCCATTCACGGGGCCCGGAATGTTACAAACTAAGTCTTATTTTCATATATAATTTACATTACGTTTCTATTCAAATTCAAATATGTATGAAGTTATCGATATCATTATGTTATAAGTTATCAAAATGCGCTGTTATGTTAACGTTACCATTTGAGTATTTACAAGTTCGCTGTTAAGTTAAAATTGCCAAATGAGTATTTCGAAGTTACGGTAAATTCTCGATCCGACGCCACCAATACTATTACATTCATTCGAACAGAGAAAAAATGTAAGCGGTCGAGAGAAAACGATTGGTACGTAGCGCAAAGAATTTAAAACTGAACAATAATTTGTATTGTTATATTTAACTAGATAATAAAACACACACACACCGCATCAACACCACAATTTGTACGCGTCGCCGCCGTTAAAAGCGCGCCTTCTACTGTTTTCAAATAAAACAACTTTATATGCACAACTGTGCCAGAAGAGGCGCTGTTTTGTTATGTCGCAGTTTCTCGACCGATAGAGCCAACAACAGGGATATTATTATATGTAGCATAGCCTACTACTACTTACATATACATCAAAATTAAATTAAAAAAAAAAATAAAAATAAAAAAAAATCTTTAATTAATCATAATTCTTTGAATAGTGGACCGATATAATTGAAATTTGCAAAATTGGTAGATATTAATCATTTCCACAGTTCGTAGAAGAAAGAATTTATTTAAATAGATTTATATGTCTTAAATTTCTCAATGTATTATATTTATGGCCATTATTCGCGGTAGGTGCATGGCATCCAAAAATTGAAATAAACTTGTTCTGCGTATTGTATACACCTTTAAAAAATTACCAAAACGGCTGCTCTAGCTATTATAGTTGCTGAGATATACGCGTTCAAATTGGTCAATGTATTGTATTTATGGCCATTGTTCGCGGTAGGGACGTGATATCCAAAATTTGGAATAAACTTGATCTGCGTATGGTATACACCTTTCAAAAATGACCAAAAGGGCTGCTCTAGCTCTTATAGTTGCTGAGATCGACGCATTCATACAGACGGACAGACGTATGCCTGTTACATACATTCTGACAAAGTTAATAACCCTGTATTTCCCATTTTTCAATGGGTACAGGGTATAAAAATAGTATTTATAGTATTTATATTCGTTTATTCGAATGTTTCACTACTTACCAAGCTTACTATTAGCATTTAAAATAAATGATACCATAGAGATGTTTAAAATTTCAACGTATTTCAAGATTAAACAAATATTATATGATATTCTATGCAATATAACTGGAGTGGAGAATAAACGGCGAGCTCAAAATATTGCCAGTTGTATAATAAATGTAAGAGTTTTTTTTTTAAATATGTTCTACAAAAGTGTAAAAGCTGTTACATATTGTAGAATTGTCTACAATTTTATTATTTATTTATTTATTATGTTGTAAAATCTATGCAACTGATTGCTCTGCTTGCTGCTTCCCATCACAGTCACAGCATAAATATTTAGAGCAATCTCCGCATCTCTGCTGCGTGCTGCAGCGTACCCCGCAGCTATGCACACACCTGCAGCTGGCTCCACCACTCTCCCCTCTCCACTCTCCACTCTCTTGCTCCCCCTCTCTCTCACTACAACTGCTACCTTATGCGCTCGTTCTCTCTGTGCAAACACACCCGCGGGTGTCGTTAATTGAAATTATTATACTTGTCTGTGGTATCATAAATGCGACTCGTTAAATTTGTATGTATGCGCATGTAAGGCGACACTCACACACACTCAACTCTCACACACATGCATACATTTAGGAGCAAGTGTATGCGTGCTCATATCCGGTAGCCCTCCGCACTTCCGGCCGCCGCTTGGAGTTGTCTCTGCGCTTGGCGGGAGTGTCACTTATTTGCATGAGACGCAATCCTCATGCAGCACAAAATGGAAATTTGTAGCCGCATTGCTGCCGGTGTTGCCATGGGGCATGCCGCGCCCTGCAGCCACCCCGCAACCCTACACGCTGCCACTTGGAATGTTGCTGTTGCCGTTTTTAATGTGTCAAGTGTTTTATTTGCGCGTGTTACCTACTTTGATTTTATTTGCCAACTTGCCGGGAAGCTGAACGCGCCTCTTCTCTCGGAGAAGCCCCAGCGCTGTCTGTGGTGGCATGAGGCACTCTTGCCACACGGGTGGGGGCAGGTGGAGGCGGCGTTACCCTGCCGACTTGCTTTTATGTTTAATTCATGCGCAAATTGTCGCGGAAATCTGGCGTCAAGTGTATTAAACGCCGTGCGCGCTGCTTTTGATTTATGACCCAAATGGTGCCATTGCCAGGATGGTTATATTCCCCCTCCACCTTCCTCCATCCCCACCGATCTCCGCCTGTGCCCTGCATGTCCCTCCATTGGGGTTTCGGCCGTCAATTTCGTAACTGAAAATGAAATTGTTACCGTCGACTAATTTATGTGCGGCATTCAAGTATTTTTCATGCTAAATGAGCTGTCACAGTTGTTGCAAGTTTACAACTTAAAGAGCATGAAAATTCGCAAATATTAAGTTATGTTTAAAGTGAAATTCAATGTAAACAAAGCTGGCGCGCTCAATGGGTAGTGGAAGTCATTTAAATTCGGTTAAATTAAGGCATAGGTACTTGGGTTTTTAAGAAAGGGAATTCCTAATTTTCATACGAAATTTCATATTTAATTTCAGAGAAATAAATCAAATAGTATTAATAATAAGTATTAATAATAAGTCCGATATTAAACATAAGCATTGAGAAAATGCCCAAGAAATTTGTAAATAATTCTTAAGAAAATCTTAAGCTTCATCAAAGGAATTTCCAGGAAATTCCAAGAAAATTACAAGAACATTTTAACTCCTGAACCTGCTGGCAGATTTTAACCTAAAGCAGTTATAAAACTTGACACGGTTTCTGCTCCTAAATTAAATTCATTTTTCCTACACGCCAGTCCCATTTTAAAGGTAATTTCCGGTGGCACAGATAAAATATTATTTAAATTTTTTTTTATAATTTAAACGAGTTCAGTCATTCAACCCAATCAGAGCAGCCACTGGCCAATGACTGGCATTTAATCAGCAGTGCTTAGTGCAACTGCAGATCATTAGATGACAAATTGTTGGGAGGGGAGAAGCTTAGAAAAAGAGAGTTAACAGAGATCAAGAAAAACTATAGCTATGTGCGCAGCAAGGCAGTCGATAATTTTCATAACTGTCGCTAATTGAGACATTAACTATAATTGGCCTTAAGTGCGAGAGCAGCGACTACGGAGCGTTTAAGCCCAGTCGAGTGTTAAGGCCAACAGCCAGAGCAATAACAGCCAAACAGGGCGCGAAAACTGGCAAGTTTTTCTGCTGTTTTCACAGCCTAAAGGGGAAACGCAGAGGAAAATCAGTGGACAACACATGCATGCACAGATGAGCTCCCATGTGGGTGATTGAACCCTAAAGAACAGCTGCTACTGTTCACTGGGCCATGAAATTGAGACAGGGAAGAGAGTGACAAGGGCCTGGCCTGAATGGCAAAGAGAAGGCAAATCAAAGTGGCCAAAATATGTCAATAAATTACATAAAGTCTCCCTCGCTCAGGTGTTAAATTGTCTGCTGCCGCTGCATAGACAGAGAGCAATGTGGGGTTAATGCTGTGTGTTTCTTGGACAGATTTGTCAGCGCACGTGTTGCACATGTCAAATGCGTAAATAAGCGCGAAATTGGCCAAGGCAATAAAAAAAGGTAATACGAAAGAAATACGCATTCAAAAGCTAAGAGAAAGAGACGCAGCAGTTGTAACTGAGCAAATGCGTTGAAGCATAAAACGTACAACAGCTACGGCAGCTGTGGAGCACTTTCCAACACTACGCCCACACTACAGCTAGGAATTTTATTTCCAACACTTACAGAGAAAGAGAGGAAGAGAGAGAGAGAGCGAGAGTGGGCATGTTACACTTGGCGTATGAGTGATTTATTGCCTTTGACTTCTGGCCATTTTGGTCATCGCTCCAAAATCAAATAATAAAGTTGAAATTAGTTGCGGTTCCCAAATGGAAATTGCAATAGTTTTCTCCTCTCTCTTTCTCTCCGCTCTCCGCTCTTTCGCTCTCTATTCTCTCTGCTCTTTGTATTCTCTTTTTTTGTGGTAAACAATAAAATTGATGTATTGCAAAGTGAGAGAGCGAGCTGCAAGGTGATTTGTGGTTGAAATTGAGCGAAAGGTTTTAGAAAAAAAGCTGCTGAAATTGCTGAAATAAAGTTGATTTTAGCTGGCAGAGTAAAAGTACTCGACAGGAAGTAGTTAGACTGCATTGGTAAGAGTTTGAACTAAGGAATGTAAATCATATTAAACCATCGATGTTTCGATGTATCTTTTAATTTTAAATATATATGTATACTGTTTAAAGTAATTTATTTATTGAAAAAGTTCGATTTGTGAAATAAAAAAATCAATGAATTGATTTCTATTTTTTCGACTGATTTAAAAATTCATTTTGGCGATAAATTTCGATCTGTAAAACAACAAATGTAACGAATTTTAATACGTTTTAATGGACTGATTTTACAATTAACGGTTTAACTAAAAGGTACCAACAAATCAAAACTTATGCGAATATAAAAATAAAAAAGATCGATGTATCGACGATATATCGAGTTCTTAAAAACATCGCAAAGCATCGTTACATCGATGAGAAAGCATCGTCATCCAAAGCATCGATGTTCTTTCACATCACTGGTTGGCACTAACATAAACTTTAACTGTCTAAATTTAGTATTTATGCTGCCAAATAATCCCTCTATCTATTGGCATAAATTTCCCAACTGATTGGCAAACAACATTAAAATAGAACTGTTAAAATTCATGTCCATACAGCAAACCGGCCACACCCAATTCTAGTGAGAGTTGGGGCGCTTAATGGAAATTTTGCAGCTGATTGAAAGCAGCTCGTCAACGCTGCCTCATACTCGTAAAATTTGAGCACCCCAAAGAGTAAGGAGCCTACTAAATCATGGCCTCGAGACTGACAAGTTTCATTTGGCGGATCTGAGCCCAACCCACAGGCGATGCCCAGAGTTTGTAGAATTTTCCCAAAGCCACTTGACAACACTTGAGTCCACCAGTTTTTGTGTTGAGTGATAAAGAACATGTTAATGGATTTTAATCAATTTGCGCTTTTTTTGCCCACTGTGCTGTCAGGGAATGTGTAATATGTGTAGCTACATATAAGGCTGTGGCTGCTTTTCTACATATTTTAATGATAGTTTAATTTGTGGCAATTAAAACGGTAGAAGCCACCACCTGTTGGCAGCTGCCATCAAACTGGCTGAGGCACTCTGGCAGCTCTGTCTTCGATTACACAATCAGCCAGTTGCAACAACAGCAACACCAACAACAACATTCATGCCTCAACTCCTTGGTGGCATGCATAATGATCAGGTCTCAAGTCTCTCAAGAGCGATTTCCGTTGTTGTCGTCTTCCTGATTTGCTGATTCGATTGTGTATGCCTCTGTCTGCCTCTGCTTCTGCCTCTGTGTCTGCTTCTGTGTCTGTGGGGCCACCTGAGTGTGCCACAGCCTCAGTGGCAAGCCCAAGCTCCCGACTGCAGACAATCGCTGCAGCTATCTTCAGGTTGTCACCACTCTATATGCAGACAAGACTTTTCAGAATAAAAAATTCATTAAAGCAACTAAAAAGCTGATAAGCTCAAAAGTTATTGAACTGCCTTGAAGGACTTGCAATAAACAAGTAATAGTTAGTATCAGTTCTCTCGATAATTCTCGTTTTTGGCTCAAAGAGAATCGTGGTAATTCGACAATTTAGACATGCATATGTAGGTCAAACTATGGATGTGAAAAGAAACATCGATGTAGTTAACAAATTTCAATTCCAACATCGACGTTTTGTTATGATTTACAACTCTCGTTCGCAGCACAAATTCTCTTCGCCAGTAATTGTAAAATCATATTAAATAATTAGAACGCTTTCAGTGAGAATGTAGCAGTGTCATCAAAAATAGGTCTAGGGTTTAATAAATGGACTTTCCCATCGTATTAGCATATAATTATTTGTATCTATCGGCACTATCGTAACGCCATCGTTAGCTGCAGCTTGTAGTTTATTCAGCCTTCAATGGATATGATTGATATGCTTATAATTGCTACATAGGCAGAGTTGCCTTCCAGCACTTTCCACTTTCCTGCTGTTTAATTGCCTCTTGCTCCAACTGGAACTTTTCCTACAGATTTTCTTGTACAACATGTTTGCTCATGTTGTTTCTGCTCTCGTGTAGAACACAAGTTTTCCATGTGAGTGTGTTATAGAGGCGTTTGTAGTCAAATTGCCTTGCTAATTGATTTTAAATTATTAAATCAAGCAGACTTGTTAAAAAACAACGATTTATCTGTATTAGTATTAACTTGATATGGAAAAGTATTTATTATAATTGGAATTAATTAATATACATTTTATATTGATAGCTAATGTATGCCCTGAAGTATTTAATAAAAGTGCGAGTCTGAAACCTAAGAGATCAGAAAATGTGATACGATGAAATATCGAAGCAACTCTGCTTGTGCGTGCGATGATTTATCGAATCATCGATAAGTTGTCGTTCAACGATCAATGGGATATTATAGATTTAAGACCGATTTAAAAACCAGAGCCAGCAGAATAATATAAAGAAGATTGCAAGTAAAATTCTTAAGCAGAAAAACCAGATTCTCTTTAGACATCTTCTTTAATCCCACTTAAAAGTATGTTGTCTGGGTGTTTCTTCCTTTTATTAATGCCAGAATAACATTTTTATTGACACTATCATATCAGTTGGCTTCGCTGCTAGTAACGTATTTAAGCTGGATTTATGTGTAAAATCTCGATTTCTTTATTGTTGTTGTTTATGTGTATGATTGGTAAATAATCACGTTTCGTTGTGCGGGAAATTCTTAAGCGGATGACTTCATTAAACTGGCACTCAATTCATGTAAAATCATCGTCCAGCTGTTCTGCACTGAGAACGAGACTCACGAGTCTCCAGCTCCATACACAAAATACTCGTACTAAAGCAAATAAATAAACATTACAATCCACGGCACTTAACAGGTTTGCTGCATCATCGTGTTGTTGCAACTCTCACTCTGCAGCGCTGTTGCAGCGTCACGTAATAGCCGCGGTGATCTATTCAAATTTCATAACATGTGTCAAAGTCAAACGCTGAAAAAAAGCCCGTTAAATCTAGTTGCCTTTCCCCCTCTATCTCGCTATCTATACACTCAGAGAAAAAATTAGAGCATTCTAGTTAGGTTCAATTTAGAAACTGCTCAATAGTTGTGTTATCCAGAAATTATTTGATCTCTTACTTATTTATTCAAGTAAACCTCACGTAATCTAAATTTTCTTGATTTTTAGAAAGTTTTGAATAGTTCACGCACGTTAAGAATTATTTTAAACCTTTTGCTGTATCGAAATAAATTTTATTTTTACGTAAATCTATCCTCAAATACATTCTATTTTTTCTAAAAATAATCCACATTTTTCATTTATTTTTAATGTATTTATTAATGTATTTAATTTATTTTACTTTTTCAAGGCATTTTTTGTACTGATGAAAATCAAGAAAAATTCTGTTGCATTCCTCTGAGTGTAGCGCTTGCCAGGTAATCTCTGCAGTGGTAATAAGATATGCTCATTGCCTTCGCACATGACCATAACTAAGACAAGTTCTCGCCTTCCCCCCCTTTGGCACTGTGCCCCCTCTGTCCCATCTGCTGAGATGCCTGCAGTGCAGTGCTACTGCTGCTTGACACTTGGCTGAATATTTTTGGTAGCCAAACCATTCAGGAGCGAGGCAAGTCTATCTGCTCTCTCTCCCCCTCTCCCCCTCTGCATCTCTCTCTCTCTCTGCTGTTGTTCTCCGTTAGCAAACCAGTTGGCCCACTCGGCGACTTTCAATCTGAGCTTAAGGTGCATACACTACAAGCCATGGCCAGCCATGAGGATTACTTAATTATGCAGCCACACAGCAGACACGCCAGATGGTCAGGGAGGGGCAGCTGGTGATGGAGAGGGGGGGAGGCAGACAGCCATCCAGGAATTCAGCTTACAAAAGTTTGCCATACGTCTGGAAACCCTTTTTAATTTCACATTTAGCATACAGTATTTGATCGAAGGAATATTAACTATTACAAACTCAACTCGTCATTGTGATGAAGTAAATAAATAAATTTTCATAATAATTAAAAGTTTTTGTAATTATTAACAATTGAAACAACTTTCTGCAAAAGCTTTATTTATAAATTGAAATTGTAGGTTTTTTTTATGTAAAATATTTAATTTATGCAATTTTTTAGCTTTTATTCAAAAGAAGTTATGCACGGAATTCTAAATAATTTAAAGTATGTATTATAATTTATAGTAAATTAAAACTTAAATAGATTTCTAGCTACTTAAATAAATTTTATAATTATTTTTAAAGCTCATATGCAAAGTATTTCCACTTCGTTGTCAACTGTGCAATTTTGTTTGTGCTCTTCTTCCTTTTTGCATCTGTTTTAAGCTTATCACAACTACGAGAACCAAAAAATAGCTGTAAGCTGCACAAAAATATGACATTGACAGACACTTAAAGCTGCTGGCTGGCAAAAAAAAGAGAAGTGGAAAGTATAACTTGGTCCTGGCAATTCCACTTGCACTTAAGCTTTATTTTTATTTTCATCTTCCTTTAATTTGATTATGCTTTCTGCTATAATTTGCATACTCTGGCTCAAAAGCTTGTAATCTTCGACTGACATTTGGGTATTTGGGCATTAATTAGTTAATTTGAAAATCATTTGTTGTCTGCTGCAAGTTGCATTATTTGAAGAGTTCGGCCAGCGAGCCCTTTCAAGTAAATTTATAAATTGAATATTTAATCCACAACAAATTTACATTTTCTTTCATTACAAAAATGTTCTACAGATGCTGTTGCTGATGTAGTCAAGACGCTTGCATTAAATAAATAACGCGAATATTTTCAATTTGGCAGAAATGCGGAAAATGACATGCTATGCATTTTAGTGCTTTTCCGCTTTTCCACTTTCCCACTTTTCCATTTGCGCACTTCTTATGCTCATTTGATTGCGTTTCTTTTCTTATCGTTGTTGCCATTATTACGCTTATTTTTCTCAAAGTTTTTGTTTTCATTCTGTTGCTGTCCCCTCTGACAGTTTGCTTTATATTTGTTTGTGTTTTCATTTGCAGCATTTTTATTTAAGTTGGCCTTAAAACAATTTTATGACACCATAAGTACAAAACAAATAAATTCCCTTGGCAACTGCAGCGTCGTGTCTCTTCCTCCCGCTCGCTGTTTCATATGGCAGAACTGCGTGCTTTCTCTAATGCACACTGCATTCATCATACGCCCCGTTGCCCATTGCGAGCGAGCGAAACAAAAGCACGAGGAATATGATAAATAAATGCAATGCGATAAACAAAAAGCGCAAAAGGAGAAACAATGCGCTACAATGCGAAGGATGCGCACAGAATGCAACAGCAGCAGTTGGAACAGTGGGCAGAGCAGGCACAGTGGGCAGAGCAGCTACAGTGGAAAAGCTGCCCTTTAACTTCTTCACATTTAAACTAAAAGTATGCCACGTAGGAGAATATAGACTCTAGTTATACCCTACTAAATAGCAGAATATCAAAAAGTAAAAAGAATCAGATATAGGCAACCCTTTAAAATTAAAAAACAAAGAAGTAAAGGGTGTTGTATTGTATAGTCAAATAAATTAAAAAAAATTATATAATATAACATAAAAAAAAATATTACAAAAAAAATTAATTCACTATTCAATATTCAAAATAATGACAGATAATAATAAAATTATTTATTATAAGCATAAAATAAATTCTGCAAAAGGCAACGCTCATGCTGAATAATATACATATTTTTATAACAAAATAAATAAAAACTTTAATAATATTGTAGTTTATTTATATATATTTAGTATATATTATTTTATTTGTTTCTTAATTTTTATAATTAAATATTTACTTAAGAATAAATAATTGATAAAATTTAAAAATATATATTTCAATTATTATAGTTTTTTATAAGCATATACCTCTAAAAATTTTGATAACAGCATTCACAGTGCTGCGCATAAGTGCATGTTCCGCTGCTTTGATTTATATGGTGTCTGCAAAGAGTTTACTCGAATATGTGCGTGCAGCCAGTGTAGTGGTAGTAGTATATATACATTTGTATCTGCGATATATAGTACAATATGAAGTCTTGCAGACAGATATAGTTGCAACTAGCAATGTGCAACGGATTGTGGCATATTGGAGGGCATACAGATTTGCTCGCTTGCGGCTGCATTTTGGTAACCGTTTTTTGTATGCTTTTTTATTTATTTTCTGTTTCATTTTCTTGTCGCTGCCTTTGTTTGGGCTTTTCTTTTAGGAGAGCGAGCGGAAAAACTTTTTGTTATTTGCTGCTGCTGTGCAAATGCGTTCAGCGATTTTTGCTCAGCTTCTGTTTCCACTTGCATTTTGCATTCCTTTTTTTTGGTGGATTTTTTTGTTTAATAAAAACACGCAGCAATAAAATTCCAGCTGTGTTTACGTGATTGGAAAACGATTTTCCATGGCGGTGAGCATGAAAAATTGTTTAAGTTCCACCCGAAAAAAAGCAGCATAAATAAAAATTTCAGTGTTCATCTTTTGTTTTTCTTTCAGTTTTTTATTGGGTGTGAAAAAACGCTGAACATACAAAAATGATTATTTTTATTGCCCAGCAACAGATTAAAAAATGATATTTCTCTGTGTGTAATTGTCAACAGCGCAGCTGCAGAGTATGAGAAAAAGCGAGAAAAAAGAGCTGCTTAAATTCATAATGATCTTGTTACTTTTATGAACGAACGCGAGTCAATAAATTTTCATTACTTTAATGCATCTTTTATGCACAGACTTCGCTCCAAAGCCCCAGCTGAATCCCCCAATTCCGCTGTGAAACCTGCACAATCTTCACTTTTTCAGCTTCTCAGCTCTTCAGCTAGTTTCGCACGCTCCTAGCATTCGGCTACTGGCCATTTTCCTGCTCCCCACTGCCCACTTCACTTTGTCTCACATGTTAAATCCTCAAATTTATGATGCTGTGGTCAATTTGGAACATATGGCGGCTGCCACTCTTTGACCAACTCTGTTGCCGTTGCAGCTTCGCTTTCCGCTTCGATTTGGGTAACATTTCTGGGGACTTATGCTATAAATTGCTTTTGTTAAAATAATGAAAAAAGGGCTGTGAATTGGCTATTGGCCGCTGACTTCGGTCAGGCTGCAGCCATATATAACAGTTAGAAGCAAACGAATAAAGTTTTTATAAAATATTTATGAAATCCAGCCAAAGTTCAATGGCTCAATGATGAAACTTTGGCGTAGGAATATGCTGAAATAAATAAATATTTAAAGATGTTTTTAGAAAATATTAGCAGCCAAAATATATCTTGATAGAACTTGTGTAAAGGTAAATAAATATTAAATTATAAATATTTTAATGAATATTAAATTATAACAAATAAAATGATGTCCATTTGTTATTAATAATTTTAATAAAAAATTTAAAACATTTTTGTAAAGTTCGTTTCGAAGCACTTTATAAAAATAGGCTTTGATCATACTAAGGACAATTTTAAACTAAAGGGGGTAGCATTTATAATAACTAAAGCTAAATAAATAATAATATTTTAAAATATAAAAATTTATCTGCCTCTAAATATTGAAAATAAAATATTGAAATATTTACAAACAACCTAAAAGTGGTTTTTTAGACCCTTTACTTTAAAAAAGTAAAAAGGGTCTATTAGTTTAGTGCAAAGAGGAAATGTGTGTAACACCCAGAAGGAGGCGTGGCAGACCCCATAAAGTATATATACTCTTGATCAGGACGACAAGCCGAGTCGATATAGCCATGTCCGTCTGTCCGTCTGTCCGTCTGTCCGTCTGTCTGTCTGTCCGTCTGTCTGTCTGTCCGTCCGTCTGTATGAACACCTAGATCTCAGCAACTATAAGAGCTAGAGACACCATATGCGGGATTCAGGTTCCCCTATTTAGCAAGCAGCACGAGTTTGTTTTAGATTTTGGATACCTCCCCCCCTTCCCACGCAAACCGCAAAAAGCTGCTGTAGCCACAGTTTTAAAGCTATTGATTTGTAATTTGGTATTTAACTAGTTTACGGCATTCTCTATCGGCGCTGTGAATTTTGTTTCGATTGGATAAGAAACAGCGAACATATGCCACAGACAATTTGCCGCACTAGGCAGAGGGGGGGTGGTGTGCCTTGCCTACGCGGGTAACTTAGTGTGTGTGCGTCTGACTGTGTTTGTATGTACTACATATACTCAAAGTAAAGGGTCTCCTACGGTCGGTTACGTCCGACTGTAGCCTCCGTCCCACTGATCTGCCCCGTCCCTATATTTTTTATAGAAAATAGCTATAGCTGCCGAAACTGTGAAACAAAATTTATGGCCCAACAGAGAGACCGTAAACCCCCAATCCCCAACCCGTTGTCCACTCAGGGAGTATCTATGAACATTTGTATATGTGTGCGTGCTTGTGTGTGTGTGCCTGTGTGTGTCATTTATCATATTTAATACTTTTGAGTGATTATATAAAAAGCTAGCCGAACAAATAACTTAGCATCGGGCTCAAGCTGTGTGTGTGTGCCATAACTCAGAATAAATGCATAAATTTATAAGCGGAAAAGCGGAAAAACAGAGCCGGCTTTTGGCATATTGCAAAAGCCACAAGGAAAATGTCAAATAAATCGAAAGGCAAAACCAGACCAACCCAATGCTACGGACTGTGAAAAAACCTGTCAACTGCTGCTTAAATAAATGTACTATCCATGACTGCAATTGTATCTGTATCTGTATCTATAACTGTATCTGTTTCTGTAGGGGTATCTGTAACTTTACCCGTATGCAATGCCAACTGCAAATGCAACTTCAACTGCATCCTTGTGCGCATTTAAACGCATTGCGCTTCATTTCCTCAGCAAAATGTGCACAATTTTGCAGGCAACGACAAGAGCAACGGTAAGCTTATTGAATCACCCGATTTGCGCATCAATTGGCATTGTAATGCTCCAAATAGATACGAGAATTGAAAAGTGCATACAAATGCGCCAAAGGATGCTGTAAAACTAAAAACTCTACCTCTAACTCTGCTCGCAAAATAACAACAAGCAGCTAGGATAGAGAATATGGGCTGGGCGAAAGGCTACAGTCGGACGTAACCGACAGTAGGAGATCCCGTTCTTTGTGTTCCAATAATTATTACACCTCTGCTTCATACAGTAGCTATACACTAATCAAATATCCCTCTCTACCAATTTGAGCAAATTGTCTGTTGCATATCTTCGCTGTTTCTTAGCCGATCATCATTAAATTGGTAGTATTGATAAATAATGACATAGGCCATATACACGCCAAATTAGAAGTTTGTTGAGTTAACATAGTACATTTATAGACCCTCTGGTATTCTTTTAAAGTACAGCATCTACAAAACACAACTTGGTAATGCGTTCAAAGCAATCGATAAATGAAATGTAATCCCTTCAGCTGCTCTAACTACTCTCCAGCTTCCAGCTTCCACCTGCATGTTTGTGTTTACGGACTGCAGTTCGAATTCCGTATAAATTTTAATGCAACGCCTTACTGCAAATAGCTGTGCAGCAAACTTTTACTTTTGTGCCATCAATTCCATGTGAAAATGCAAAAAGTTTTGGTTACCTGAGAAAGGCTTAAGCCAAAACACATGTGCCAAATTAAATGCACAGAATCCTTGCCTGCCCTTGCCTAATGGCAACATCTATATAGCCAAGTTGCTTTAACAGAAACAACGGCCCAAATTTGGCACGTGACAACGGCAGCTGCAACTACAGAAGTTATGCCACATCACGCATACGACGTGGGTAACGCCAGCAAGTCAAAATGGCTGCGGAGTAGCAGATTGAGAGCGGCAGCGGGGGTGAGAGCATGCTTGATTTCTTCTGCACAGTTGTTTGTCGTCTATTGAGCAATATGTTTTATTTTTATCGCAAATTGGTTGGCCGAAGGCGGAAGTCTTTGGGAGTTTAAGCTGAATGGAATAGGGAAAAGATATGGAAAGGGCAGCAGGAATACAAGAGTGAGTTTTGTTATGCCTAAGCATCGAGTATTCAGCCTCAATTATTTTGTTTGTTTTACGGCAATTGACACGCACTAAATAACTAAATAAAAGTAGATGGTAAAGCTGAAAATAAGTGACAACAAATTAAAGAATTTTTTGAATGTGAATGTAAAAAAAATTCAAGTGGTAGTTTTTTTTTTTATTAAGACTGATTTTTATTTGAACATTGATTGCGAAGATCAAAATCTTCTTGTATCCCCTTATGGCCGGGTATATAGAGATAACCTCCATGGTATTGGCTTTCGTTATAATTTGCTCTCTCATACTAATAATCATATGGAGGGAGGTAAGTACAAGAAAAGCTCGCGCTGCCTGTAACATACTCACAAAGTTCAAAAGCAAGTGCAAGAAGTTGTGGAAATTGACAACGAACCGGATGATGATATCTCGGAATCTTCCGAAGTTTCTGACAATATGGTTAAGGTTGAAGCTCCCAAACATCGTTCCAAGCCGAAAGATAAGCCCCCTTATATAAAGCCTTGAAAGTTGAAAGCTACGACCAAC
Organism: Hypselothyrea guttata; assembly: GCA_035045125.1. NCBI lineage: Eukaryota > Metazoa > Arthropoda > Insecta > Diptera > Drosophilidae > Hypselothyrea > Hypselothyrea guttata. The sequence goes on from JAWNNJ010002349.1 coordinate 14,963, forward strand.
AGGCAGCCAAATTGGAGGTATTAATCTAGGCGTGTAGTTTGTATGTTAATTTCGGTAAATTTGGGTAAATAACTGTAGTGTATTTTCAGTTTAGAAAATGTTTATGTTACTTTCAAGCTACGAAGCTTGAAACTGAACGGTAAGAGCTGAACATAATGAATGTTGATGAATCAAGGCCTACTTGCCAGTAGGTTAAAACAAATTTTTTGACGTGTATATCAGTCGGACGGAACCGACTGTATGCAAATGAATGGCCGTGTTGCCAGAAGGCGAGTCTGCAATATTGTTTAGTTAATATCTTCTGTGTTTATTGACTGATTTCAATGCGCTTTTTGGGATAGTTAAATATATTAGAAGAGAGTATATGTTCTGAATAAAAATGTTCTGTGTTTAAATTTACGCTTGTTATTTGCATTTCTATCGATTAGGGCCAAAAAGGGGCATGGCATCCATGATTTAAATAGATTGGTATCTCTTTAATTGGCAAATGTATTTTATTTCATTCACCCATATACAAGTTTTTGTAACCGCCAATAAACCAATTATACCAATTGGTATTGAGGATAAAAAATATTAAATTTACCTTAACTGTCATGGCATATGCGATGAGCTCTATGCCTGAACTTGACTTTACCCAAGTCAATATCAATATCATCTTTGCACATGAGCTGGATCTAATCTCTATTGACTTTATGAGCATGCTGTGCATTAGCATCGTTTACAGTTATGTTTGCCTTATTTTTCTGGCTACTTAAACGTGCGCATATCTATCAAAGCACCCCCGATCCCTCTTCATCCCTCCAACAGTATTTGCTGATTGCCTGAGCCTCAATTCAAAGTGTCATTCGTGCTCAGTTTCGCTGTTTGGCTCTTGAGGCTTTGATGGGGCTCACGTCGCATTGTCGACATGGCTGCTTAGCCTATTTTTAGTGGCACATTTTCCAACACTGGCGGCAATGTCAATGCTAGTTGTATGGCAATGCTATCAGTGCGTGCCTCCGACTGTCTGTCCCTCTGCCCCTCCGTCCCTCTGTCTGACGGAGCTGCTGTTTATGTGTATGGATTTTTTCCAATTTTGCTGATGGCATTTTAGGTGACACGAGCCCTCAAGGGAGCTGCAATAGGGAAAACTCCTGCGGGACTTCCCCTCTCCACTCTTTAGCCTTTTTTTACAGCTTGCTTGCGTCTTTTGCCTGATAAAAATCAGCTTGAAGAGGCGGCAAAAATTGATGGCACATTAAATTGGCAGCGTGTGTGTGTGCTCCCCATTTTCTCCTGATTTTCCTACTTCAGCAATGGCTCAATATGTGCGTTTTATTGTTATGCAATAAAAGCAACAACAGCAACAACAACAACAACAACAACAACTGGCCAAGTGTCAAGTAGTTGCTTGCCTGCCTCAACTACCTCATTTCAGCTTCCGTTAGCTGCATGAAAAACCCAATTTTCTGGCTCATAAATATTTGCTGAAACCCAATGACAACAAACTTTGATTCATTTTCCGTCAAATTTGTTGTATATCATCATAAACGGATATTTTCAGGCGCCGTACATAGAGCTAGCACCAAAAGGGTCTATTGTGCCTGCAGAGACTGTAAAAAAAAAAATATATAATATTCTAAACTATACTACACAGCTCGCGCTACGCGCTTGCACTGTTACAAACATATATAGACCCTTAATAATGATTTGATTCGAGTTAATATCTGTCTATTTATCAAATCTAAGGCATATGTTGTCGATTACATCCGACTGCAGCTTACCCGTCTCTATTTTTTATAAGCAAACACACGCTGAACTCTTTTTTATGCTGGCTGCCTTGCTTACGTACATATATATATTTCTACATAGACTTTTATTTTTATTGATTTATAATGTTTGCAAAATGCTGTTGGTAAAAAAATATTTGGCATATTTACAGTCATATTTTTTTGCGAGTTTCAATTGAATTTTGTTTGATTGATAGCACATAACATTTTCCCGTATCATTTTGCCCCGATTCCTTATATATTTATGCTGTTATTCACTTAACTCAATTTGCTGGGTGTATTAAACTAAAGTGTTATTTGCCATAAACACAATGGCTTATTAATTTTATGAATTATTAATTAACAATTTGTTTACAATTTGGCTTTTATAAAGTATGAATGTATAGATTAAATGTAGTTGAAATTCTTTAACTGCAGAGGAAGACCTATCTGGCATATCCTTTCCGATGCTTTTTCGGCTTATTTGCTCAAGTCTAAGCCAATTAATGCTCGCTTTTAAACAAATTTCCCCACAGTTTTCAACAGTTTTGTTAGTTTTCCTCCTTCCTTTGCAGCATTGGCCAAAACAACTAATTTAGCTGAAGTAGAATTGCATTGTTTTCTACGGATTTACTTGCTCGAATTCCCAAACTGATTTGAGGCACTTTTCCCTCCTCCCTCCTCCCTCCTCCCTCCTCCCTCTATCGCTCTGTCAGCAATACATTTCCCTGCAGGCTGTATATTTCTTTAGAATTTGTTTTCAGCAACAACGCCAACAATTGCAAGACTGCAGTCGGGCATGTTCGACTAGAATTTGATGTCATCCAAGCTTTAGCTCTGCTGTGAATGCATATTCCCTGCACTAACTGTTTTATAGAGTATCTGCATAGTTAGAGCGTTGTTTTTGTGGCCAGGGGCAAATTGAAAATCCTCAAAACAAGCCAAAATCATTAGCAACAAAATTGCAGTCACGCCCTGCCGCTCGACGCTTCCACAGACTTCATATTAATACCCTATGAAATGGGTACAAACAGGGCTTATAAATTTGTGCGAATGCATGTAATAGACAGACGATAAAAACTGATTTAAAAGCGTGATTTTAAGCATAGAAAGTTGAAATTCCAAATATGTACTCCCTGATATTATATTTATTTATTCTGAAAAGCGCATTGAAATCGGTTTATGACCACAGAAGATATTAAAGAAACAACATTGCAGGAATTGCCTTGCCCATTAAAGTTTGATACAGACAAAAAAGTAAGACAAATCATTGCTGCTGCGCTTCACATAATGTTCTTTAACTATTTTGAAATAATTTATAAAATGAAGAGTGTAGGATGTTATACATAACCATTCTGGTTTTATTTAATTTGCGCACAGTTTTAGTTGCTGTTGCCACCGAAAAAACCTCAATGCTCTGCTCTGGCTTATGTTTAAGTATTTTACATATTTTTCTGACTTTTTTCGAGCTGCCAAATCCTTTTGTCTGCATGCAGCAAGGGACAAAAAACGCAGCCTGCTGCTGTTTTTTTTAAATGCGCATTTGACATGCAAATTTATTTAATTTTCTGCTTCAGATACGTACTGTAGGCGCCCTCGACTCCCCCTTGAATCCCTTGGCAGGGGCTGCTCTCCTGTTGCGCTTTTAATTACACAACAACAAAGAAAATTGCTCGCCTGGCTGCCAATTTATGGCGCAACATTCCTAGATAGCCACGTCCTGTATGCGCGCACGCTTTAACATGTCCTTTGTGGCATGCAGCATTGGAATTATGACTCCCCCAACACCTGCCCCTTCCACACCACCACAGACCTTCACTGTCACAAAGTTGCCACACTCGCCACTTGTGTGGTGTGTTAAAGCCGGCAACTTTAAGCAAAAATCAATACGTCCTTATGTGGTTGGCAGAGTCAAAAGGTGGCATAAGACACGGATCCACCCTGAGTCAGAGGTATTTACCTCACACCCGGAAACGGAAGTGTTCTGTGATGTCAGCGCAGACCGTAGACGGCGGTTTTTTGCCAAGCCAGACAGACAGCGTTGCCAGACTTTTTTTGTGTGCATTTTTGGCAATCTTGTACGAGAAGCTTTGCGCTTTCACAAAGTGCATTAATAGATGTTTGGATAAAAGTACTTAGTTGATTACGCCAAGCTACAATCAATTAAATTAAATTAAGTTTAAGACGCAGTTACGGGAAATAATAAAAAATATTTAAAGCAAGAATTAGGCAGCAAGTGCTCGGCGAGTGAGAATTGGGCCAGCGAGATTTGAGCCACCGAGAGTTAGGCCAGTGCCTGCATTTCACTTGCCACTTAAGCACCCACCACACGTCTTACCCACATGAGTGCAACCACTGCACTGTAGTTAGCAGTTTTTTCATGAACTAAAGGGTATACAATATTTTAAACAAATTTGCAAAAATATAAATAAAGAAAATAATTTTTGTTTTCTATTTTTAAAGCTAAATGGTTTAGATGATTTTTAAAAAATATTTTGTGGCTTGCAGTTTATTAAAAAAAAGTATTTGGGAATGTAGGCATGTAAGAGAATTTAGATTTTCTATTTGAAATTTTAGCTTGCCTTTAATGTGGTTCTAAACCAACTATAATTGCAGGCACTGCTAATTTACATTACGAATAGTTAACGTCAACTCAACTTAAGTGCAATGCTTCAAATGACGGAGGAACAGATCAAGTGAATAATTTTGAAATATAAAACCTAAAAAGGCTAAAACCAAAAAAATGTATTTTAAGAAACAAAACGTTCCATGTTCATCAATCTTACGACTTGATGATCACTGTTAACTACAACTATAAAGATTTATAAATAGAATCCAAATTATGTTATATTAATGGCGAAATAAACCGAAGTTAGAGCAAGTGGAAAGTTTAGCCAATTCAATTTGAATTCAACAGCTTGCGCAATAATTTCTGTTAGATCTTAGCTTTACTTACAGCTGCAAATATGACTAGTTTATACGGAACTAACTGCTATTGCTGAGCTTACACTCAACTCATAGTCAACTCTATGTTTTATGGATGCTGCTCGCTTTTAATACACTCTCCTCTATCTTACTAAAGAGCATCTGTTTAACGGCTTCCACTTTTATATGGTTCGTGTGCAGTGGCACTACGAGCACTTTGTTTACATTTTTATGAGCCGAGCTGTAGGCGATTTTATTTTTGTGTTTGGTCAGCCTGAGCTCTACGTCTGATTATGTGGCCCAACTCGACTACAGTCTGCTCGGCTTTGCTCAGCTCGGCTCACGTGGCGTATGAGCAACTTGTGAAATGGGCAAGCGAGCACGTTGTAGGCAACCCTTTTGATGGCCTTTGCCGACCTTTTGTTTGAGTTTTTGCTACACGTTTCGGTCATCAGGGCGAATGAGCCTGCCCACCAACAAAAAAACAACAAAAAACCGACAAAAACCTGGCGTTAATTTTACAGTCTGTGCACGTTTTGACCCTAGCTAAAAGTTGTGCTTGTTGTTCTCGTTGTTGTTGCTGCTTTTCATGTCTGGCCTGTTTTTTGTTTTGTTTTGTTTTGTGTAGTTTGTTTTGGTCTCTGCCATTTTTCCAGACGATATGTTGCCGCCATATTTAATTTGTTGCAAGTTTATGGCGGCTCTCGTCGCTTCCGCATCCGCTTAGCAAAATTCTCTTCTCTTTTTTTTATCTCTGCGCTGCGGTTGCGCCGCGCCAAAACTTTCTCCTATCCACCTACTATACTAGCAAAATGCATTCATCAAAAACAAAAAAAAGACAAGCGGAAAAGGGGGAAAAGGCAAAAAAGAGTCAAATCTGCGCCATAAATTAGTTTGGGGCTGGGCCATAAAATAAAAATAAAGCAACCCAAAGCAGGCAAATGAGTTTAATCTAATTCAAGTGGCTCTGAACTTGGGCATAATGAGAGGTCAGCGGGTTTGCAGGCATTGAGTTGTTTAATTGGCTCAAGTTTAGCATAAAGCGGCAATTGGGTCTAATAATTTGGCCAAAAGATTTGGGCTGAAATTTATGCCTGGGATTTGCAGTTAGTTTGTTGCAAAGTTTGGTTTCATTTGCCAGTGGATTGTCTTGATTTGGAAGTGCTGTTGTCAGATTCGCTTTTTTCTCGCCAGATCTGGCTGTTTTTGAAGGCCTGTTGTCATTATTTTAATCAATATTTGCTCATAGCGTCTTTAATTTAAAGTAAATACTTAAAAATAATGATAACCTTTTTTTTAATCATTATATATTTAATATTATTCAATATTAATATTATACCCTATACCCATTGAAAAATGGGAAATACAGGGTTATTTACTTTGTCAGAATGTATGTAAAAGGAGGAGGCGTGGTGGTATATATATTATTGATCAGGAGGACGAGCCGATTCGATTTAGCCCTGTGGTCAGCCGTTTTGGTCATTTTTGAAAAGTTTATACCATTCATTGACCAATTTGGGACTTATAAATTTATCTTAGTACATTATTTCTTCTACGAATAAATATCTACCAATTCTACAAATTTAAATAAAATCGGTCCATTATTAAAAGAATTCTGATTAATTACAAAAATTTATTATTTTATAAATTTCTAGCTGCGAACAATAATAGTGAAAAGCAAAATAAGTAAAATAAAATTTGGAAATTTTAAAAAGTTGTTGCTGAATATTATATTAAAGCGAAGCTCCACAATGGATTTATCGAACAGTCTCTTGGATGTAGTTATAGATTCGTAGTTTTGGTTCTGTGGATGGTTTTCTCAGCTTCATCTCGCCCCATCAGTAATTGTTGTTTGAGAATGAAACGCAATTCTTCCCAATTGAAGCCATGGCTTCAGTTGCATGATAATGCTCCAGCAATTATAAAGAACGAGCAGCGCGAAGCGAAAAGAGCCAAGAAAAGGAAGAACCAGATGAAAATCTCTCGCTCCCTAAGTAATGGGGAAAATGCTGGTCCTGTGAATGATGCCTCAACCTGTTGGCGACAATAAACCTTCGCTCCTTAATGTCGCCAACAGGTTGAGGCATCATTCACAGGACCAACATTTTTCAAGATTTGGAAATACTTTCACTAATGATCTGTAATATGGATATATACATTTTTTTTTTCAAATTCCGAATTTTTTTTTACCTTTAAATTTGATGCTCGGTTGAGCTCAGGATGGTATTTTTTGTAGTTAAACCATTTGTACGCTGTAAAGCACAAAAGATCAAATTCTGGTCGAAGTGTACAAACAGACTCACAACTTACCGATATTTAGTTTTTCTCACGTTGTTAAACGTGGCCAAAACTCAGCGTATTATGAATGAAAATCGAATGGTCCATAAAGTTCAAAGGAAAGCCAGAATACTGAAGAGTCTCGGGTTCTTTAAAAAAATAGGTGCAATATCACAAATGGGCATTGCAGCTCTGGTTATCATCATTATAATTTACTGCAAGAGAGAATGTCTTAGAAATACGTTCTCCACACTTTTTACTTTGCTAGTTAATATTGCGTTTGATAGATAAATTTATTGTTAATTACACGGTTTTCCAAATTCCAAATTCCAAAAAGACTCCTGCGAGCGAGAAGAAACCACGGCATAACGATGAGGAGAAGACTGAAAAGAATACACCCAACTGACTTACCAAACAGACGAATATAACTATAACTTAATATTTGTAAAAACCCTATTTTTTAGGAGTAAATATTTACAATTGTATATATAAATTGAAATATTACACATCACTATGGTATAAATTACTACACGTAACAGTAATAGTATGCCATAAAATAAAGTAAATAAATTTTTATATTTTCACAAAAAAAAAAAATCAAAAAAAATCACGTTGTTACACAGTTCAACCTCGGAACTAGACTAAATAACATTTTGTTTAACATATGCATTTGAATTGAGGAATGACAGGAATATCATCGATATATCATTCCCACAACTCTGTCTTTTGTAGCATGCCATATTAGACATAAAATATATTGTAAATAGCATACTGTACGAGCAAGGGTGTTCTGTGGTACAGGGTATAAGACAGTCGGGCTTGCCCGACTATTATTTTTGTGATTTTTTCGCCAAACGAAGCTTTACGTCTCTATGAAAACTGGCAACACTGTAAAGCAGTATAAGAACCAAGCGTAAATTTAAGAGCGAAATTAAAGCTAAAGCTGTGCAATCATTCATTTAGTTCAGTTAAATCATTTTGGTGTAACGCCCAGCTTCTGGAGCATAACTCAGCTAACACGCATTCAATTAAAACAAACATCGAGGGTTCAGAGTTGAGCTACGTAACGCCCAATTAACCGACGTGTCGACAACTTCCTACAACTGGGAAACCCCGAACTATCTGGCTGTAAGCCGGCCTGAGAGCCCCTAGAAGCGCCTAACATAACTGGCTAAAGAGACCCTCTCTCTCTCTATCTCTCTTTCCCTCTCTATCTGTATATTTCCCTCTCTATCTCTGTGTGTCTCTCCGGCTGCGGCATGTAAATCAAAACGTGGTTCAAAGTTGAAAACAGGCGAAAAATCTTTGGCTGCCACAAAAGTTGATCAAAATCTTTAGCCGGCGGCTGGGCAACAATAACAAGAACAGCGGCAACAACAGCCAGAGTTGCCACCCTTCCATCGCCTGTATCGCCTGTGTGGTAGGCACTTCATAGTGCGCGGCAAAAGTCGTAAACCAAATCGCATAAATAACGCTTCAGGCATGGAAGGAGGGAGGGGAGAGAGGAGCGCGCGTAGGTGGAACCGCACACATTTCCGTTGAAGCCACAGCTGATGATGGGAGGAGGCGGGGGGGCACAGAGGGGCAGGTAGCCACGCCCACGTTAAGCACATTTATCACGCATACGCAGCGTATGCCATGCCACAGCCAAAGGCCCATTGAGAGTCTGGCCCCATGGCCCCTTGAACCCAGGTTCTACTCGTTCCCTCTTTCTCTCTCTCTCTTTCCCTCTTTCTCTCTCCCTCTCTCTCTCTCTCTCTCTCTGGCTGGGCAAACGAATTGCAAATTTCCGCAACTCGACGCGATTGCAAATGCAACAGCAAACTCTGTCGAGTATAGCCAAGGCCTAGACGGTAAGCCGCCCCCTCAACTGACCCTAGTGGTAACTGCGGTGCACCAGCTCAAACTGAATGCAAATTTCGAATGCAATTATTTAGAGTCCTGCAGGTGGTGTGCTAACTTTGTTAGCCACTGTAGAACCTACGAGATGCCACCAGGAATACGCTTAAAAATATATATGTAAAACTGCATGCCTTGACTGACTTTATAACTGACAAACCCAAACTAAACTAAAAGAGATAAAGCTTAATATTAGAATTATATATTAGATTAAAATGAATTTGGCATCATATAGTAGCTTATAGAAATCTCCATCCATTATGATCGGACAAGAAACAGCAAAGATATGCAGCAGACAATTTTCTCAACGGTGTATACTTTTAAAACATAAAGATCAGTGTCTTTAATTGTCGGTTGATGTGCTCCATCTTTGCTGGTTTTATTTATTTTTAATAGTTAAGAAAGATTAAACTTTTATAATTATTAATAACTCTTGTAAAAAAATCTTTTAAAATTCCTTATAAAATATAGGTCAATTTGAAATTCAAAATACTAAAATTAGCAGCTATGCTGATATAGATTACAATATTATAAATTGATTCAAGCTCTAAGCTTCTTCCAATTGTTGTTTTATTAACCTTATTAAATTTCTACAGTTACAGAGTAACTGGAGACCCAAAATACCCTCTTGTGGATATTTTTGCAAAGCACATCGAATGCGACTGATGCTTGTAACGAGCCTCGTTTGATGGGCATTTCAGCGCTTGCTTTGATTGATGGCGCCAGACCCGATGGACCCTTTCCAAGCCCCCTCCTATAGAGCGAACTCTGGAACCCTATAAAAGTAGAGAGACCGTATTGTTGGTCATTTTTCAAAAATTTAATTGAGCTTTTGGCCGTTGGGTGTTTTAAGTAAATAATGCATTATTTATGAGTAGCTGCCGAGCAATCCCCAAAGCCTAGCGTAAACTTTTAAGGGGCACTTTCTGTCAAGGTGAAGGGGGATAGGGAGGGGTGAGGGGAATTGCGCAAATAGTAGCAACAAATGAGCTGTAAAAATGGCGTTGCCACAAGACACAACAGACAAAACGTAAACTTTTAATCAAGAAATTCGCCAGCGGCCCTTCACGAGCTAAAGTCTCCCACGCAGAATGCTCTTAACTAACCTCTCCCCCTGCCACCCATGAAACCCTTAAGGTGTAGCGAGAATGGCATAGTTGCAGGGGAGAGGGGAACGGAGGGAGAGAGAGAGAGAAAAGCCCCGCGGCACTCAACAATAAGAGAACATGCAGAGCTTTTACATCTAATTAGTTTGTTATGACTGTAACTGAAGCTCAGATCTTTTAAAACTTGACATTTCACTCTGGGAAAGGGGGGGAGAGGAGCGAAGGGAAAGTTTCCATTTGGGGGTTGTCAAATTGGTCAACTAATGTGACCTAAGACATAAAAGCCAACTCAAGGCATAGAGGCTTGCCAAGAAATGGATTTGGCTTCCCGAGGGAGTTTTGTGTAAATACTTGCACTTTTTTCCCCTATTTAGGAAAACCCTTTTGGCTTAGGGCTGCGTGGCCCTTTTGCATTAAGTCTCAAACATACATATATGAGCTAGAATCCCCGGCTAATTTGTACGATGTGTTTTTGTTTTTTTAGCTTTTGTTTATATTTGTTTTTTGCTTTTTTCTCTCTCTCAAAATATAAACAAAGGGCAACATGTTCAAAGTTATGTACGAATGAACGTGAATTGATTTTGTGTTTTTTTTAGCTTACAAATGAGTTTGATGTTATTTGCTGAGTTATTTTTTTAAAGCTTTATTTTTTTGTAACGGGATTAGAGCAGATTATTTATGCAGTTAAAATATAGCAGCAGTAATAGAATTTAAAAAAAATGGATGAAAGGGTAATGAATATGCACAACAAAAAAATTGCTGAAAATTTTTATTTTTATAGATTTTCATAGATGTAGAATATAAAATATTTTAGAAAATAAAACATAAAAAATATAAATGCATGATGGAAAAGTATTTAAAGTATAACATGAAATCGCTTAAAAATAAAATAAATTCATAACAATTGCAGAATTTTATAATATAGTATTGTTGTATAACGTTATATAAATATTTATATATTATTTTGAAAATATTGGGCTCAGTTCTCACAGGTTGTTTATATTGTTAATATATAAAATTGAATATGTATTGAGAAATGCTATGAAAAATGAATTCTTTGAGAGAATTAAAATAAAATAAAATAAAATATTATAATAGAATATTATTGAATAATATTTTATAAATATTTATAAATTATATTGAAAATTGAGGATATAGGGTATTCTACAGTCGGGCGCGTTCGACTGATCGGCTCAGTCCCTACGCTTTTTTATCGAACAGTATTAAATTACTATTGTTTTTATATGAATTTAAATATGATTAGAGAAATACAATAGTAAGAATTATTTTTTCATAAAAAAAATTTAATTTTAATCAAATTGCCATAATATTAGCTTTTATATTAGCTAGTGTAGACTGTACCTAATCAGTGGAGCCCAACTAATTGTTCTAGCGATAATATCGTATCCAGAGCTGTTTTGGAAGGTGTAAGTACCGCTATTATCTATCACTTAACCCCTGTTTTTTGTTGTTGTTTGTTGTCTGTTGTTTGTCGCTTATTAACACTCATTATTGTCAGTCTGTGTTTTGAGCTGCGTTTATTCAATTTGACTTTCACTATCTTCTTATCTGCTTATCAGCTTGTTCGGAGTTTTGAAGCAACTTCGGTTTAATTACATGAAATTACACACGAAACATATGCTAAAAGGCAGAAGCAGCGACAAGAAGGTGAAGAAGGTGAAGAAGATGATGATGAAGAGCAAGAAGCGGCAACGGCAGAGAAGACAAAACGCGTCAAACACAACAACAAACACTTTCTAACAATTGCAGGGGAGCTGGTGATGAAGGAAGGAGGGCAGGGGGGCAGGCGAAGCTGACAGCGTCAAAGTTCGTTCACTTGTAAATACAAAATGAGCTCCAACTACAAACAACAGCGCAGTCGGCGTCGGCGTCGACGTCAGCGCCGCCGCTGTGCAGCAACAATGAAAAAAGTCTTTTAATGCTGCTCAACTTTGATGGCTTTTATTAAACAAGCCGGCAGTGCTGCCAAGTTCGTTTTTTTCCGACAATTCTAGCTGTTCGTGAAGAGCTACAAGACTTGTGAAACTTGTAAATTCAGATAATTTCTAAATTCTAATTTAACTTAAAAATTTATTTGAATATGTAAATATTAAAGTTTAATAGTAATGTAATGTAGTAGTTGAATTCATTACTTTAATCCAATAATAAAAAGTAATAATTTTTAATAGTATGCTATATTAACTTAATTTTTCCGAATTAATTTTTTTTTTGCATATTTGCATAAATATTTTTGAAATTGAAAATTTTAATTTTCAAAGTAATGTAAGGTAGTAATTTAATTAATTATTTCAATCAAATAATAAAAATAATATTAATAATTTTTAATAGTATGCTATTATTCATTAAAAATTATTATTAACAATAATAATTTTTTTTGCATATTTGCTTTATTTTTTTTTAGATTTTTGTAATATAAATCTGGCTATTTCTGGCAGCACTGCCAGCAAGCCGGCGACGCAGGCAAAGCAGCGCAGCCAGCGTGAGCAGAGAGCGCGCGGCAGCGCAAGAACGCCGGCTAAACCGGTAACACTTGTTTACAGCCCGCAGAAGAGTGTTGGAGAGCGGGAGCGGGGGCAGCGGGAACGGGTTGGAGGCTACATAAAAGCTCTCGCGCAAGAGTGAAAAATATGTTAAAAGTTTCTGCATGCCATGCTGAGAGCTGGGGCCACAGGTGACAAAGACAAAGACAGCGTAAGAGTGAAAGGGGGTGAGGGAGAGGGAGAGGGAGAGGGGCTAAGCTTGCTCTAATGTCATCATTATTGTCAATATAACAAGTTTATTGACTGCAGGTCATTAGAGAAATGCCTGGAATAGGCCAAGTTGGCTGCAAGTTGTTCTAAGCGCAGATTAAGCGCAAGTTAATGACTTAATTAAGAGTGAGCAAAAAGCAAATGAACTGCCGGAGAGCGAAGAGCGAGAGAGCGAGAGGGCAGATGCTACTCTTCTCCACTGTTGCCAAATGCGCCTTTTTATCGCCAGATCTGGCTGTTTTTGAAACGCATTTGCTGGATTTCTGCATTTCTGCCCTTTCGACCAAAAAACTGTTTTCAAAAATAATTCAGCTTTTTATGAGTTTTTTTTTTGGTTTGGAAATTATTTTGATCGATATTTTACCCAAAACCTTTCGTTTTTAAAGCAAATACTTCGGAATAACTTAGATGTGCTCAGGATTGTTTATTTAAATTTATGTTTACAATTATTTTTTTGCTCTTTACGCCACAAAAAAGATTTTCTCGAATAAAGTTGTCAACACTGAGCTAAAGCTCTTCTAGTCATCATAACCGATTCACGCTAACGGTTATGGGCATTTTAACGGCATAGTTGTGTTTCCAGCATTTAAATATCGGTTCGTTTACATTTCTCACCTTTTATTTCCATTTAATACTAATCTTTAATTAATACGCTGAGCGCATCATTTAACCATTTGTTGCTGCCTTCCCAGCTGAAGCTCAATCAACAGGAGCTCAACGCCAAGCCGCTGCCAGCATGGACGGCGACGTCGACGTCGGCGTTGGCGTTAGCGACGGCAGTACAGCTTCCAAAACAAAGCGTTTAACAGCCCTGTCTAAGTTGGCGCTCTCTCTCTGTCTCTGCCTTCGCGCTCTCTTCGAGTGCATCGAGCAACGAATTCAAGGTCGCCCCATGCAGCGCAGCGCTTATAGCTGAAGAGCGCGCGCTCTCTCGCACACACATATTCAGCAGTTGAGCGAGAGCGAAGCAAACAAGTGACGACGCCAGTGTTGACAGTTTGGGTTATTATAAGCTAGACTTGGCAGCGTTTAGAATTTAGTGGGTTATAGATTTAGGCTTTTTATAAATCCATTTGAAAACAGAATTATTTTTAATATTTTATTTAAATTTTAAATATTGTATTTTATTTTTTTTCAAATTGATTAAATCTTCAATCACCATAACTAAACATAAAGTACAGAAAATAAAAAAAATAAATATAAATATAGGTGATATAAAATTAAACTAAATAAAATAAAATAAAATATAGTACAAATAAAATATAAATAAAATAAATAAATACATAAATTAACTGAAAACACTTGTACATAACATTTTCCGAGAAAGTATTTAGATTAAACAAAAATATACAAAATAAACAATAATATTATGTATTTAAATTTATTTAATATTTTAGAAAAATCTATTATTTATTTTAAGCATATTTTTAGTGCATATCCAGCTAACGCGCGTGCCCAAAAGCTGCCAACACTGGCCGACACAACGGCTGCTGTTGTCTGCCGTGCGCTCTCTCTCTCTCTCTCTCGCCGCCCACCACTCACCTGCGCGCGCTCTCTGCCCACAAGCGGGCCACTCGGCGTCTGCTCTCGCCTGCTTCTGGTTAGTTTGTCAGCGTTTGCCCTGCCGTTCGGTCGTGCTCTCGGTTGAATATTTGGAATTCACAGTGAGTGGAAGGCGTTTTTGTTGGCGCGCGCGTTTTACGTTAAAAGGTTTTGCAGCTGCAAACGGTACTTTTCCCGTCGGATCAGCCGGCAAAACAAAAGCGCCGCTAAAGTGCCCAGCGAAAAGTGTGTGATAAAAAGTAATTGCCACTGCAATTGAAATGGAAATTTAAAGAAAATCCAATACATGTGACGTGCACAAAAATCCCAGTTAAAGTCAAAGTAAAAGCCTGAAAGTTAACCGTTACTGGAAATCTTGTTAAATATTATTTTTTATCGGCGTCTCACGTGTATCTCCGTCTTCGCCTCCGTCGTCTCTGCCGCCCCCGCGTGTGTGTGTCAGTGTGAATTTCCCAAAATGCTGCAGCTCTAGAGTTACAGCGGAAAAGCTTTTAAAATTTTACTTAAGAGAGGGAAATATTTTCCAAAAATATTTACAAAATGCAAAATAATCTAAAACTGCTGCTGCCCCTGCTGCTTCTACTGCTACCCTCCCTGCAGGAGGCGGCACAGCGTTACGATCAGACGCCATTGGACGCCAGCTCGTATTATCGCAATGGCGGCGGCGCCATTTCCGGCTCCGAGCTGTCCGGCACCTCCGCCAGCTCCCTGGACGGTTTTCCGCATCACAATCGCTGCGAGCCCATCACCATATCCATTTGCAAGAACATACCCTATAATATGACCATTATGCCGAATTTGATCGGTCATACCAAGCAGGAGGAGGCGGGTCTGGAGGTGCATCAGTTTGCGCCTTTGGTTAAGATCGGTTGCAGCGCCGATCTGCAGCTTTTCCTCTGCTCCCTCTACGTGCCCGTCTGCACCATACTGGAGACGTCCCGTTCCCCCCTGCCGCTCCCTCTGCGAATCCGCCCGCGTCTGCGAAACCCTCAGTGAAAACCTACAACTTCAACTGGCCGGAGAACCTGGAGTGTTCCAAGTTCCCGATTCACGGCGGAGAGGATCTCTGCGTTGCCGAGAACACCACCTCCTCCTCGGCCTCAACCCCCGCGCCCACCCGCACCGCACCCAAGGTCACCACCCGCAAGCATCAGATCAGCGTCGATAGCCCCCATCGGAATATCGGATTCGTCTGTCCCCGTGCAGCTCCAGACCCCGCTCGGCATGGGCTACGAGCTAAAAAGTCGGCGGCAAGGTAAGAGAAACTGCCTAAATATCACTCACAAATTGGGAAAATTTGGAAAAAATTTAGGGAAGTTCGTATGAATAAAGAAGGGAAAGAAAGACGAAAGAATGTTGTGTATTGGGAAGTTAGGTTTCCCGAAATAAAAACAAAACCAGAAGGAAATCTGGAAGTTTTATTATAAATTAAATAAAATTATATAACTGGAAGAACATGATATATCAAAGTCGAATACGGTGTAACCTATTTCTATATTTTTTTTTTTGCTTCTCAGCTAGATATCGGAATTGAAGATATTGCGGATGAATATATAATGCACAGTTTCTTATCAATTCTCTTTTGCTGTTTGCTTTGTTCCCTTTCTCTATAAGTTCAGTAAATATCAAAACTCGAGAAATTGTGTTTGGAAATATATCAAGAACTTGGGACATAATTCTACTTCTCAATAAATAGTAGAATTAAAGAAGTTGTGGATGGAAACATATTATATTTATTTTATGTTGTTGTTCGATTTGTTTTAAATCTTTTTCCATGTTTCATAAATTTAACAACTATCGAGATTCTCTTTTTTCTGCATTTCTTAGTTTTTTAACATGTCTGCCTACTGTATATTTTTCGATCTTTTGGAAATAAATTCTCCCGGTTTCTATTAACTTTAGAGAACACTTTGCTAGAACCCTCCCATCAGCTTCTAGGAAGTCTTTCTCGTATCTTCCGTCGGTATCTCGCATTTGCTGCAATTGCAAGATTATCAAAAATCAACCATACTTATAGCAACTAACACATTCCAAAATAATATTCTCTAATCCGTTACAATTTCCCAGTATTGCTTAACATTTCAAATGAGGTCAAACCTGGGACTGTTGTCTCTGCTGTTTTTTATGTCTTTATTTTTCCTCACACTGCCCTTTGCACTTTCTGCTCATAAAGAGAGTAAAGAAACCTAAAGAAACCTAAGAAACGGCATATCCTGTTGCGCATCTGGAATTAGATTTCAACCACCATACGGAGCAGCGGGGAGTCCATGCGACTCGAGACACCCTGTATGAGCCTCTACCTGCTCAGAGTGTAAAGAGCAGGTAGAGTAGCCAAGCCCTCTGCTCCTCTGCTCCTCTGCTCCTCTGCTGTTTGGTCTCAGTTCTCTCTGGGTTTCGCTCTGCTCTTTTGTTTGTGTCTTGGTTTTTTATTGTATTTGAAGGAAAACCAGTTCTGAATGCAATTTGTCAGTGCCTCGCTTATTGCCCGAGCTACGTAATTTCCAATAGCCGAAAATGAGGCAAGGCCTGATGGGCTCCAATGTTGGCTGCAGCGTAGGGGCTGAACCGTTTCCTGAACCCTGGGCAGACAGGTCGACACGCTACTCGAGTCGTAGTTGTTGGCTTATAATTAATTTTGCAGCCACAGCGGTTGGCTTTCGGGGCTCATCATCATTTTCATCAACAGCATCATTATTAGCTCGATTTCCCACAAGTTATTTTCACAACTGTTTATATTTCTCCCTCCACAAAAACATTGCTTGTTGTTTGTTTTCATGAGCGATGTTTTTGTTATTGCTTTTGTTATTATATATCAGCCTGGTTTCTCTCTCCTCATTCATCTCCTTCATCGGGTTTTTCTATTTTTATATTTTTCACATTCATCCGACATTCCATGGCTCGCATTGTATACATGCCCCAAAACCCAAACTCCAAACCCCGTTGCCATGTGTAAAGCGCATTAAATACTTTGAGGCAGGATAATTCACACTTTTGGTCTGCCAGGTGCACTGAGAAAAAAATCAATTGTTTCCTATAGAAAACAGGAATTTAGGGTGTTAAAAATTCAACAATCCAGCAAACTCTTTATTCAAGTAGAAAACTACAATTCTCTATATTTTCACTTTTAATGTTTAAATCCAAGACGAAATCGTAGTTAATTTTCTATCGCATCGAAGGATATGCAACAGACCATTTGTTCACAAAGTGCCAGGGCCTGCAATTGTAAGTCTACGCCCGCGTGCAGCCTTTTGTTTGGCTGAATTCCTTCATTCTTACTGGTTAGTTCTATTTTTCTGAACTTTGAGATACGATTCGTTTTTTAATTTAAATATTCTCTAACGTCTTTAGTCTAAATTAAACTAAATTATTAAACTCAATTAATTTGTTCACGATTTCTTTGCGATTTGTGCTTGAATTCTTGCACAAAACAATATACATTTAAGCGCTTTATTTCAGTAAAGCGAATCCCTTGTTATTTCTCTGAGTGTACGGAGCAGAGACCGGACGAGTAGCGCCGCTTGGCTCTAAGTATCTTACGGATACATGTCTAGCTGCTAGCTACACTTTGTTACGGTTTTTGTTTTCCTGCTTGTCTTGGTTCTCTTCTCTCTTCTCTTCGGATTCCTCAGGCTCATCATCATCAACGGCAGCTCATCTCGAAATGCCTTTTGCTCCTTTTACAGCAGCGTGCGAAATTCAGCAGCTTGTTGGCAGCACAACACACATGAGATTGTGGAGAAAAAGCTGCTAAATTGAAGTAGAAAACTAATTGGGAAAAAACGAGAGAGATTGACGTAGAGATTCATTGGCGCCAATGAAGTCGGCTCTTGAAGCTTCCAATCAAAGGCTAGAGAACCAAAAGCAAACATATTAACTATTGAAAAAAATCTTGGAGTAATATAAAATCCTTTTAAATAAATTACCTTTCAAATTGTGCAAAAACTTTAAGGCAACTTCAATTATTTAAAACCAACCCCAGCCATATGCTCGCTGGCTTTCAATTAGATTATAGTTGTTGGCCTAGGCTGAACAA
>JAWNNJ010002351.1:0-11878 GCA_035045125.1 Hypselothyrea guttata
ATCTATTGATTGATGGCAAAGAGTACCCTGCAAGAGCGCGGCGAGTGGAGACCTGACCCCGGGGGGGGCGTCAGGCGCTCGCGGCCGGCACTCCACCTCCTCTCATCATCACACACCCCCTGTGTGTGTGAGAGTGGGTCGTGTGGCCGCTAGTCGTCCGCACCTGCGACGACCTCGAGAGACAAGGGCACTTGGGCCGTGCTGGCGACGCCCCAGCCCCCTCACGCCACCACATTTACGTTATCATTGCTGACTTAAGCCGATAATAGGACGCCGCGCCAAGTACCCCCCCCCCATGTCAATATTGTAGCCCCCATGTTAGTCTCTCTCTCTCCCTCTATTCTTAAGTGAAATGTACATTCTTTAGTTAAGCTTATAATTTTGTAAACCCTGTACCCTGCTGCTGAAGCGGCGTATCATCAATTAAACTGCGAGCGTCGACCCACTGGCCTAGCCATTAAGGGGCATCGGGTCGGCGGCTCGTAAAAGAAGTTGTGAAATACTTAAGTTGAATATGTCGATTGAAAGAAGACAATGTTAATTTTTACACTTACACTAAGCCTATAACCCACATTATAAAATTACAAACTATATAATAATAAATCTACATAGATTAGAAAAATATATTTTGTGTTTATTAACCGATTTCAATTCGCTTTTCAGGACAGGTAATTTACTAGAGAGTATATCTCTCGTTTACCAGAAGAGTGTCATAACTCAAAAAAGGCAATTTTTGAGTTAATGATGCAGTAATGTTCGTTGGATATTAATCTATCTTGTGTCAAAATTTCATTATCCTATCTTCAATACACACAGCGGGAGAAGAGAATATGTCGCTTCACCTTGTATGGAGATACACGGCGCTTGAAAACTTTAAACGCGCTTATCTCGAAACGCACTTTTTTGAGTTATGACACTCTTCTGGTAAACGAGCGATATATTTAACAATAACAACATTCTATGTTTATTATTAAGCTTGTTTTGAAACTTTAAAGTTCAACTATTGTAAAGCTTATATCTGCTGCAGACGGACAGACAGACAGACAGTCAGGGCTAAATCGACTCAGCTCGTATATATAGTTTGTGGGGTCTGCCACGCCTCCTTCTCCCTGTTACATATATTCGCACAAAATTAAAAACGGGCACAGGGTATAAAAACCCTAGAAACTTCCCTTCCCCACGATCCTTTACCACATACAACGTCGAGAGCTTTTTTTATGTTCCAAACAAAAAGGGTAAACTACAAATTAAAACACAAAAACCAAGTACACGCTCGCATGTACCAGATAACTTGCTATATGTATTTCTATATGGTTGGAAATAAAATAAAAGACTATCGAATACCTTCTGATGGTAGTGGCTGGGTTTCAAACCTATCTAGTGAGGAGCCGCCTGCCAAGGTACTGTAGACTTCATAATGGAAACTACGAGAATCATTTGCGTTAACTTTATATTAAATAAATTAATTAATATTCCTATTTAATATTTATAATGTTATGCATGCAGCGCCGCCGCTATGCTGAAGAATATGGTCGAAGTCGAAGACCAACAATATTTATGTTTAACACACTATAAAAGACAAGCAAATATAAAGTCAAAACATATGTTAATATTTAATATATTATTATGATATTTATAATCAAAACAAAAATATAAAATAAACTAGATCAGTGTATCAGAACTTTTAAAATCTCTTATTAGCAAATCTAAAATAACCGAACTTTAAATCACAAACAAACAACCGGCACAAAGTAAAACTGCAACAGCAGGTAAAAGTGCAGTGCGGGCTATTGCCTAAAATTTAACAACAAGAGTCGGCCAAGCGATTTAGCCAATCACCTACCTAAATTTACTAACCCAAAGTAAGTCACGATCAACAGAACAGACAATTCCACATTTGAAAATTTATCACCTTCATAATTAAAAAAAAAATCATTGACTACACTTGCAATGGAGAAGTCGAAAAAAAAAACAACTACAAGCAACTCAACTACTAAAACTGAAAACATTCCACATTTTCCATGTGACCGTAGCCGAACATAAAACATTAAACATCACAAAAGGAGTTATTTACTCAAATGAACTACGCAACATAAACGACACCGAAATATTAACCGAACTAAAGACACAAAAAGTTACAGAAGTGCGAAAAATCTTAAATAAAACCAGAGCTACAGTCGGACGTAACCGACTGTAGTAGATCCTGTATTTTGGGTTTTCTTTGCTGTTTTTTTATCGGATTGTAATGTAATTCACAGCATCGATGGAAATTGTCATAGATATACGTGCTATATCCTAAATAGTTAGTTTTGAAACTGTCACTTTAAAACTAAAAACTGTTGCTAAATGTTTTAAGGTTCGCGGAGGAATTTGAGGAGTAATCAAAAAATCTAAACAAACTTGATCTGATTACTCCATAGGCAAATCTAAAAACTCAAAAATGGTATTTCTAGCTCTTATAGTTTGCAAGATCTATGTGGCTGTAGATATTAATCATATAAAACAAACTTCATCTGCGGTAAAATCATCGGACAACCAGAATCCCGCAAATTGGTGTCTCTAGCTCTTTTAGTTGCTGAGATAAAGGTGTTCATACATTGTGGGGTCTTCCACGCTTCCTTCTGGGTGTTATACACATCTGCCATTTGCACTAAATTAATATACCCTTTGACTTTATAAAGTACAGGGTCTAAATACGATTGAACAGGTGCGTTGCACACGCAATAAGAATCCACTGTGCGAACGCACAAACTGCGAACACACAGCCGAGCCACAACCAAAGTACTCTTGACACAAGCGAAACAGAAATTTCCAACAACTGAGAAAGCCCAAACGTCACTGAACGTCTCATGTTGATGCTCTACCCATTTAATTCTTTTATTTTAATGACAGCGGAATGTATGAAAAATATAAAGAGTACAAACATGAGCGCTGATCGCCAATGAGCATCATCCAAACAGAAAAGAGAAAGGAAAATCAAAACCGAATTCGCTTGCCATCAATGAAAACGGACACGAGCGCATGGGACGGCGAACGAGAACAAATCCGTGCTCTCAGTTCAAATGTCGGTCGCCGACTGACGTGCGTTTGAAGTGCGTTCGTCGCGAGCTCGCTTGCATCCATTTCTAATGGGCAAGCTGGTTGGTTACGTGTTCGATTAGCACAAGTTGCATGTTGCTTCGACGCACTCGTAGTTTTCGTGAAAGCACTTTTTTGGCTGTTCGACGCGTCTATGTATTGAGTGCTTAGTGGCTTAAGTTTAAATTTAAATGTAAATTTATATTTGAGTTGGTTGTGTGCGAGTCGAACACGCAACCGAACAGCCATCTTGAAAAATTTTATTATTTTTGCCTTTTGAATACATTCACACAAGTCTCTAATTATAATAAACATATGAATGGGACAATAAATCAAAATAAATATATACATATGTATATATTTTTAAATTCATATTTAAAATAGAAGATCAATCAACTTCGCGACTCTTAATGTGCGCTGAGCCCCAATGCTCAGAATCGAAACAGAAAACTAAAATGAGAATCGTAACCGAAGTCGCTTGCCAGCAATGAAAACTGACAAGAGCGCATGGAATGCAGAACGCGACCAAACGCATGCTCTCAGTTCAAATGTCTGTAGCCGACTGACGTGGGTTGGAAGTGCGTTCGTAGCAGTGTTGCCAGTTTAGCTTATTATAGGCTAGATTTAGCATATTTTGAAATGGAACAGCTTGAAAATTTGCAATCTAGCTTATAGCTTTAAATTTAGCATATTCTCGAGCTCATTTTAGCCTGTTCTAGCTTTAAATATATATTCCACATTTAAAGAATATATTTTATAATACCTAAATGTTTCGCTGCATAAAAATATCAAAACTTTTTTTTTATGGCTTCCATTTCTATAAATTAAGTTTTTTATACCCTGTATCCATTGAAAAATGAAAAAACATAGGTAATAACTTTGTCAGAATGTATGAGATATCCTAAACTATAAAAGCTAGAGAAGCCGTTTTGGTAATTTTTGAAAGGTGTACACCATACGCAGATCAAGTTTAATTTAAATATTGGCTGACACGCCCCTTCCGCCCACAATGAACATAATTAGGATACACTCACCAATTTAAGAGACAATTTTATAAAAATATATCAGAGTTGGTAGGTCTATATATTACGCCAATGAAGTTTGTTTCAAATTTTTGATGCCATCCCCCATTTACGCCCTAATTGATAAAATCAGAATAACAAGCGTTGTTTTAAAAATAGAACGTATAATTTATATTTAAAATATAAGGTACGAGGTACTCTACAGTCGGACCCGTACGACTGAACTTCTGTGCGTTTTTGAACATTCAGTAGCAAATTATATGTTTTCTTTTATTTTATATTGCCCGATAATGTTGAGATTTTACAAATATTAACAAATTTGCAATAATTTTGTGTTTTTTCGTGCATTTAAATCTAGCTTATAATTCAGCATATATTTTTTAATATCTTAGCTATTTTTAGCTTATTTTTACTCCCAATCTAGCTTATGCGAGTGCCCAAAACCTGGCAACACTGGTTCGTAGCGAGTTCACTTGCAACCAATTCTATACAGCTTAAAGGCGGTTGCATGTTCGACTCACACAAGTTGCATGTTGTTGGAACGCGGTCGTCGTAGTTTTTGTGAAACCACATTGTTGGCTGTTTGACGCCTCTATGTATTGCTTAGCAGACACCTGCAACGATCAAGAATTTTTCGATCATACCCGAGCATTGAATCGGGCCGCAAAATTTTACTTTGTGTTCGAAACGAATTTTCAGTTAGAATACCTCTTGCTTGTTTCGTACATGATTGCGTTTGATCGAAAGTTTTGTTTGAACAGCAAAGAATGTTCAAGGCAACAGGTTTGATCACACTGTTGCTGTCCGACCGGAATGGGTCGGTTCGAGTCAACCCGAGCTACCTACTTCGGCATCAGCATTCGGCAGATCCATGAAGTATATATATTCGTGATCAAGGAGACGAGCTGAGTCGATTTAGCCCTGTCTGTCTGTCTGTATGAACGCTGAGATTTCCTAACTATAAAAGATAGAGAAGCCGTTTTGGTCTCTTTTGAAAGGTGTATACCATACGCAGATCAAGTTTATTTTAAATCTTAGATGCCACGCCCCTGACGCCCGCAATTAACGGAAATAGAATTCATTAACCAATTAAAGACATACGATTCTACATAACAAGGCTCGAATAAGGATTGTTGCCTGCAAAATCCTGATAAGTTATTACTTCATACGTATCCCGAAATTATTTTGCTTTTAGTCTAAGCATCTATTGAGAATATTTCTAATATCGGCAGGATTGTTTCCTTTTTAGATTTTAAAATACGATCCACCGAAAATGCGTCAATCTTTTTTAATATTGAATAATTTTCCGGCAATCTAAAATAAATCCAAAATTTGTTTATTATTTAAAACTAATAGCACCAAGCACTCAATACATAGAGGCGTCACACAGCCAAAAAAGTGGTTTCACAAAAATCTTGACGATCGCGCCCTGGCAACATGCAACTTGTGCGAGTCCAACACGCAACCGAACAGCCGCCTTGAACATGTATAGAAATGGTTGCAAGCGAGCTCGCAACGAACGCACTTCATACGCACGTCAGTCGGCTACCGACATTTGAACTCAGAGCACGGACCTATTCGTGTTGTTGCGTACTTCGGCTGTGGGTCGGCCTTTGTGTGAATGGCCATAAATATACATAAATACATTAAATTATACATTATACGTTACAAGTAAACTCTTCTACTTAATATCCACCAATTCTACAAATTTAAATAAAATCGGTTCATTTTTTAAATAATTATGATTAATTAAAAACATTTTAATTTTCAATATTAATTTTGATGTATATGTAAGTACTACAACTTGCTATGCAGCCACAGCTTTAAATTGACTTGTTTCATATAAACTACCTTAAAATCGAAACCAATTAAACCGATCATCGTTATTTAGGGTTTAAATGCCAGATTAAACTGTGTAACTCTAGTGGTGACTGGTTGTATTTTTCTTGTGCTCGTAAATAATATTTATTTATTACGTTAACTTGCAGATTTATATTGTTGTTTTAATATATATAAAGCGTCCATGAACATTTGTGCAGCGTCTGTGTGATTTAATAAAACTAAACGGTATATACTAGCTGTAGTTATTACTTTTTTCTTTGTGTTCCGTTATTTAAGTTTGTGCCCTACCTTCACACGTTGGGCATATTAGTTGTGCATAATGATTAATTTTCGCTATAAGAATTGCAAATATTCGTCCGATTCTAATGCGGATTTTATTGGGTGCTGGATTGCTGGATCAATATGGCACACATAAAATGTGACGGACTCACAGTGAAACTAAGGGACTATATTGCCAATAAAACTGGGCTAAAGTGCAATTGCATTACTTGTCGGGAGATGCAGCTCAATTTTCGTGCTTTTATAAAGCAGACCGATACCTCTATTCCGTCCGTTAAGTTTGCTATATTAAACCATTTAACCCTACTTAATATTCTATAGTAGAATGATAGTATTGTTTAACCTAACTAACCTAACTCCTTGGGAAATTCAATGTTCAGTTTAATATACCTTATATTTTTTTTTATTTATATTTGTAGTTGACAAAAGATGTCAAATCTCGTTTGTTTTTGGGAATATTGCTTGCACCCTAAATGCATCCAGAACTCATTTATTGCCATCCTCATCCTCATTCTCCTTATCATTTTATGTACGATCTCCAATTGGTTTATTATGCTCTTCAATTAACACAAACCAAAATTTATAATGGAGTGCAGCGTGTTCCGGCACGTTAATTAGGGAAGTATTTTGAATTACAATTCCAGACTGGTTGTTAACCGATTTTCTTTCTAAATTAGTTCCTAATTCGCTGAGAGAAAGCCCATTAATCTGAGTGTTCTCTATTAAGAACTTTGCTCTAGTCTTAGCCTCGCCTTCGCCTTCGCCTTCGCTTTCGCTTTCGCCTTCGCCTTCGCCTTCGCCTTCGCCTTCAGCCTTGTCTTCAGAAGAAAAAGAAAAGGCTGAAAGCAAAGACAAGACTGAAGACGAAGATATGGCAGAAGCCATATCTTCGTCTTCAGCCTTGTCTTCTTCTGCCATGTCTTCGTCTTCAGCCTTGTCTTCGACTTCAGCCTTGTCTTTTTCTTGAGCCTGGTCTTGGTCTATAGCCATACCATTTCCTTCACCCTTGTCTTTGTGTTCGGCCTTGTCTTGGTCCTTAGCCTTTTTTTCCTATGTAATAATAAATATATATTAATAGGTAGACCACGTCAGCTTAGTTTTATTTAAGATGTTACAGGTTTAAGCGTTGGAACTAAACTGAAATATGTTGTGTTCTACAACATATGTGTATAAATGTGGGGATGACAGCAATAGCAATGCTAACCCATTCCCACACTAATTAATAATTTTGGACTAATTGGGTTTTCCCTAATCCAAGCAGCAAATGCTCGATTTAGCCTGTCCGTCCGTCTGTATGAACACCTAGATCTCAGCAACTATAAGAGCTAGAGACACCATGTTCAGGATTTAGATTCTCCTATTTCGTAAGCAGCACGAGTTTGTATTAGATTTTGGATATACATATCTCCACCTTCCACTGCAAATTGCAAAAGGATACTGTAGCCGCAGTTTTAAAGTGTGTATGTGTGTGTCTTTAATTGTAGCAAGTGCATATACTAATGTAAGGGATCTCCTACTGCCATACTGTAGGGTTAATTTTGAACAACATATTTCCCTCTGTGTACATTTTGTTTGTTCGTGTGTAGTGGGCCGGTTGGCAGCCGACAAACAGGACAAGATTGCCTTTGTCGTTTGCCCAAATCAGTTAAATGATAAACTCTGCACACGCAGACAGACAGGCACCCAAAGGCGCACAGTAGAATGTATTCTGGACAATTCCTGCATTACACGTCCTATACGAGTAATGCAAAACCCTTGCCGCAGTCGTGTGCTGCATCGAAAACGGCAGAAATTTACGAATCTTTGTTTTTGTTGTACGTCAAAACTTCGGGGTGTGTTCGTACATTTCATCGTAATGCATAGCCGAACACCATTCGACCGTCGCATATATCCGCACATCCGCCAAACATTACAAAGCGGCCATGCATATAAAAAAGTAATCGCCATCGTATACCACGTTTTCCGTCGCCATTTTGTTGATGCGAAATGCATTCGCTACTGCAAATATGCGCCGCTGGGATGTTAGACAGAGAGACCGACGGACGAAAGGACAGCGAGAAAAACAGGTGGAGAGTGAGAGAGAGAGAAAGAGAGAGAGAGAGAGAGAGAGAGAGAGAGAGAGAGAAGAGAGAGAGAGAGTGGGAAGAGACTTGCAAAACGTTTTCAAGTTTGCAGCCCACACAAATTGCTTGTGCGTGAGATTCCGTTTATATTTTTGTGTCTATTCATCCGGACTATACTCAGCTCCCTTCACTCTGCGGAGTTACAGGCCACAACGGCAATTGGTTCAGGCACTTTCCAGTGCACGAGAGTAACCAGCACATGCACAACATTCAAACGCTCATTTTGACAAGAGCGCATGGGGCGGAGAACGCGAATATAACTGTGCTCTCAGTTCAAATGTCGGTAGCCGACTGACGTGCGTTTCAAGTGCGTTTGTAGCGAGCCTGCTTGCAACCATTTTTATACATTTTCATGGCGGCTGCGATTGTTGTAGACGTCTCCCACTTCTCTCTGGGCTTTGTCTCCTGTTGAGGGAACTGGCGGTACTGATGCATCAGTGGGTCGGCCCCATACGTCAAAACTAAACCAATAAGGACGTAACCGACTGTAGTAGACCCTGCACTTTGTGTTTTCTTCGCTGTTCTTATCTGATATAATTTAGGGCATCGATGGGGATTGCCATAGACTACGCACATGTCATAACCTAAATCGTAAGCTTTAAGATTGTAGCTTAAAAACTGAAAACTGTTGCTAAATTGGTTTTTCGGTTAGCGGAGCAATGCTATATATAATAATATCCCGATATACCATTCACACTATACTATACACAAAAGATCAAACTCTGGTCTAAATTTTGTATATTTTTTATTAATAAAGCAGGTTGACAAGATATACCTTCAAAAACTAACAACAATTAATTATATTATGTGGTATTTACCTACTTGGACTATCACAACCAAGGCATCAATTGCCGGCCAGCTATCGGCGTTACTCAGGGATGAGTACGACCTCGATACCTATCATTTCTATTTTTAATTTACTCAGAGTAAATTACTCTACTCTACTCGGTACTCAACGCTTTTCGGACAATCCTACAAACGGTTCTATGGTGGACAGATATTTTCGTCCACGCCTGCGAGTACCCTCCTTGCCATGAATCGCATTTTTAAATTGTGGCGAGATTGCCTAATCCACACATCACCTCATCTTACCCTATACCCATCTCACCCGCTAAATAAATTAGCAATTAATTTTTCGTTAAAGAATTACACAATTAAACATTTATTCTTAATAGGATACAATATTTGGTTTTGTTTTATTATTCTAGTTATACTAACAAATACTTCATTGTGTTGTGTTTTGTATGCCAGTTTAGTTTTTGTTATTTCCTTTATGGGGTTTATCCGGCCTTTGGTCTCAAACTTAAAATAAGTCCAGTTTTTTATTTTAAATTTTTTCCTCCTACGCGTTTCGCCAGCTGTGCTGCCTTCCTTAGGGAGTCTGTTTATTTTTTATTTTTAATAAATATTAAATATTATACTAAGTGCCTATCGACCATACCGATTGGCCACCTCTAATCTACCTCGCCATCACTAGCGCAGCTGTGCTCGAAATATAAATAAACTTTAATTTATCCTATGCGTGCGAGCTTATTCTTTATAATTTTAGATTAATTTGTTAAAAATTAAAAGTTCAAATTACAATAAAATACCATCATTCAACAATGTTATCACATATGTATGTATGCATTTTATTTATTTCGTGTTCGCAATTTTTACAAATTTCGCAGGTTTTGTTTTGGGAATTTCGTTGTTTGTTGTTTTTGCTTTCCGCCATTTTGCGGTTCTTTTTTTATGTGGTTGGCGCCAATCACAATGAGCATGAACATGTTCGAACGCTCTCAGCTGCAACATGTTCGACCAGGTTCGCGGAAGTGTGGGAGCGAAGCAGTGTGTAGAAAATTGCAAAAATTGGCTGATTGCACCGATTGTATAATACCCTGTTATGAAATAGTAATAAAATATAGGGACGGGGCAGATCAGTGGGACGGTGGCTACAGTCGGCCGTAACCGACCGTAGGAGACCCTTTACTTTGAGTATATGTACACACAAACACAATCAGACGCACACACACTAAGCTATCCGCGTATGCAAGGCACACCACCCCCCCTCTGCCCAGTTTAGGAAATTCTCTGTCGCATATATTCGTTGTTTCTTATCCGATCAAAACAAAATTCACAGCGTCGATAGAGAATGCCATAAGCTAGTTACATACCAAATCACAAGCCGATAGCTTCAAAACTGTGGCTACAGCAGCTTTTTGCGGTTTACGGGGGAAGGGGGAAAGGTATCCAAAATCTAAAACAAACTCGTGCTGCTTACTGAATAGGGGAACCTAATTACCGAATATGGTGTCTCTAGCTCTGATAGTTGCTGAGATCTAGGTGTTCATACAGACGGACAGACAGACGCACAGACGCACAGACGCACAGACGGACAGACGGACAGACGGACATGGCTATATCGACTCGGCTTGTCTTCCTGATCAAGAATATATATACTTTATGGGGTCTGCCACGCCTCCTTCTGGGTGTTACACACATTTCCTCTTTGCACTAAGTTAATAGACCCTTTTTACTTTTTTAAAGTAAAGGGTCTAAATATAGGGACGGGGCAGATCAGTGGGACGGTGGCTACAGTCGGACGTAACCGACCGTAGGAGACCCTTTACTTTGAGTATATGTACACACAAACACAATCAGACGCACACACACTAAGCTATCCGCGTATGCAAGGCACACCACCCCCCCTCTGCCCAGTTTGGGAAATTCTCTGTCGCATATATTCGTTGTTTCTTATCCGATCAAAACAAAATTCACAGCGTCGATAGAGAATGCCATAAGCTAGTTACATACCAAATCACAAGCCGATAGCTTCAAAACTGTGGCTACAGCAGCTTTTTGCGGTTTACGGGGGAAGGGGGAAAGGTATCCAAAATCTAAAACAAACTCGTGCTGCTTACTGAATAGGGGAACCTAATTACCGAATATGGTGTCTCTAGCTCTGATAGTTGCTGAGATCTAGGTGTTCATACAGACGGACAGACAGACGCACAGACGCACAGACGCACAGACGGACAGACGGACAGACGGACAGACTATATGGCTATATCGACTCGGCTTGTCTTCCTGATCAAGAATATATATACTTTATGGGGTCTGCCACGCCTCCTTCTGGGTGTTACACACATTTCCTCTTTGCACTAAGTTAATAGACCCTTTTTACTTTTTTAAAGTAAAGGGTCTAAAAACTGTATGTCTGCAGCAGGCTTTAATAGCCGGAAATACATATATTTTTAAAATTTTCTTCGATTTGAATGCGCTTTTTGCGAAAGGTATATTTGTACGGAAAGTACATGCATACATACATATATTTTTAATGGAAACGTTTTTATACCCTATACCAAATGAAAAATTTTAAAAACAAAGTTAATAAATTTCTCAGAATTTATGTAACTGGCAGAAGATAGGGCGTGGTGTGGCAGACCACACAAAATACAAATTTTCTATTTTGCATATGTTGTATCCCAGAACCCAGAACATTTCTTATTAATTTTCTAAGTTCAATGTGGATTATTCCGACGGCATTGTCGT
>JAWNNJ010002352.1:0-12693 GCA_035045125.1 Hypselothyrea guttata
TACTCAGTTTTGCACTTTTTTTATTGAAAGAAAAGAAAATCCTTTATTAATATTTTGTCCAGAGACCCTTATTTTCTATGACGTTTTTTATACGTTTTGGCATGTTCTCAACCAATTTCTCTAGAATTTCTTTCGGAATATTATTCCACTCTTGTTCCACACGCCCCCAAAGATCGTCTAAGTTGGATGGGGCTGATTGATACTGTCCGAGCCGTCGCTTCACAATTGCCCATAGGTTTTCAATTGGATTGAGGTCAGGACTTTGCGCTGGCCACTCCATCAGCTTAAAGTTTTGATTTCCTAGCCATTCTTTAACAATTTTCGCAGTGTGCTTGGGATCCCCATCTTGTTGAAAAGTGAGCTCCTGCTCTGGGTACGCACACTGGTCAAGAAAATTGGGAAGATGGGTTTGCAAAATGCTTAAATAATCTTCCTGTCGATGGACAGCTAGAAGAGCACTGGGTAGGATTGGATACGTCGCGGCTGTAAAAAAAAACAAACCAGCTTTATCCGAGAAAAATATTAAGGCTCGGCTTAAATTCGCAAAGGCCCATAAAAACTGGACAATTGAAGACTGGAAACGTGTTATCTGGTCGGACGAATCCAAGTTTAATCGTTTTCAATCGGATGGAAAGCAGTACTGTTGGCGTAGACCCGGTGAGAAGCTTCAAAAGCATCATGTAAAGC
This sequence comes from Hypselothyrea guttata, assembly GCA_035045125.1. NCBI lineage: Eukaryota > Metazoa > Arthropoda > Insecta > Diptera > Drosophilidae > Hypselothyrea > Hypselothyrea guttata. The sequence goes on from JAWNNJ010002352.1 coordinate 688, forward strand.
AAACTGTTAGGCAACATTATGGCTTGGGGGTGTTTCACGTTTTGGAACATTGGACCGTTGCACAAAATTGACGGGATTATGCGAAAGGAAGATTATTTAAGCATTTTGCAAACCCATCTTCCCAATTTTCTTGACCAGTGTGCGTACCCAGAGCAGGAGCTCACTTTTCAACAAGATGGGGATCCCAAGCACACTGCGAAAATTGTTAAAGAATGGCTAGGAAATCAAAACTTTAAGCTGATGGAGTGGCCAGCGCAAAGTCCTGACCTCAATCCAATTGAAAACCTATGGGCAATTGTGAAGCGACGGCTCGGACAGTATCAATCAGCCCCATCCAACTTAGACGATCTTTGGGGGCGTGTGGAACAAGAGTGGAATAATATTCCGAAAGAAATTCTAGAGAAATTGGTTGAGAACATGCCAAAACGTATAAAAAACGTCATAGAAAATAAGGGTCTCTGGACAAAATATTAATAAAGGATTTTCTTTTCTTTCAATAAAAAAAGTGCAAAACTGAGTACATGCCGTTTTTTTTTTGTTTTTGAATTATTACTGTACAATTGCTTATCTCATAATTTTGCTACCTACGCCAAATTGTTACAAATAAACTAGATATTCAAGAAAAAAAAAGTTTTTGTCATTTACTTCATTCGTTTATTTTTTATGCGCGCTCAAACATGAGAATGTTGATCATGGAATCACTTTTGCTCCCCACTGTACATAGTAATAGTAAACCATACAAAAAATAAAATTAACAATTTTATATTTTTACAAAATCAAATCAAACTCTTGCCAATGTCACACTCTAGATCCACAAACTAATGGCTTTGAAATTATAATAAACAAATATTTATTATAATAATCACACTCGCCACTCCACTGAAGCGCCCTTGACACGACCTACCCACTTGAACACAAACACTACACTGTGATCAGCAGCACTGCAGCAGTTCTCGAAAATAAGAAAGAGAAAGAGCCAAGAAAACTCACCCACTAATCTGCAGCTGTGGTGAGAGAACACATCGACCGCTCTCTGTGTGTAAGCTGTTAGGCAGCGCTTAGCCGCTCTCCTTGGTGACTCTCCAAGCATACCTCCTGCATTACAAGTAATGCAGCGGGTAGCCAGCTCGCCTATAAAGAACATATCGACAGCTCTCTATACAAAAACTCCGGGCCAGCGCTTATCTGCTCTCCTTGCTGGCTCTCCAAGCATACCTCCTGCATTACAAGTAATGCAGCGGGTAGCCAGCTCGCCTATAAAGAACATATCGACAGCTCTCTATGCATAAGCTCCGGGCGGCGCTTATCTGCTCTCCTTGCTGGTTCTCCAAGCATACCTCCTGCTTTACAAGTAATGCAGCGGGTAGCCGGCTCGCCTATAAAGAATATATAGGCCGCTCTCTGTGCATAAGCTCCGATGCAGCGCTGATCTGCTCTCCTTGCTGGTTCTCCAAGCATACCTCCTGCATTACAAGTAATGCAGCGGGTAGCCAGCTCGCCTATAAAGAACATATCGACAGCTCTCTATGCATAAGCTCCGGGGCGGCGCTTATCTGCTCTCCTTGCTGGTTCTCCAAGCATGCCTCCTGCATTACAAGTAATGCAGCGGGTAGCCGGCACGCCTATAAAGAACATATTGACAGCTCTCTATACAAAAACTCCGGGCCATCGCTTATCTGCTCTCCTTGCTGGCTTTCCAAGCATACCCCTGCATTACAAGTAATGCAGCGGGTAGCCAGCTCGCCTATAAAGAACATATAGGCCGCTCTCTGTGCATAAGCTCCGATGCAGCGCTTAGCCGCTCTTCTTGATGGCTCTCCAAGCATACCTCCTGCATTACAAGTAATGCAGCGGGTAGCCAGCTCGCCTATAAAGAACATATCGACAGCTCTCTATGCATAAGCTCCGATGCAGCGCTGATCTGCTCTCCTTGCTGGTTCTCCAAGCATACCTCCTGCATTACAAGTAATGCAGCGGGTAGCCGGCACGCCTATAAAGAACATATTGACCGCTCTCTATACAAAAACTCCGGGCCAGCGCTTATCTGCTCTCCTTGCTGGCTCTCCAAGCATACCTCCTGCATTACAAATAATGCAGCGGGTAGCCGGATACATTCTGACAAAGTTAATAACCCTGTATTTCCCATTTTTCAATGGGTACATAGTATAAAAACATATTTCAAAAAGCAATGAAATTGAAATTAATATTTTATTTGATTTTTATAATTCAGCGAATAATGTAATATATGTAAATATACAATTATTACGTATTTCTGTTTCATAGTACTTTAAACCAAATAAGGTTTTATGCTTTCGGATCTGATTATCACCAAACCAAAAGTGACACAGCCTTGGGAGTGCGTTTCTCACAAATAAAATGATATTTTGTATAGCAGGATTGATCGTTCAAGCCCATAGTAGTCTTGTGTCCAAGGTGATCACAACGTTCGTCTTTGTGTTTATTATTTGGCTCTCCTGGAGCCCATATAGCCAGTTTAATTTGCTGCCCATTAGCACCCCAGAGATGGGTATACTGATTAGCTAAATCGTTGCCTGATGTCCAATAAGGTCTTTCAATTTGGTTATCCTTTAAATATTTAATCACAGCATTCCATTCATTCATCGTATCAAAAGACACCAATTCAGCGTCTAACACATGACAATGGTCGTTGGCATCATGCCAGTTTACCATCTTACTGGGTTCAAAATAGTACAATCCCTTGTCGAGTCTCACAAAAGGAGCCGTATCCACATTCGAAGTGGTAGGGACACCTTAAGAAGTAATTTACATATTTATTAAATATATTACATTTGATTTAGACATACCATCTCCAATTGACGTATTTATATTGTACGCTATAGCTATAGCTAAAAAGCTAAGGAATAGCAAAAAACAAGCTTTGATTTTGAACATTTTTGGGGTACTGCATGTTGGATGTGAGTGAAAAGTTTCTTTTATAGCAAATGGGTCGCACAAAGAGAGTTGCCTTAGCGATAGCACGCAAGGTAACTGTGTCAAATTTAATCTTATCTTTAACAACTTCCAAGGAAATCGAACGAAAGCAATTTTATCCGTGTTAATTAGCTAATGCTATAGGCAGCAAAAATTTGGGATGTATATTGTCAGTTTGCTTTAATTTTAATATTTACTTCATTTATACATATTTTGATTGTATAATTGTTGAAAATTGTTAAGATAGTATAATCATAATAACATGCAGATGGAGGAGTAGTAAATCTCATCAGAACAATAAACAAGGGTATTCTACAACCTGGTGCGTCCGACTGATCGGCTTCATTCTTACTGGTTTCCCATTTATAATAATACTAAATAATACCCAATCATTTTGGGCATTCCTGTTGCATAGCTCAATTATGATAATAATGTTGTATTTTCAGATATTTATCATTTCATTAGTTGGTTTGATTTTTGGTCTTTTTGCGCGTGTCAACAATATTGGTTCTAATATGATGATCATGTAAGTTGAAAAATGCAACAAATTTGCGCAATATTTATTTATAACAATTATAGATCTGTGATTTTGATATTCTGCACATACTCTTTTATAACACTCGTTGGGCTCTTCAATTTCATGGTCGGTTTGCTGGCATATGGTGGTGCGTGTGCCAAGCACTGGAATTGGGATCTGCATGAAATACGTTCGGTTTTGGCAAAGCCGAATCAGACCCTGTTGGGATTGTTGAAAGAGAAAAACTTCTATGATGCTGCTAAAATAAGAAACCTGTCAATTTGGGAGGATTATAATGAGGAACTGATGTGGTCTAAATTCCAAGGGGATCTGTCGAAAATCAAATTGATGGAAGAAAGCGAAAAAGTCGAAATTAATAAAACATTATATAATATGACGGATTACCGTAACAGATTGTATACAAAAAATTTTTGCGAACAATTTTCGAACCAAAACTTAAACGATTTATTCAAAAGTTATTATAAATTTGGTATGGGCACAATATTAAAAACAAATGAAGGCAAAGATCGAGGAACCATAATGTTTTATGCGCTGAGCACACTTATGCATACCTGGCGTGACTTGGGAAATTTTTTACCATTGGAAACAGTTCTCCAAAGATTATTCAATAAAATAAGAACTAAACTTAATTCTATCGCACCACTTATATTGATTAGAAATATGAGTTTTGGAGAGACAATCACTTATTTGGTTAACTCTATAGACCAATCCGAAAATTTTATCAAATATCGAGGCGTGGACTATATAAATGTAGTTGGCGAAAATATTTCATATACGATATTGGAGCATATATACATCTACAAGAATCTACTGTTAGAAAAGGTTCAATTAGACGTCGGTAAATGCCAACCACTTGCCTATATCTACCTGGGTGGTAATGATCAAATTTGCGAACAACTGATTGATCCCATTGTGAGTAAGCATGGAGTTAATGCCTCTTCAGTTTGATTTTTATCAGTTCTTACACAATTTCAGAATGTTTTCTGGCTTGGTGTGCTCGTGTCTTCTGTTCTTCTTCTTCCTCTGCTCATTGTGGCGCATCATCTGATATGTTTGTTTCAAGCCGACGAAGTGGTAGTTCTACCTGTCATACTTGGGTTAGTGATCATCAAACTCCCTAATTGCCGTTATGTCTAATCTCCTAACTATTTCAGTTGCCCAACTTGCACTGGAGCTCCATATGTACCTCCGCCCACTATTATCTGCACCGGAGGACAGCAAACTTATTGTGTGTGTACGCCAGATAAGTCCGTGGAATGGTCTGCGGATAAACGCAAAACTGACTAAGTAATAGACTTTGAGCTTAATAAAAAATAGTCTAAATTGTATGTATCCAAATTATGTTGAAATAAAGTGAAATTTATATCCTTACCTTTTGTCTTTATCATGCTTTAATGGATGAGCGCGGCAAAGACAGAAATTTTATTGGTTTAATAGCTTCTGTATGTGCTAACCGATCTTAATGCGCTTTTCAGGACAGATAAATATAATACAATAGTGTATATGTTTATTTCAAACAACATTTTTTAACCCATAGTATATATTTACTTGTGATATTTATTAGATTTGGTAGTCTATTAAAACGACAATACTTTAATTGAATTATTGACCAGTAGAAACAATAACATTCAAAGTAATTTATAACATAAATCACAAAGTGAATAGACGTTACATTAAGGTTAAACTATAGATAGAGTTGTACAATATTTAATGTATTATTATTTAATTCAAAAGTGTATATACATAAATAAGGTTTAAATATACATATATATTAAATATATTGGTTGACAACATAATCTATGAATATTTTTAATTCGATATTGTATAAGAAATATAAGCGATTATCCATTGAAAATAATGTCAATAACAGGCTTAAAGTACTGTTAAAAATTATAAATGCATGAAACACTATGTAAAATATTTAAAACACAACGCAAAAAATAAAACAAAAAAAAATGTTTGAACCTGAAATGATAAAACAAATGAACTCAAACTATGAATTGAAGGTGAATGAGGAAACTTCTTCAAATGAGGTGAAATTTCCATTTTCAAAAGAGGAAACTTCTTCATTTGAAGTGAAATTTCCATTACCCCCGCAAACCGATGAATCTCTTTGTAGAGATGCATATATAAAATCTATATTAAAATACGTCGAGAAACCAGTTATTTTGGAAGAATCAGAATCCTACACTTCAGAGATAGGTGATGAACGACCGTCTAATGCGGAAGAATTCGCACTATTGAAACGGATTCAACGTCATCGCTACATAAGTAACACGGCACTTAGCAAATTCTACAACAGGGAATCATTGACAGAGAGCGAAAAAGTAGAGCTGTATAAGCTGTGTCAACTTCATTTTCAAAGGTCATCTGTTCAGTTTTTAATGGGAAGGCTGCGAAAGCAACTGCAAACACTGATGAACGTGTGGCCAGGAGATGAAGTCCACCCAGTACCCCATAAGCTGTTCCATTGGTCAGAACAACACTTTCAACAACGCCATAAGGTCAACCAGCTCTATCTTCACGTGCTGACAACAGAAAGACCATTTGACGAACTGGATTGCCAGAAATTCTGCACTGATATCAAGGAAATTATCCGTTTGGCTGAGGCCATTTGTTATGATTATCATTACGGGGCAAATCTCTGTGAAAACTCAATAGTCGAATTGGAGTGAGTCTTGTTTTTAATATCAGAAATAATCTCTCAGGATATTTCACTCACAGCGATGCCAACTTTGAAGTACAGGCTGCCTGGGTACATAACCTAAAAGATATATGTGAGCTCCGTGAAAAGATAAGTAAGGATGCATTGGCTACAAGTCGTGAGACCATAGATGCAAAAATCCAAACGGCTGAAGTCGAGTGTAAAATTATGGAGACTGAAGGTAAGCTATGGGCATTAATTGATAATACTAAAATTTTCTATTACTTAGTTATATTTTTTTGTCAGCCCTTCTTCCTATAGTGAACAGGTATCGTCTTAATTGGATTGAATCCATTGAGGAACAGCATTCGATGGTGCTCCAGAAGCAGGAGAAGGCGCTTGAGGATGAGATCACAAATCTCAGAAACGAAATTAATGAGCATCAAGATATGTCTGCGAATTGTGACCTAGCTTATCAATGTCAGATTGATATGTATAGATCCAAAATTTTGGAATGGGAGCTGCGATATGAGACGGATACGGAGGAACTTGAATTGCAGTACAATATACTAAATTCTTCAATGGCCAAAGTTATTGATGACCGCAAGTTGTATGCCGAAGAGGTGAACATGTTTAGACGAAGAGTTAGTGAAGTAACGGAACTAAATCGGTTAGAGGAAGAAGAATTACGAAAATCTTCTTTAAGAAAATCGCATTTTAAACGTCGTTCAATGTCCATTGTGAGTATTATTCAATAAATGATTTTAATTAACTGACCATCTAATTGAACTGGGTTGCAGATAAATCAAATAAAATCCAAAACCAACAAATCGGCAAAATAAAAGGCATTCAAATTTAAGACAGACAGTCAACTGTATAACAATCATGTTATCATAGTAACAAATACAAATCAATAAATAAAAAATAACGTTAAACAAAGTGAAGCTCATCAATAAAGCAAAGGGTTTCTATTGCCTTCAACGTCAGCTTAAATCATTTTTCCAACTCTGCATAAATATTTACAATTTCAATTTATCAAGGAGCCGACATTCGAGTGATGAGGAAATGCCGCCAGACGGCGACAAATGAAATTACGGCAAAAATGATTTCCGCAATTGCCAGATGGAAGTCTGAAGTAATTTAAATATCCTGCGATTGAAAAAATTAGCTTAAAGAGCATGCAGGGCACCTTATGATGTTTTAATGCTTCGATTGTTATTTTAGCATAGTAAAGTGTTGTTCCGTATATATGTATACTTTAATGTGTTTTAAAATCTTTTAGGGTCTAAAAAAAGTGTAAAGATTGAAATTGTATTGGCATTTTTAGGGTCGGTTGCTTCCGACTGATTCTTAAATGGCATGGAACTGCAGAGCTTTAACTCAATTTTATTCAACATGATTGCTGTGGAATTGGCCTTCTACATCGCCCTAGTAACGCCCACATGTTTAGGCGTCCTCCCATTTGGTATGGCTTAGATGTATCGTTATTTATGGTCCTGGCAACCTGTCGACCATTGTTGGGGTTGCCAGGTCAGCTAGGTTATGTTTACCGTAGGCAACTAGAGAATAGAATTTTTCTACTGGCCATAGAGCCAACAACGTGCCTAGTACAAGTATTTCCTATAGCTGGATTGTTGTAATGCCTGCAAACCTGAGGCCGGAGACAAATGGCAATACGACCGAGGATTGGCATGTCTTCGAGCTCTTATGTGGTGGCAGTATTCCGTTGTCATTGCCAATGTCACCAGTGCCAGTATCATCACCAATAAAAGTTATTACCACACCTGCCTATGCGTTGGTAAGTAAGTCTGGTGATATCTTCACCTAACATCTGATGGTCTAAAATTATTGTAACGACTATGCAAATCGTGTGACAAATTGCCATATAGCTAAATTCCTTAAACGTATCCAGCGAAAAACAACAGGCTTGATTTATGTGTGTGTCCTCAGATATTATTTTTATTATCATTATTTTATTTGATATGCTTTTTTTTTTTGCATATCCTGGCAAATTTGTCGATGTTCTGTGTCGCGCTTATCAACGGCAAAAACTTCGTGAGCTCATTGTTGTTTTTGTTTTCCGTGTGAAATTTATGCGGTTGTTAGGGATTGAAAGTTTCCTTGTTGCTGTTTTCGAGCCTGGGTAACTATCGATGTTTATATGGAATTTGCATAAACAGTGGGTTTAACACTGCACAGTGGTTCAATGCGCGTGTTTAGGTGCAGGATGTTAAAAGTGTAAATGTAAGGAAACAATTGGATTAACGACTGAATTGAAGTAATTTTTATACCCTGTGCCCATTTAAAAAATGGGAAAACAGGGTTAATAACTTTGTCAGAATGTATGTAACAGGCAGAAGGAGGCGTGGCAGACCCCACAAAGTATATATATTCTTGATCAGGGAGACGAGCTGAGTCGATTTAGCGATGTCCGTCTGTCTGTCCGTCTGTCTGTCCGTCTGTCTGTCCGTCTGTCTGTCTGTCTGTCCGTCTGTCTGTATGAACGCGTCGATTTCGGAAACTACAAAAGCTAGAGAAGCCGTATTGGTTGCTATAGATAGGTAGTTATCTTACGCAGATCAAGTTTATTTTCAAAATTGGATGCCACGCCCCCTTGACGCCCAAAAATCAATAAAACCCAAACAACCTCGTGTTTTTGAACATAAAAAGTTGAATAACAAGCGTAATATTCAGTATTGAAATCGGTCAAGAAACACAGGAGATATAAGCTTCACAATAGTTGAACTTAAAAGTTCAACAACAAGCGTAATATGAATATTAGAATGTTGTTAATGTTGAATATATTATATTTCACTGTCCTGAAAAGCGCATTGAAATCGGTTTATAAACAAAGGAGATATAAGCTTCCTAATATTGCATGTGTCACAACCAAGCGCAGCCGCTATACGTGTGGGAATAGCGTGCAAGAGGGACAGCAATACCAAGCATGTTGCTTGGCGCTTGAATTGTGCGTATGTTTGAATATTTGAACATACAAAGTTAAATAGCAAGCGTAATATTAAACATAGAATGTTGTTATTTGGAACATAAACTCTGTTCTACTATATTAACCTATCTCGACAAGCGCATTGAAATCGGTTAATGAACACAAAATATAAATAAATTAAATTATATGTAAAATATTTAAATACATTTTACACTGTATTTGCGAGCGCGCAGCGCGAGCTTTGGCACAGGGTATAAGACAGTCGGGCCCGTCCGACTGATCTGCTCCGCCCATTCTGGTTGATTTATAAATTTATTTGATATGGTTTAGAAGTCGTAAATTGAGCTCAAACGTACACTTTTTGGTCAAAAATAAGTTTTTTTTAAATAACAGGATATAATAAGTCAAAAATAATTGGGTTTATCGTTGACATTAATTTTAATAGGTTGTTCTGACAATCCTCTTTTCTTATGTTGGTTAAATAATATATAAAATATTTTAATATAGGGTTCTCTGACCCAATTATTACCAAACCAAAAGAGACACAGCCTTGGGAGTGCGTTTCTCACAAATAAAATGATATTTTGTATAGCAGGATTGATCGTTTAAGCCCATTGTACTCTTGTGCCCAAGGTGATCACAACGTTCGTCTTTGTGTTTATTATTTGGCTCTCCTGGAGCCCATATAGCCAGTTTAATTTGCTGCCCATTAGCACCCCAGAGATGGGTATACTGATTAGCTAAATCGTTGCCTGATGTCCAATAAGGTCTTTCAATTTGGTTATCCTTTAAATATTTAATCACAGCATTCCACTCATTCATCGTATCAAAAGACACCAGTTCAGCGTCTAACACATGACAATGGTCGTTGGCATCATGCCAGTTTACCATCTTACTGGATTCGAAATAGTACAATCCCTTGTCGAGTCTTACAAAAGGAGCCGTATCCACATTCGAAGTGGTAGGGACACCTACAGAAGTAATTTAGATATTTATTAAATATACTACATCTGAGTTATACGTACCATTTTCAATTGATGTATTTATATTGTACGCTATAGCTATAGCTAAAAAGCTAAGGAATAGCAAAAAACAAGCTTCAATCTTGAACATTTTTGATGTACTGTATTTTAACAGTCAAAGATTTCTTTATATAGCAAATTTGGAATGATATGTGAAGATGAAGTACGGGCTTAGCGATAACAACCAAGATAAGTGGTAGCTGTGAGTATTGATTATCATCTGTAGCAAATTAATTGAATACTTTATCAACGTCTAAAGGCATCGAACGGAAGTTATACTTATGGCTACAATCTACGTTTGTTTTTATTAATTGAACTCTTTTTTGAAACATTTGTAGTATAAATCAAATTGTTCAATGCCATTATAACATGTTCAGTTTTGAAATATTTTGGAATGCCAAATGGAATTTAAATTTTTTTGCTTTATTAGACCCTGTACTTTGAAAAAGTACAAAAGGGTCTATTAACTTAGTGCAAAGAGGAAATGTGTGTAACACCCAGAAGGAGGCGTGGCAGACCCCACAAAGTATATATATTCTTGATCAGGACGACAAGCCGAGTCGATATAGCCATGTCCGTCTGTCCGTCTGTCCGTCTGTCCGTCTGTCCGTCTGTCCGTCTGTCTGTCTGTCCGTCTGTCTGTCCGTCCGTATGAACACCTAGATCTCAGCAACTATAAGAGCTAGAGACACCATATTCGGGATTTAGATTTTCCTAATTCGCGAGCAGCACGAGTTTGTTTTAGATTTTGGATGCCTCCCCCCCTTCCCCCGCAAACCGCGAAAAGCTACTGTACCCACAGCTTTAAAGCTATTGACTTGTAAGTTGGCATATAACTAGCTTATGACATTATCTATTGATTCTGTGAATTTCGTTACGATCGGATAAGAAACAGCGAAAATATAGAACAGACAATAAGCGTCACTGGGCAGAGGGGGGGTATGTCGCATGCACGCGCATACGTAGCTTGCCTCTATGTGTGTGTGTGTATGTGCAAGTGAGTGAGTGATACGTGTGTGTGTGTGTATTATTACGCGCTGCTCTTTAATTAAGTGAAATGTAATAGTATGATGGAATTTACGCAAATTCTAACTATATTGAATGAACTACTTTTACCGTTTCTTTGAATGCGTATTATACTTATTGAAAATAACTTACTTGAAACATTTATTGCAAACAAGGTACTCGTAAAGTTAACATGTGTTGTGGGTAAATATTAAACCTTTTTTTTATGATTTTATTATACTCTGCAATACTGAAATCGGCAGTAGTTTAAGTTTTGTTTGCATACCTGCAAGTGCAAGCCATTGATCCCAATGAGTGGGTAGTAAAATTTCATTGATAACTTCCGCAGGTCCTTTTATTACCTGCGGAAGTTATCAATGAAATTTTACTACCCACTCATCTTAAAAATTCAATTGTTTTAATTGTTTAGTTATCCCTAACATTTTATGATGCGTAAGCTACTATTTAAGGAGCTGCATTTCCTTTGCGCAGGTTAGTTGCATTTTAGCAGTGAAAGTGAACAGTGACAGCGTGAGTTTTTTTTAAAATAACGTTCGGGAGTGTTAAATTAATAATTGAAACAACTGTAAGTCTTATTTTTTATCATTTATTATTTCTATTCTCATCATTTTTTGTACTTCATATATAATTTAATTGGTTGCTAATTAGTATATATTAATATTTTGTGGTTAGTTGCTATTATTTTTGTTATTTTTGCTCATATCGTTTTTGAGAATTTGAATAGTTAGTATGCCACGCACAAGCAGTCAATCGGCTTCACAGCGAGCTGTGAATCGCAGGCTAAGAAATAGGGCCAATAGGGAAAATAGTAGCTACGTAGAGGCAGAAAACGAGAGAAATGCTAACTCTCAAAGAGTTCGCAGACAAAATGAGGAGT
>JAWNNJ010002353.1:0-42006 GCA_035045125.1 Hypselothyrea guttata
CAACATTCTATGTTAAATATTACGCTTGTTATTCGGTTTTTATCGATTAAGGCGTAAAAGGGGGCGTGGCATCCCAAAATTTGAACAAACCTTCATCTGCGTATTTTATAGACCTACCAACTACTGACAACAGAATTTATGTAAATAGCTTAGTGTCTCTTAAATAGGCGAATGTATTTTATTTCATTCATTGTGGGCGGCAGGGGCGTGGCATTCAAGATTTGAAATAAACTTGATCTGCGTACGTTATTTATCTACCTACATGTCAAAATTGACAGCTCTAGCTTTTGTAGTTTCCGAAATCGACGCGTTCATACAGACGGCGAAACAGACAGACAGACAGACAGACAGACAGACAGACAGACATGGCTATATCGACTCAGCTCTTCACCCTGATCAAGAATATATATAGTTTGTGGGGTCTGCCACGCCTCCTTCTGCCTGTTACATACATTCGCACAAAGTTATTAACCCTGTTTTTTCCATTTTTCAAATGGGCACAGGGTATAAAAAGTAAAAGAGTCTATTAGTTTAGTGCAACTGACAGCTGTATGTAACAGGCAGAAGGAAGCGTGGTAGACCCCACAAAGTATATATATTCTGACTCAGGACGACGAGCTGAGTTGATATAGCCATGTCCGTCTGTCCGTCTGTCCGTCTGTCCGTCTGTCCGTCTGTCCGTCTGTCCGTCTGTCCGTCTGTCTGTATGAACACCTAGATCTCAGCAACTAAAAGAGATAGAGACACCACCTTTCCGGATTTAGGTAGTCAGCTAATGCAAGCAGATCAAGTTTGTTTCAAACTTTTGATATCTCGCCTCCTTCATCCGCGAATCATCAAAAATCTACACCTACCTCAAAAATCTCGAAAACTATAAACGGCACAGCAGCCACAATAATAGCGCTACAGACTTGTAATTTGGCATGTACGTAGCCTAAGGTATTCTCCATCGATGATATTAATTTATTTATTATTTGAATTGGAAATAGCGAAGATATGCAAGAGACAATGTTTTGCTAAATGTATTTATTTGCAACTGCAGCCACAATATTAGAGCTACAGACTTGTAATTTGGCATGTACGTAGCCTATTGAATTATCCATCGATGCTGTGAATTACATTACAATCGGAGAAGAAACAGCGAAGTTATGCAGCAGTAAATTGTTTTATAAATGTATGAAAGCGCAACTACAGCCACAGTTTAATAGCTATAGACTTGGGATTTGGCATGTACGCAACCTATGTCATTATCCATCAATGCTGTGAATTACATTACGAACGGAAAAGAAGCAACGAAGATAGATCAGACAAAGAAGCCACCTAGATCTTGCAGACTATAAGAGCTAGAAATACCATTTTTGGGTATTTAGGTTCTCCTATGCACCAATCAGATCAAGCTTGTTTCGGTTTTTTGATAACTCCTCTCATTCCTCCGCTAACCGAAAAACCAATTTAGCTACAGTTTACAGTTTTAAAGCTTCAGTTTTGAAGCTAAAGATTTGGGATGTGGTATGTACGTAGTCTATGACAATCCCCATCGATGCTGTGAATTACATTACGATCGAATAAGAAACAGCTAAGAAAACACAAAGTACAGAGTCTCCTACAGTCGGTTGCGTCCGACTGTAGCTCCGTCCTTACTGGTTTAACATAAAAAGTTAAAAAACAAGCGTAATATTGAAAATAGAATGTTGTTATTATGAACATATACTCTCTTCTATTATATTTAACTATCGCATTGAAATCGGTTAATAAACAAAGTAGATAAAAGCTGCGCAATTGGCAGCGCATCCCAGCAGCGACTGATTTGCCCCGTATATATTATAAAAATAAATTATATTTTTATGCCATTGTACAATCCAGTAGCTAATCAGACGGAAGCACCCGGTTATACAATATATAGTAGAATAGAACTTTTTCGTTACTCCAACTGTGACGCTTATAATTCGCGAGATCTATGAGGCTGCTGGGGTTTTTTTTGCGATTTTCTGGAAATCTAAAACAACTGGATCTGGAACCTACATTAAAAATGGAGTCTCTAGAATGTACTGAGATCTTGGTGTTATACGGAGGGTGCTATATGCACATGTATGCACATCGTGCTCTTCCCGCGAAAAATCGTAATCGTATTCGATTTTCGTTTTTTGATGGAATTATGTACATAATTGCCCAACCCATCTACACAAAAAATTTCATAATCTAATTCAACGTATTTACTGAGACATCAACCTGTCAAATATATCGTAAGTGCCACATTTGGTGCGAATTTCTCCTGTAAAGTTTGCTTTTGCTGCTTACGATTTTTACGCGGGAAGGGCTCGATATGCTCCATATGTCATTGTACTTAAATAAACTACAGCGTCTAAATATTGGGTATTGTACATTCGGGCACGTCCGACTGATCTGCATCCCTACTGGTTATCGTTATTTCCCTATTCATTCCGTCAAAAATAGTTGTTTTTAGACCCTGTACTTTAAAAAAGTAAAAGGGTCTATTAATTTAGTGCAAATGACAGCTGTGTGTAACAGGCAGAAGGAAGCGTGGTAGACCCCACAAAGTATATATATTCTGACTCAGGACGACGAGCTGAGTTGATATAGCCATGTCCGTCTGTCCGTCTGTGTGTCTGTGTGTCTGTCCGTCTGTCCGTATGAACACCTAGATCTCAGCAACTATAAGAGGTAAAGACACCAACTTTCCGGATTTAGGTAATCAGCTAATGCAAGCAGATCAAGTTTGTTTCAAACATTTGATATCTCGCCAATAATAAAGCTACAGACTTGTAATTTGGCATGTACGTAGCAGAACTATCCGTCGATGTTGTGAATTACATTACAAACGGACAAGAATCAGCGAAGTTATGTAACAGACAATTTTCTTATAAATGTATGTAAGCGCCACTACAGCCACAGTTTAAAAGCTATATACTTGGAATTTGGCATGTACACAGCCTATGGCATTATCCATCAATGCTGTGAATTACATTACGAACCAAAAAGAAACAGCGATGATAGATCAGACAAAGAAGCCACCTAGATCTTGCAGACTATAAGAGCTAGAAATGTAATTTTTTGGTATTTAGGTTTATCTAGGCAGCAATTAAATGAAGTTAGTTTGGGTTTTTTGATAACTCCGCTCATTCCTCCGCTAACCGAAAAACCAATTTAGAAACAGTTTGCAGTTTTAAAGCTTCAGTTTTGAAGCTAAAGATTTAGGATGTGGCATGTACGTAGTCTATGACAATACCCATCGATTCTATGAATTACATTACGATCGAATAAGAAACAGCGAAGAAAACACAAAGTACAGGGTCTCCTACAGTCGGTTGCGTCCGACTGTAGCTCCGTCCTTACTGGTTTTTTAAATAAATGGGCAGCACTGCTGCATTTGTAACGGTTGTTGTGCTGCGCTTTTGCTGCCCATCTTTCTTTGAGCTGGTCACTCTGCGCTCGCATTTCACGCGCCTGGTGCTCAAACATGATACACACACAGACACGCACACTCACTTATGTATGTGTTTGCATGTATGCATGTATGTATGTATGTTTGTATTATAGGTGGGTTTGCTTGTAGGCAGGCAGCGAAATAGAAGCTGAAAAACTCGCATACAAACGGTGGGCTCGCCCCAGCTGACAAACAACAACAACAACAACAACAGCAACAACAACAATGGCAGCAGAGAGAAAAACGCCGTCGTCGCCGTCGCCGTCGCTGTCGGCAGAGCAGCGAGCGCCGACTGCGCATTGATGGGCGCCTGGTGGAGCAACAGTCATTTTTTGTACAAATTTATAATTTATTGTTTAATTTATTTTATTGCAAAATGTCAAACAATAACACGCACACACACGCACATGCATGTGTGAGGCCCGTGTGTGCGTGTGTGTGTGTGTGTATGTAAAGCGTGCGCTGCGATTATGATGTATTATTAACCCAATTGTAATTGTTGCAATTTGCAATGGCCGCTTATCATTTGTCAGGGCGCAACAACAACATTATTATGAAATTATTTACCAACGAACAGCAGCCCATGAACGCCAAACAAGTGTAAACATGTCGCTGCCCCTCTAAACAAAAAACATAAAAAACACCAACAGCCGTCAAGTGCCAGGGGCGGTGGGGGGCGGGGTGCGCAACAACAAATAGTTGCACGTTGCGTATTTGTTGTTATTCCTTTTGTATCGCCGTTGAAAGCGCGCCTCTTCAGTGTTTATGTGTGTGTGTGTGTGTGTGTGTAACGGTACACAATAGATAAAGCTTCAGTTGCAGGTACTACATATACAAACACACATATGTACATATATACATGCACACACTTCTATACATCACATCTATTTTTTTATGTAGTAAAAAATATATCTTTAATGGCATCAAAGCAGCCAACGCGATATGCCCATTGTCCAAGCGCTTGCTATTAGGGTGGACCCAAACATTAACTTTGATCGCTGTTACATTTAACATACATAATTTATGAATATGTATAAATAACAATGATAGTAATAAAATAATAACAAGTAGTTATTAGAAATTTAAAATATTTAAATTATAAATATTATAAATATTGGTAATATAAAATAATATAGATATAATACAAATATTTATTTACATATAGTATAAACAATATAAATATATGGACGGGGCAGATCAGTGGGACGGAGGCTACAGTCGGACGTAACCGACTGTAGCAGACCCTTTACTTTACTACTACTACTACTATATGCACATACAAACACAATCAGATGCACGCATACTAAGCTACCCGCGTATGCAAGGCATACCACCCCCCCTGTGCCTAGTGCGGCAAATTGTCTGTGGCATATGTTCGCTGTTTCTTATCCAATCGTAACGAAATTCACAGGGTCAAAAGAAAATGTTATAAACTAGTTACATACCAAATTACAAGTCAATAACTTTAAAGTTGTGGCTGCAGTAGAATTTAGCGGTTTGCGGGGGAAGGGGAGGAGGTATCCAAAATGTAAAACAAACTCGTACTGCTTACTGATAAGGAGAATCTAAATCCCGAATATGGTGTCTCTAGCTCTTATAGTTGCTGAGATCTAGGTGTTCATACAGACGGACGGACAGACGGACAGACACACAGACAGACAGACGGACAGACAGACATGGTTTTATCGACTCGGCTTGTCGTCCTGATCAAGAATATATATACTTTGTGGGGTCTGCCACGCCTCCTTCTGGGTGTTACACACATTTCCTCTTTGCACTAAGCTAATAGACCCTTTTTACTTTTTTAAAGTAAAGCGTCTAAAAACATGTGCAGAAATGAAAAATATGTAGAAAATATGATATTTCTTAATTTTTTGTGTCTACCATGCAATATTGGGTGCGATGCCAGAGAGCGAGCAAGGCAGAGTCTGCAATGTTATTTCTTTCATAACTTTAGGTATTATTCCCCGATTTAAATGCGCTTTTTAGTATAGTTAAAATTAGACATATACGCCGCCGAGCCACGCCGCCGCCGCCGCCGATTTTTGCCCATTTTTGAGCGCCGCCGCCGAATCTTAAAAATATCGGCACGCCATCGGCGCGCCGTCGGCGCAAAACGTTTTTAAACAGCTTACAAAAAATTATAAAATATGGGAAAAATGTATAAATATCGATAAAAATTATTTCACTGTTGCCAAATCCGTTTATTTAACCCCAGATCTAGCTGATTCTGAAGAGCATTGGGAATACTGTTCTTAAGTCGTATGTGCTTTAAATTAAAGGTGTTAAAAGCAATAATTGTTCCTATTTTTAGACCCTGTACTTTAAAAAAGTAAAAGGGTCTATTAATTTAGTGCAAATGACAGCTGTGTGTAACAGGCAGAAGGCAGCGTGGTAGACCCCACAAAGTATATATATTCTTGATCAGGACGACAAGACGAGTCAATATAGCGATGTCCGTCTGTCCGTCTGTCCGTCTGTCTGTCTGTCCGTCTGTCTGTATGAACACCTAGTTCTCAGCAACTAAAAGAGATAGAGACACCATTTCTTGATATGGAGGTTCTCTATTATCGTAAGCAGCACGAGTTTGTTTCAGATTTTTGATATCTCGCCTCCTTCATCCGCGAATCATCAAAAATCTACACCTACGAAAACAATAAGCGCCACAGCATCCACAATAATAGCGCTACTGACTTGTAATTTGGTATGTATGTAGTCTATGGTATTCTTCACCGATGCTATATGATTATTTATGATTTGAATTAGAAATAGCGAAGATATGCAAGAGACAATCTATTTCACAATGCGTATATGTGCCACTGTGGCCACAATAATAAAGCTACAGACTTGCAATTTGGCATGTACGTAGCCTACAGAATTATCCGCCGATATTGTGAATTACATTACAATCGGACAAGAAACAGCTAAGTTATGTAACAAACCATTTTTTTATAAATGTATGTAAATCCCACAATAGCCACAGTTTAAAAGCTACAGACTTGGGATTTGGCATGCACGCAGCCTTTGGCATTATCCGTCAATGCTGTGAATTACATTACAAACGGTAAAGAAACAGCGAAGATAGATCAGACAAAGAAACCACCTAGATCTTGCAGACCATAAGAGCTAGAAGTACCATTTTTTGGTATTTATGGTCTCCTATGCAGCCATCAGATCAAGTTAGTTTGGGTTTTTTGATAACTCCTCTCATTCCTCCGCTAATCGCTAATAAACCAAATTAGCAACAGTTTGCAGCTTTAAAGCTACAGTTTAGCAGATAATGAATTATGTAGGTATGTACGTAGTATATGACAATCTCCACCGATACTGTAAATTACATTACGATCGGATAAGAAACAGCGAAGAAAACGCAAAGTACAGGGTCTCCTACAGTCGGTTGCGTCCGAATGTAGCTCCGTCCTTACTGTTTGTACGAATTTTTTACAATTTAAGAAAAAAGCCAAAATTTCCGCTTCGCGCAGATTCATAATTTTTTTCAGCAAATGATCTTCAAAAATCGATTATCTTTCTATTTAAGATATAAGTAGTATGTAGGCATCTGATTTATGAATTAGAGACTATGAGAATGTTAATTTGTTTCAATTTGTTACGATATTTGAATATAATTTTCATTTAAGCAAAACCAGAAAGGACGGTGCTATAGCCGGACGAGACCGACTGTAGAATAGCCTGTACCCTATAATGAAAATATATAATTCTATAAAACTGTCACACGAAGCGTAGCAGCCATCTTCTTCTTCCTTTTTATACCCTGTGTCCATTTGAAAAATGGGAAAAACAGGGTTAATAGCTTTGTCAGAATGTATGTAACAGGCAGAAGGAGGCGTGGCAGACCCCACAAACTACATATATTCTTGATCAGGGAGATGAGCTGAGTCGATTTAGCCCTGTCTGTCCGACTGTCCGTCTGGATGAACGCTGAGATTTTGGAAACTACAAAAGCTAGAGCAGCCGTGTTGGTTGCTATCGGTAGATGTATTCAATACGCAGATCAAGTTTATTTCAAATCGTTGATGCCACGCCCCCTTGACGCCCAAAAATCAATAAAACCGACATAACCTCGATTTTTGAACAGAAAAAGTTGAATAACAAGCGTAATATTGAACATAGAAGTTTGTTATTTGGATTGTATTATATTTACCTATCCTGAAAAGCGCATTGAAATCGGTTAAGAAACAAAGGAGATATAAGCGACGTAATATTGCATGCGGTGCATCGCAGCTCAGCCGCCTTGTGCGTTGGAATACCGTGCGAGAGGGATGGCAATACCAAGCATGTTGCATGTGAGAACATTTGAACATGCAAAGTTAAATAGAAAGCGTAATATTGAACATAGAATGTTGTTATTTGGCACATAAGCCCTCTTCTATTATATTTAACTATCCTAAAAAGCGCATTGAAATCGGTTAATAAACCCAAAAGATATAAACAATGTTGCAGGCCACACTCGCTCTGTGGCAGTGCGCCCATTAATTGGTGTACTATTGTTTATAAATAAACTAAATTATGTTTAAAATATTTTAAATTATATACCGTATATGCGAGCGCGCAGCGCGAGCTGCTGCACAGGGTATAAGAGATTTTTATATTTGCTAGCTTTAATCGCTGCGCTGCCAAGAGGCGAGCGTTGCCACGCCTGTGTTTTTTAACCGATTTCAATGAGATTTTCACAATAGGTCAATAAAATGGATGAGATTATATGTTCAGAATAACAACCTTCTATGTTTAATATTACGCTTATTATTCGGTTCTTATTGATTAGGGCGTAAATGGGGCGCGTCATCCAAACGGCTGCTCTACCTTTGGTTGTTTGCAAAATTTCAGCGTTCATACAGACGGACAGACAGACGGACATCGCTAAATTGACTCAGCTCGTCTCCCTGATTAATAATATATAAACAGGGTATAAAAAGTTGTATACATTCAATAACTGCATACGCCGCCGACGAATTTGTAGGCTTCGCTTGCGCCGCCGACGAATTTTCGAACTTCGTTGGCGCCGCCGCCGCGCCGATTCTTTCTAAAAGCTTCGCCGCCGCCGCCGGTTCTTTTTAGCACCTACGCCGCCGCCGCTGAAAAATCCATCGGCGTAAATGTCTAGTTAAAATTAATAGTAAAGAGTATAAATTCCGAATTACAAAATTTTATGCTTGTTATTCGGTTTTTAAAGGGGTCGTGCCATCCAACATTTGAAACTAACTAAAAAAAACACTATTTGAAAAACATGTCGATAATCTGTGGAATTAATGTCAAATCGCTTGAAGATAATAAAACATGCGATTTTCTTAATTTTATTGTTTTATATTAAAGAAATATAGTTATTAAACTTAGCTCTAAAACGAAATAAATTTGTTTTGTTTACCTAATAAAAACACGAAGTTTGTTTTGAATATAGTACCTTGCATTGAATGCTTTTGTGGGTCAATGTATAGGGTTCACCCTAAAAACCCGCAGACTTTCAATTGTTTTGATTTATAAACAAAGATACATACATATAAACATACATACATGCACGTATGTACATACATATGTACATACAAATGCAAAAACATACTAGAGCGCATACATTTAAATAGATATGTATGCATATTGATAACATTACTCAAATCCATGTATTACATTGTTTATTCTACCCCATAATCTCCAGGCACTATCAACTAGAGTTGCGGCTTATAGTTCAATTTGAGGATCTAGTTCAATCGTTCAATTGGTTCCGTTAACGAATTTGTGAGACTGATAAAGCTGTAATCTCCATCTCAACCCAGTCGATAAAATCATCTGTTGCATATCTTTGCTGTTTCTGATCAGATTGTATAATTTAAAGCATTGACGGAGATTGCCGTAGACTACAAGACTGTAGCTTTAAAATTTTGTCCGGTGTGGTTGGTTTTGGTTACTGGAGTCATGGAGGAACCATAAAAACATTTATCAAATAATACTACGGATACCTGTTTAATTTTTATATACCTATTTTGGATCTGCATTCAAATACAGCTGCAATTTTCGACATTATATGCAATTATTATTAGGTGATTTTGAAAATAAAACTTTTATTGATTACGGTCTCTGTTTGTACCCTTAGTTTAGATCTCCGATTATGTTTTGCTATCCGAAATTCGGAGAGTCAGTTCACGTGAACATTCCGGCTAGTTCGTTCGCCAGGTTCATTGGGTCGCTCAATTGATCCGTCTCGTAACAACTCTACTGGGAGACATGGAGAAGTCTGTAGAAAAGTTCTATTGGCCAGTTAAAGCTCTGGCTTCTAATCACGCACACTTACATACATACATATGCATGCATGTGTATGTGATGTGTGTGTATGCGATGGTGTGTGTCCGTGTGAGGGGGTGGGGGGACAACATGTGTAGTACATGGCGTTTACACGCACCATTCGTGACGGTTTATGCCCTGTTTGTGGGCAGCGGGAGGGGCGTGGTGTGTGCATGTGCATGTCTGTGACTTTTGTAGATTTGTTTGTGTACATATAGATATAGCGAAATAAGCAGGCGCCCAGCATTGATTAGCAGGCGGGCGAAGGCCCAAGCAAGAGTCAAAGCGAAAAGTGAGCAGCAGCAGCAACAACAACAGCAACAAGTACACACAACAATAAAGAAACAAGCACACATTCATGCATAGCAACAACAGCAACAACAAACGATACACACACGAAACTACTAAAAGAGGCAGCGGCAGCGGCAGAGGCAGAGGCAGCTAGCAGCGGCAGAGGCAAAAGCAAGCGAGACGACGTTGACGGCGACGCCGACGTCAGCGGCAGATAAACAACATTTATATTCATGTACCCGCCAGTAACAACAATAACAACACAACACCAACAACAACCAGTGTTGCCAATTTTGTTTTTAAAGGTTGTTTTTACTTAAGGTCACCAAAATAGCTAAACATATGTAGCAAACAAAAAAAAACCAAGAAAACGGCAATTATTAAATTAAAAATGTTATTGCCTAATATCGATAAAGAAAAGAATTACATCGGGCCTATAATTGCGCCTCATATTATTTATATATAAGAAAAAGCTGAAAAAAAACTGAATTTTTTGTAAGTCAAACTTCTTGAGGAACACAAATAAAACCATATAAAATATTAAGAAATATAAAAAAAACTAACAAAGAGCTGAATTGATTATTATAGCATAAAAATTGCTGTTTCCCGCAGTTTCACTAATACTATTTAAGCAATTTCTTATCATAACCAGCCAGATCTGGCGGGAAAAAGCGGGCTTGCCAACAATGACAACAACACAAGGCTCTCGACGTACACAAACATAAAAGAAGCAGAGAGAGAGAGCGCAAAAAGAATGAGAGAGAGCGACGCAAATCAAATAACATGTGTACATATTGACAAACAAGCAAACATGTGTACATACATGTGCACGCGTCTGTGCGTGCGTGTGTGTGTGTACATGCATACACACATGCACACTGCAGCGCCTCCCCGCCAACAGGTTGTTGTCTCGCTCGCACGCCTTTGCAACTCATTCAAACTCATTTCTACACACATGCCAGCGACAGCGACTGCGACGTCGGCAGCGGCAGCAAAGAAGAACCTCATACATACAAACCTACTTACCCACATAGACGAACATATGTAAGTATGCACGTTTAACCGCGGCACTCTCTCTCTCTCTCTCTCTCACCATCTTCGTCACATACGTACGTACATACATAAATAGCAATTACAATAACAACCGGTATTTTAAACTGTTTTTAATCCCATCATTTACACACGACGAAGCGCAGAGCAGCGACAGCAGCAGAGGCTAAATGCGCAACACACAAAAGCGTCGAATGCAAATTTAAATGTCTTATGCATCAAACCGTTTCACTCGCCTTTGTCGGGTGTGCAGCAAAGATAGTGAGATCAACAGTTACAAGAACATGCACACAAAAGTGTCAAAAGCAAACTTAAGTATTTCATGCAGAAAGCCGTTTCTGTGATCTTTGTCTGGTGCACGAAGCGAGTGTGTAGCAAAGAGACTGGATTGAGAGCAACAGTTACGATAGAGCATTTGCACAAAAGCGTCGAAAGCGATCTTTAGTGTTTAATACAGACGAACTGCTACAATCCGTTAACCCTTTCGACCCCAACGTTGCCTGTGAGCAACTTCACCACTTTAGCGATTAATGGCGTGTTCTCCTTTTGTTTAAATCTGCTAATTTTTAGTAATAACAGTACCTCTATGTTTCCTTTCACGAATTGAGCAATAATTATCAAATTCGAAGATCATTTGGCGAAGTTATAGTAAAAAGACTGAACGCGCATCGCTTAAAATTTGATTTTGAAATTCAGTGGATGAGTCGAAATAAGTAATTTACTAATATAATATATTGACTAAATTGAAAAAATAAAATTAAAAGCACTTAAACTAATGTTAAACTAACCAGTGGCAAACTTAAAATAAAATAATTTTGCTTAATAAGAAAGTAATTAATTTTCAAAGTTGTGAAGTTGCTTGTGGGCAACCTTGGGCCGTAGTGGTAATAAATGTACACCCGTTCCCATACAAATAACACACTACTAAAATGTAACTTATTTTAAACATAGCTCGTTTGTTATACATCCGATTTTCATAATTTTGGTCTTAAATGATTAGTCCAATATCCCACATGTATCACAAGTATTATTTTTACCGTTATCTTTTTCCGTTTCCGATTTTTGCCTAATTTAAGTTCGAGAGAGCTCATTTTGGCTCAGCCACTTTGTTATTGAGGGAGCTGATTTCAATTTTCGAATTGTTTTCGCTTAAATATTGGTTACATTAGTTAAGTAAATTATAAAATTAATAAATAATGCTAAAATGGGTAGTGGACGGCGTTGCCCGGTTGCGAAAAAGAGTTTTATGTAGAATATAAGCAAATACAAGGAAAATCGACCTGCAATTGCTATTTTACTTAAAATTTTCAAGACTTGAGTATACAACTAACTTAATTTAGTAACAGCAACTAATTTTTATTCATCTAAGAAAATAAAACGAAAGAGTTTTGCGGTAAAATTTCTTGTATTTTGGTGCAAAGCACCTGCTCAATGCAAAGTTTAGTTTTGCCAGATCTCGGATTCTTCGGCTAACTTTTCTATTGACCAAAACTTTATTGGGGCTTATTCAGACAGGTATTCTTGTT
Source organism: Hypselothyrea guttata (assembly GCA_035045125.1). Classification (NCBI taxonomy): domain Eukaryota; kingdom Metazoa; phylum Arthropoda; class Insecta; order Diptera; family Drosophilidae; genus Hypselothyrea; species Hypselothyrea guttata. Next base: position 12,604 of record JAWNNJ010002353.1, read on the forward strand.
ATATTAGTACCACATTTTTGTTAAAATTCCTGCGTAATCCTTCGGAACGAGGCAAAAGGATCAGCGTCGCTCATACGTGCAATTGGCCATCGATTTTGGGATCATTTATTTTTGCTTTGGCTGTTGTTTTATTTTTTCAAATGAATAAATATTAGTTGCTGTTACTAAATTAAGTTAGTTGTATACAAAATTCTCCGAAAAGTTCATTATAACAGCCTTTTTAACACGATTTTCCCTGTATTAGCTTATATTCTGCATAAGACTCTTTTTTCGCAACCGGGCAACGCCGTCCACTACCCATTTGAGCATTATTTATTAATTTTATAATATACTTAACTAATGTAACTAATATTTAGGCGAAAACACTTCGAAAATTGAAATCAGCTTCCTAAATAATAAAGTAGGCCAAGCCAAAATAAGCTCTCTCGAACTTAAATTAGGCAAAAATCGGAAACGGATAAAGATAACGGTAAAAATAATTCTTGTGATTCATGTGGGATATTGGACTAATCATTTAAGACCAAAATTATTAAACTCGGATGTATAACAAACGAGTTATGATCGGAAAAGTACAAGCTTTAAGTATGCTATTTCTATGGCCATTGCTATACCACCATGGCCCAACGTTGCTCACAAGCAACTTTCGCTAGCGCCCATACCAATGGGCGTGGCAACTTAATTTTTTTTGCTAAAATCTTACAAAATTAATACAATTAGATTGGCATCAAAAAAAAAATTTTCACTCTACGGAGAAAAATGCGGGGTCGAAAGGGTTAATGTCACTTCTGTCGGGTGCACTGAGCGAGTGAGCACCAAAGAGAGTGAGAGCAACAACTATAACAACAACCACAGGCAGGCAATGTAGAGCAACGCATAAGTCAATTTAAAGCGAAACCAGACTTGAAGTCAGTGCTGACAAATTTTTTTTTACCCTCAAATCTGACTTTTATCAGTTACAAAGCAATTTTTTTTAATTAGTAAGCTTTTTACTTAATTTTAGAGTTTTTGCTAAATTTATGAAAGCGCCAGAATTATAAATCTGTTGTCAATATTTAAATCGATATTTACACATAACACCATCAATCCTGTACAATTTTTTAGCAAACGAAAGCAAGGGAATTGGTTATTATTATTATTATTATAAGTAGAAAAACATTTAAAAAGTAAAACCAGTCTATTAAGTTGCAAAGAGATGTGTGTTTATATTCTTGATTAGAAAGACGAGCTGAGTCGATATAGCCCTGTCTGTCCGTCCGTCCGTCTGTATTAACGTTGAGATTTCGGAAACTATAATAGCACTAAGCACTCAGTTCAAAGAGGCGTCAAACAGCCAAAAAAGTGGTTTCACAATAATCTAGACGATCACGTCCCATCAACATGCAACTTGTGTGAGTCAAACACGCAACCGAACATCCGCCTTGAGGCTGTGTAGAAATTGTTGCAAGCGAGCTCGCTACGAACGCACTTCATACGCACGTCAGTCGGCTGCCGACATTTGAACTGAGCGCACGCACTTATTCGTGTTCTCCGTCCCATGCGCTCTTGTCAGTTTTCAATGCTGGCCAGCGGTTGCGATTACGATTTTCTTTTTTTTTTTATAAATATTCTTAATTTACATCGGCCCATGGGGCAATTAATTAAATTGGGTGAAACATTGAGGGAGATAATAGTATGGTAAGGGGTTGTGCTATAGGACTCTTAAACTATGGCAGTAAATTCACTAAAAAGTCCACCGATGCTGTTAATTTCATTATCATCGGATAAGAAACAGAGAAATATGCTACAGAAAATTTTTTCAAAATGTACATGTATATATTTGCCACTGCACAATATTGAAGCAATTCCGCATGTTTGTAGCCAATGGCAATTTCCACCGATGCTGTAAATTTTATTTTATTATCGGATAAGGAACATCGAAGATATGCTACATTCAATTTACGGCACTAACCAGGCAACTAAAGGGTCTCCTACTGTCGGTTACGTCCGACTGTAGCCTTCCGCCCGATTGATTTGCCCCGTCCATATGTTTTTTGTTTATTTTCGTTAGCATATCCATTTATAGCTATAATTGGCAGCACTCGTTCCAATCAAACATTACCACTTCATTTTTGTACTATTTGTGGTCTTGTAATTCTCAAATGGTTAATGCAAGGGCAGAATGGTATGCCAGTTAGTTGACGATTGAAATCACGGCTAAACTTCGTTCAGAAGGCTGTCATAGTTTCTAAGCATGGGCAGGGTGATGAACTTATGTGTGTATTTTCATAAGTATATAAAATTCGATAAACAATTTTTTTTTATTTTAAATATAAAATTGTTTTTTTTTTTGTGGTATACTCTTACTGTAGTGTAGTAATTTATACCATAGTGAAGTATAATAATTTCAAGTTGAATAATAATAATTTCAATGAATAGGGTTATTTTTATACCCTGTGCCCATTTGAAAAATGGGAAAAACAGGGTTAATAACTTTGTGCGAATGTATGTAACAGGCAGAAGGAGGCGTGGCAGACCCCACAAACTATATATATTCTTGATCAGGGAGACGAGCTGAGTCGATTTAGCCCTGTCTGTCTGTCTGTCCGTCTGTCCGTCTGTCTGTCTGTCTGTATGAACGCTGAGATTTTCTAAACTACAGAAGCCGTTTTGGTCTCTTTTGAAAGGTGTGTACCATACACAGATCAAGTTTATTTCAAATCTTGGATGCCACGCCCCTGTAGCCTACAATAAATAAAATAAAATACATTCGCCAATTTAAGAGACACTGAGCTATTTACAATAATTCTGTTTTCAGTAGTTTGTAGGTGTATGCCATACGCAGATGAGGCTTTGATAAAATTTTGGATGCCACGCCCCCTTTACGCATTAATCGATAAAAACCGAATAACAAGCGTAAAATGTAACATAGAATGTTGTTATTTGGAATATATACTCTCTTTCATTATATTTAACTATCTTGAAAAGCGCATTGAAATCGTTTAATAAACACGCGAGTTATTAGCGAAACAATATTGCAGGCGGCAACTCGCTCGCCCTCTAGCAGCGCGGCCGTTAAAGCTGGCGCACATAACACAGTAAGAAGAAGAATTGCTGCTACGTTTTGTATGACAACTTTATATAATTATATTTAAAATAATTTATACTGTATTTGCGAGCGCGTAGCGCGAGCTGTGGCACAGGGTATAAAACAGTCGGGCCCGTCCGACTGATCTGCTTCGCCCATTCTGGTTCTCATAGTCATTGCATTTTTAAATCCATTGTTCAAATTTCGCTTCAAGAACGTTGAATTTGTTTAACAAAACATGCTCGCTAACATGTCCATCACTTCGCAGTCTGATTAGATCCATCGTTGCATTCTGCAAAACCTTCTCGTAATCCACTAATTCGCCATGCTTGGAGAGCAGAGTTGCGCGCTCCGTTGCGCGAGCTTCGCGATATATGTATATCCCGTTCCAACTCAAGAAAGGACACGGGAGAATCGAGCATGCACTGCTCGCACATGCGGAGTTTTGGGCACTGCTCACGAAGACCATTGCAGCATTCGAACTATTTGTGGAGGGAACACTCTTTAGTTTAAAGTCACAGTTTTATGTTTTATTGTACTTACGTCTGTTTTCTGTCTGTTAAATGTATTCATTTTCTTCATTTTTATTTTATTAAGTTTCACAATTTAGAAACACGTTGTCTACGTTGCTGCTGTTTTTGTCGCATCTTAGGCGATGAAGTTGTCTTGAAAATTCCACTGAAATCGACAGCCAACAAACGGCAGCAGCTGCTTTCATTTTTCTTTCGCTATTTTTTCAGTTCTTTCCCTTCCTTCTTCTTCTTCACCATTTACCCTTGCCTGTTTTCTGCTCCGCTGTGCCCCTTGCCACAATCTATTGGGCACGCGGCGCCTGCGCCCTCTTCCTCAATTAAGCACTTATAGGCAATATCATGTTCTTAATGATTCTTAACGAATGCACTTTATAAATACCTGTGAGTTAAAATTTCAAAAATGTACACCACAAAGCTAAATGGAATTTTCACGTGCTCGCGTCGCTGAGGTTCGAGACTCGAAAGACTTGCAATTTCTATTTTCAACCTTTTATCAATATCACTCGAACTTTCGTTGCAGCTGCTTGCAGTGCTGCCACTAAGGTCAAATTGTGGCCAGATCAAGCCACTTTTGGAACTGGCTTCTGCAATTTGTAAGTTCAGTGTGGGAGTGTTAAGGGATGTGCAAAGGTTGATAATGGGTTGGCATTAGGTGGCTTAGGGGTAGGGTGTGTTTGTGGCAGTATGGGCAAGGAGGAGGAGGTGTTTTGTTGAAAATGTGCTCGTGTGTCATTTTCGAATTTCCTAGTCTGAATCTCGTGTATATCATTGCGTGTCTCCTGTGTGTCCTAATTGGATTATGTACTGGTTCCCTCGTTGGGTTGATTTTTTGTATAAGCATGAGTGTATTTGATCCAGAGTGTTTTCAAAATGTTTTCAATGTTTCGATTGACTAATTTTTTTATGCCTGTAGTATTTTACGACCAAGATTTATTGGTATTGTATTAATCTACTAAATACCTTGTCCATTCAGCCTTTTCAGTTAGGTACAGTAAAATCTTAAGATTTTCAGCACACTTAAACTTTCAACAATAAATCACATGCTTAGTTCTTAGCTTAAGTTTAAAGCAATCACATATGTAATCTCAAATTAATTGTAGGTTTAAGAGCTTTTTTGTACATTTTATGATTTTCTTAAAAAAAACACATTCCCTGGTTTTTTATCCGAGTTAACGATAGATGTTCATTGTAGGCTCTAATGGATCGGATCTACAAGAGTGTGATGTGTGAGAAAAATATCGTAAATTATGTGTATCAAAAAAATCACGCAATATTTGATTTTTGTTTCTTCAATTTGTTTTCTCATACAACTGGGTTGTAGCTCTCATGTGAAAATAAATAAATAAATAAATAACTCTCGTTTAATTATTGTTAAATTAAAAAATTCGAAAATGCATATTACAAATATTTGTAAAAATTTGAACGGGGCAGATCAGTCGGACGGGCCTGACTGTAGAATACCCTGTACCTTATTTTTCAAACATAATTTAATAAAACTCTCACACGAAGCGTAGCAGCAATTCTTTTTCTTCCGTCTTTGTGTATGCCATGCTTTAAAGGCCACGCTGCCAGAATGCGAGCGTGGCAATGCCTGCAATATTGTTTCGTTAATATCTCCTGTGTTTATTGACTGATTTTAGTGCGCTTTTTAGGACAGAACTACTTTCAATATTTAATATTACGCTTGTTATTCGGTTTTTTATCGGTTAATTCGTAAATTGGACGTAGCATCCAAAATTTGAAATAAACGTCATATGCGTATGGTACACACCTTTCAAAATTGCTGCTCTAGCTTTTATAGTTGCTGAGATCGATGCGTTTAAACAGACGGACAGACAGGGCTAAAATATATATACTTTGTGACTAGAATAAGCATTACTTATTATTGTTATTGTAGGGGAATATAATAATTAAAACATTATCATTGATTAATCAATAAATAAATAAAAACAAATTAATAAATAATAATACAAACAACAATCTAGCTATCTCCAAATGTGCTATAAAGGCCAGACTTCTCGTCGTCCAGGCTGAGCAGTTCCCTGATGCATTCGGGGGCCATATAGCGTTGCGGTTGATATGTACAAGATGTCAGCAACTCCTGCATGTCTCTGGCAATACATGTGCGGAGCTGTATGATATCGTCCAACTGACTGCTAAGCATCTGCATACGAATCGATGAGTCTATGGTTAAGATGGACTGTTTGTGAAGATCTTCAAATATGTCGATTCCCAGGCCCTGTCCCGGTCCAGCTTCCATCTGCTGCCACTCTATATCCTTGCCGCACTGTATGGCCAGCATCAAGCTGCTGATCAGGGTCACATTGTCGATAAAGCACATATCGTTATGGCCCAGCGTGTTCTCTCCGTAAAGCAGCCAGCTGCTCTTAACCTCCTCCGGATAACGGGCGACAGTAGAATGCATCCCGGAGTTCCTATTCAGCTGCACACGCACATTATCGCGGCCAACCAGGCGGCGCTGAATAGGGCGCCATAACGCAACGTTTGGATATTGACCGGCCGCCAAGGCCAGACGTAGCATGTTCAAGTTCGCAGGCTTTGTAACGCACGTGGAACGCTCGACGTGAAAGATGCGCTCGACGGCGGTGGTAAGCGCGCGCACTGAGTCTACGAACAGGTCCATGAGCTTGCGGTTGACCCAGTTTTGACTGCAGAACCGATCCCTCTGCGCATACCCACGGCATGGTAATCCTATGCACTTGTTGAACAGTGCCATGTCTTTCTCGAAAGCCGAATTGGTGATCTGATTAAACATGGTTTTCGTTAATGATGGCAGTCATTCGTGTGGCAAGAATTCTCTCCCACCGTTTGGACAATGAGGGTAGGAGGCTTATTGGCCGATACGACTCTGGATCTTCTTCTGGCTTACCCGGCTTGTGTATCAATTTTATCGCTGCTAACTTCCATTGCTTTGGGTACTGTTGAACTCTGAAGATGACGTTAAAAATTAATGTTATACACAGCAGCGCTTTTCATGGCAGGGCCATCAAGCATGACAGATTCTATCAATGCATTTAATTTCATAACGTTATCTCAAGTATAACTATTTATGTCGCATACTTCCATACAAGCCGGACCACTGTGCAATGCCCAGAAATATATGGTTCTTCAAGAACATTAACTTTTGGTTTATTTTGTTGGAAATTAATGTGAGCATAATAACATTTTTATACCCTGTGCCCATTTGAAAAATGGGAAAAACAGGGTTAATAGCTTTGTGCGAATGTATGTAACAGTCAGAAGGAGGCGTGGCAGACCCCACAAACTATATATATTCTTGATCAGGGTGAAGAGCTGAGTCGATATAGCCATGTCTGTCTGTCTGTCTGTCCGTCCGTCCGTTTGTATGAACGCGTCGATTTCGGAAACTGCAAAAGCTAGAGAAGCTGTTTTGGTTGCTATCGGTAGGTGTATTCAATACGCAGATCAAGTTTATTTCAAATCGTTGATGCCACGCCCCCTTCACGCCCAAAAATCAATAAAATTCACATAACCTCGAATTTTTAACACAAAAAGTTAAATAACAAGCGTAATATTGAACATAGAAGGTTGTTATTCGAAACATAAGCTCTGTTGTATTATATTCAACTATCCTGAAAAGCGCATTGAAATCGGTTAAGAAACACAGGAGATATATGCTTCACAATAGTTGAACTTAAAAGTTCAAAAACAAGCGTAATATTAAACATAGAATGTTGGTTTTTGGTATATATACTCTCTTCTATTATATTTAACTATCCTGAAAAGCGCATTAAAATCGGTTAATAAACATAGGAGATATTAGCTACTCACTACTGCATGTATTGCTTCGCACGGGCCCTGCAGCCCAGCAAGTGTATGTATGTATGTATAAACAGAAACACACATACATGTAGAATAGACGAATACCATATATGTATGTGTGCATGAACGCATGTAAACAACACCAATTGCGAGGTGCCAAAATAAGATTGCGCAAAAGAACAAAAGGGTACAAACATAGTGCGCGCTGTAAGCGAAGACGAAGATGAAGACGAAGCTGAAGACGAATTGCTTGCGTTGCGAGTAAGCGAATTGAATGCATAGTGCAAGACGAATTCGTTGCGTTTTGTTATGCTGGTCGCAATGGATTTCTCATCTGATAATACCTTCTCTTGCAGAAAAATTAATTTTTTTAATTCAAATGTTAAAGAAATGTGTTTGAAAAAATTCACCCTATTAATTTACGAAGAAAAACACTCGGCGAATTTTATCACTTGTTTAATGAGCTGCGCCAAGTTGAAAAAATTTGTTTTTAATACACAAGAATAAAAATAGAGACCATTTGATTATATGGTGGCACCAAATTAACCTAGAATTATAAAAAAAAAGTTGACTACTTTTAATAAAAGCCCTAATATACCAGCTAAAAAGCTATGCTGACGTAAATGCAAAAATTATTTAAAATAAACGGCTGAAAAGCAAGCGATTCATCTTCAAATTCAGTACTGCACCGTTTCAAGATTATCGCTTGCGTTTCGTCTTCATCTTCGTCTTCGTCTCAGCACGCACCATGTTTACGAACGAGCGAATTCATACAAATCGTTCGTGCACAGTTTTTCGTCTTCAGCTTCGTCTTTGTCTTCGTCTTCGTCTCAGCGCGCACTATGTTTTAGGCCAAAGTCTGTGACGCGTGACGTCAGAGACCAAGCGACAAGTGTTCGAGCGCCACCTTCATCGCCATACCATGTGCCAAATTGAGTTTTGGCGGTAGCGTTGCCACCTTGTCAGATCGTTTTAATCAAGATAGATTAAATTATATTTAAAGAATTTTATTATATACTGAACAGGCGAGCGCGCAGCGCGAGCTGTGGCACAGGGTATAAGACAGTCGGGCTTGCCCGACTGTCAGGTCGAGCGCGCCAGAGCGCGCGAGATTTTTATACCCTGTACCCATTGAAAAATGGGAAATACAGGGTTAATAACTTTGTCAGAATGTATGTAACAGGCAGAAGGAGGCGTGGCAGACCCCACAAAGTATATATATTCTTGATCAGGATGACGAGTTGAGTCGATTAAGCGATGTCCGTCTGTCTGTCCGTCTGTCTGTCTGTCTGTATGAACGCGTCGATTTCTGAAACTACAAAAGCTAGAGATACCGTATTGGTTGCTATAGATAGGTAGTTATCTTACGCAGATCAAGTTTATTTCGAAAATTGGATGCCACGCCCCCTTTACACCCAAAAATCAATAAAACCCAAACAACCTCATGTTTTTGAACATAAAAAGTTGAATAACAAGCGTAATATTAAACATAGAATGTTGTTATTCGGAATATAAACTCTCTACTATTATATTTAACTATCCTGAAAAGCGCATTGAAATTGGATAATAAACACAGGAGATATAAGCTACACAATAGTTGAACTTAAAAGTTCAAAAACAAGCGTAATATTAAACATAGAATGTTGTTATTTGGTATATATACTCTCTTCTATTATGTTTAACTATCCTGAAAAACGGTTAATAAACATAGGAGATATAAGCTACTCAATACTGCATGTATTGCTTCGCACGGGCCCTGCGGCCCAGCAAGTGTATGTATGTATGTATAAACAGAAACACACATACAAGTAGAATAGACGAATACCATATATGCATGTGTGCATGTACGCATGTAAACAACACCAATTGCAAGGTGCCAAAATAAGATTGCGCAAAATAACAAAAGTCTGTGACGCGTGACGTCAGAGACCAAGCGACAAGTGTTCGAGCGCCACCTTCATCGCCATACCATGTGCCAAATTGAGTTTTGGCGGTAGCGTTGCCACATCGTCAGATCGTTTTGTGCGTTCGTTCGATTGCTGCCTAATACGTTGTGTAATTTTTAAAATATTTAAAATATTTATAATATTCGTACTATTATAAATAGTTTAAAGCGCGATTATCATTGCGACGGTTAAGTTAGTGAATTAGGCGTGATCCGTTGCGTGCAATTCGTGCGTGTAATTATTTATTTAATAGGACTCTTGTTTATGTGTGTGTGTTTGTTTATGTGTGTGTGTGTGTGTGTGTGTTCGTTCGCGCATTTTGGCGCTGAACTATTAAAAACTATAATTAGTACATTTGAAGGTACTTTCAATAAATAATATTAAGAGAATATTTTACATTATATATAGTACGGGCGAGCGCGCAGCGCGAGCTGTGGTACAGGGTATAAGACAGTCGGGCTTGCCCGACTGTCAGGTCGAGCGCGCCTGAGCGCGCGAGATTTTTTTTTTTTAGAATTTTGTCCTTTTGACTTTTAACGGAAATTAACGAAAACTATGAAGAACCTGATGACGCGCGGTGTATTTCCTCGATCCTCGCCACCAAATGAACAATCAGAAGAGAAACCCCACGAAACTTCTGAGAAGGCCACCTTTGAATAGAATTGCAAATCTGAAAATGTGAATTTTTACAATATAGTACGATTTTACTTTGAATATTTTTATTTTTTTTTAAACCACTAAGGATGGAGCAAAGTACTCAAACTACTGGAGACCTTTTACTTTGAGTTTTCTTCGCGGAATTTAAAAAATTTATCAAAGTATTTCAAGGTCTAAAAATGTTTTTAAATTGTTTTTTTTTTTAATAAATGTTTCTTGTTTTACTTTTTTATACATAATTATTATATAAACAAATAAAAACTAGGTGACCGACCAGGCTGTCATTCCGATCAATATCAAGGGTCCGAAATAGTTAAAGAAATGTTTTAACATTTTTTTTTTTACTTTTTTTTTTATAAATTTTTGTTATATTTTACTTTTGTATAAACATATTTTGTACATAATTATTATATAAACAAATAAAAACTAGGATATACATTGTGACTGACCAGGCTGTCATTCCGATCAATATAAAGGGTCCAAAATAGTTAAAGAAATTGCTGATGATGGGAATACGTTTTCCGTTCTGTGGTTTGTCATCCGGATCAGAGAACTGCATGGGTGTCACTTTTTCCCACCTTGTTCACACCCAATAAAATATGTGTCCCGGTGACACTCAACACCGGGTAAGCAAAGCATAGACAAAGCATGGCCAACTGATACGAGCGCATGGCACGCACAACACGAATAAGTCCGTGCTCTCAGTTCAAATGTCGGTAGCCGACTGACGTGCGTTTGAAGTGCGTTCGTAGCGAGCTCGCTTGCAACCATTTCTATACATTTTCAAGGCGGCTGTTCGGTTGCGTGTTCGACTCGCACAAGTTGCATCATAATGGGACGCGATCGTCGAGATTTTTGTGAAACCATTTTTTTTTTGGCTGTTTGACGCCTCTATTTATTGAGTGCTTAGTGCCAGTGCTGCCAGATTTTTTGGGCCAGAAGTGGCTAAAATTGCAAATGAACGAAATGGCTAAAAGTGGCTAAATGAAACCAAAAAGTGGCTAGATTTGTGGTGATAGCATTTTCGAAAAAAAAGTGGCTAACCCGATCAAAAAGTGGCTAGATTTAGCCACAAAGTGGCTAAATTGGCAGCCCTGCTTAGTGCTACGACGATGGCGTCCCCGCAACTTGTATGATTCGATCACGCAACATGGAGCTTGTGCGAATCAAACGCGCATCATTCAACTTGTGCGGTTGTAAGCGAGCTCGCTACGAACGCACTTTAAACGCACGTCAGTCGGCTGCCGACATTTGAACTGAGAGCATGGATTTGTTCGCGTTCTCCGTTCCATGCGCTCTTGTCAGTTTTCAATGCTGGCCAGTGATTTCGGTTTTCTGTTTGGATGCTGAGCATCGGCGCTCGGCGCACATTAAGAGTCGCACAGTTGATACCCTCTCTAATTTGCATATATTCCGCTGCCACTAAAATTAAGCAATTGAATGTATAGAGCATAAAATTGCGGCGTATGTACATACATTGACGTTTGGGCTTCGTCAAAGTTGTTGGGAATTTCTTTTTCGCTTGTGTGTGTGAAGAGTTGTGTATTTCCATACAAAGCAAAGCGGCATATTCTCTTCTCACTAAGATATGATAATAACATTTTTACACAACATAGATTATTAACCATTTCTGCATCATTAACTCAAAAATCGCGTTTTTTGACTTATGACATTCTTCTAGTAAATGAGCGATATATGAATGATAATAATTGTAATGCTATTTCCAGTATCTGAAAAGCGCATTGAAATTGGTTAATAAAAAAAGTAGTTAGCAATAATATTGCAGGCGCTTTTTTTTTTGCACTTACGATGTTTTCGGTTGCACTCGCGAAGCCTATTTAGCTGAAATACATATCGAGCCCTTCCCGCGAAAAAGACGTAACCAACATTTTTTTGGATTTTCGGTTTTTGATGCAATTATGTTCATAATCACCCAACTCATCCACACAAAAAATTTCATAATTTTATCTTGCGTATTTACTGAGATATCAGCCTGTCAATTATATCGCAAGCGCCAGATTTGCTGCGAATTTCAGACGCGTTCTCGCGAAAAAAACGTTCTCCTGTAAAATTTGCTTTTGTTGGTTACTCCATTTTCGCGGGAAGGGCTCGATATATATAAAAAAAAATAAAAAATATATGGACGGGGCAGATAAGTGGGACGGAGGCTACAGTCGGACGTAACCGACAGTAGGAGACCCTGTACTTTGTTTAAAATGTAATTTAATTTTTTTGCCGCTCGAATTAGCTACCGATTTCAATGATTATCGGTACCCAGAGAACACCACATGGAGGCCACTACGATAGTAATGGGGTCTCTTAATACAAAATAAATTCAGAAACCTACAAGTCGACTTGAGTTGCTTAATATAAACTCCTTTGTTCCCCAAAAATTTAAAATTTCTGCAATATGCGCAGAAAATTAATAATTAACCTAAAGTTTGTCTTTATTTATCATTATATTTATTATTTATAACTCATCATTATTTATACTAACTAGAATCCCACTATGGGTACTATAAATGGTCTCATATGCGCGAGTTGGCGCTACTATCTGAAATGAAATATTTGATAACGCTCAATCATCGAATTGACGGTCATAATAGGTCTGTAGTAAATTACTAGTACGTAGGTTTTGTAGCTCTTGCTGTACTGGGGAACGCACGTCAGCTTTAGGGGGAACAAATCTTCCAATAATAAAGAGTCCTGTGGCATTTGTAGCTCTACTGCAAGCAACATATAAAGCCTCGCGAGTTATCCTAAGAGTTGTATGTACTACCACTTTATTGTTCTTTGACTTTTGTGAATAGTTATACCTTTTGCATGTATAAGTGGAAATTTTTCTCGGTCAATGGTTACTTGCTGATTTGAGTGAAATTGAAAAGATATTGTGGCTTTCTGTAGGGGGTCCAAAAAGGTTCTATAAAATGCGGGCCCTTGGCACGAGCAATAATTCCTACGCTATCTAAGAATTTTATCCAAAGAATTTGGAGGGAATTTTATGTATTGAAGCTAATATTGTTCTTGAGTTTCTATTCCCTTAGTGACACGGTGTGCCTCCATTCTACCAGTACTGCTTTTAGCATGGGAACGGGAACCTTTCTTCGGTCATTTTGCACGTTGAGTTGCCTCGGTAGTGGTTGTTGGATCTGGATTATGCATTGTTGTTTTATCCATTTTGATCGTGAATAGTAGGCGAGTCCGATATCAGAACTACAAAAACCGTTAGTACACCTGAACCGTACAAAAACCATTAGTACACCTGAGGCTCCATTTAATTGACCACCTGCCGTATCTATATTGACCGTCATCATATACTTGGCAGTGGTTTTAAGAATTAGGGACGTACATAACCCTTGAGTTTTGCTTGTCTTAAAATTGTTAACAGCCTGAAGGTATTTGTTCCTATTTTCAATACTAACATGGGATGCTTTAATAAAATCAAGAGCAGTAGAAATATGCTGAACAGTTGCAATGGAATTTAATTTTGTCGCGTTAAATATTTCTGTGTCATGTTATTTAGTGCTATCGCAAATGGTTGGTCGTCTCTCTGTCGCATAATCTCTGTGAGTTCGAAGAACCTAAAAGAGTCCCACAGAGAAGACCCGTATATAGCACTGAATGGGTCGTACGACTCTAAATTGGATTTGAAAATCCAACGATCCCCAACAGGACTTAGCTGGCGAAGATCGCCGAACACGATAACAGAGATTCCCCCAAATGGCAAATCTCTATTATTCATTATTTGCTTAAGGCGAGCATCCAAGTTAGCAAACATTTTGGCGCCGACCATTGAAATTTTGTCGATAATTAATACTTTAACATCGACAAATCTTGAACAAAGTGTATTCAACAAATCGGGCCCTAGATTTTTAAAGGATGCTGCCGATTGATTCACTGGAAGTGAAAAAAGAGAGTGGAGCGTTGAACCCGCAATACCGAAAGCTGCCTTTCCTGTGGGTGCACATAGGAGAATTTTAGCAGTGTTGGCATCGCAGCCTGGCATACGACTATATAATTGGGAAAGGGACTGGAAAAGTGCTGAAATAAGCCTACTCTTGCAAACGCCATCTCCGCCACCTACGAATTCGTGCAAAATTCTTTTATGTTGTACGTTATGCATAACATGTGAAAAAAAGGTTTTTTGCTTTAAATTCAGGGACCAGGGAAGCTTGATTACTCAAATTGTATCACCCGAGTCTTCATTATTGTCATTGTTGGCATTGACATTTAAAACGTTTATTTGGGAACTAACTTCAGGAAAAGCTAACGCCCTAAATTCATCATCTATATGAAAAGCTACCTGTTCATCTATATTATCTTCACTATTGCCCTCAGCTTTCATGGCCTCTAAGCGCGTCTTCTAAATTTTCTAATACGTTATAATTCTTAAAATTATCCCTAAGAATTTCCTGATTCTGGCCATAAAGCTCCTCACAATTCCTTTGCACTACGTCTATCTGCTCATCTCTCCAAGGGAAATACAGCATTATCAATTCCCTGAAGTAATTTTCCCTATCAGTATTTACATTGAAGCTTCTAAATCTAATGATACGTGGCTTAGATCTCTCTAATAAACCCACTGCCATCTAAAAGTTGAAGAGGTAAGCCACGTATCTCTTCATTCTCATCATTCTCTTCATTCTCATCATTCTCTTCATTCTCATCTTCGTTGTCGCCAATTTGACGAGCGGGTCTTGTAGATTTTGTGTAAGAATATTTGGCAGCAAAAGGTATAGACTATGGGGTTGCTGTGCATAATGATCGATAAGACCTACTACAATAATGTCAGTAGAGTCCGGAGGTATATTTTGCAGTTGTTCTCTTGATTTGAGCATCCTTACCCGTTGCTCGGGCAATGAAGTATTTATATATACTTCTGCGTTCGAAGCCTCAGACAACCGCAATCCCAAGGAACAGTAAACGGCTTCTTGAATTTATTCCCTATATACTGTAGCTTTTGTTTGATGCTAAGATTACCTGTGTGAATCTCGTTCACTGCTTCCCGCATCAGCTTAGATATACCCCTTTGGGATTTATTAATATAATTTATGTTATAACTACAGCATGCGTAAGGATCCAATATGAATTGGATATCCATATTGGCCCTCTGCATTCCGAGAATGTGTTGATTATACACATTCAAACTAATGGCTGCAATGCTTGTCTTCAGCAATGTAGGTTTTCCTGATGAAGAGAAATTTGATGAAATTCTTCAGGCAGTGCACTGTGGTCGGAATGCCCGATTTTTTGGCATAAAGTCTAATTCTGAAGGTAGAGAGTTGAAACTTGGTACACTTGTTAGTAGTAATGTATGCAGTAACTGTTTAAAATTTGAAACAGATTGGGCCACGCCCACTCATACCGCCCATATAAGAAAAGTTGAAAATCAGTAATATTTCATTTATAATAACAAAACAAACAAGGTATTTCAAAATTTATTTTGAATAATTAAATATTAAATATCTTCAACATCTACTGAGTATGAAAAAAATTAAGTTGTGAATCGTTATCGCTATAATCGCTGTCATCGCTGTCATCGCTATTGTCGTTATCGTTATTGTTTTCATCATAATTATCAAATGCAGGTGCTTCCAATAGCTCTACGACTGTTTTTGGTAAAGCTTTCGTTTTATTTTGATGCAATCTGTTATTTAAAAAAATGCTTGAAATCAGAGGATCCGATGAGTCGATAGATCTTTGAAAAACATCCGTCAAATTGTTTAGCCTGTTATTCTGGCGAGCATGTGACCGTCTATCGCGCTTATATAATTTGTTGCGCGCTTCTGAAGCGTTTTCCCCTAGACATCCAACAGGCATAACCGAAGATTGTATTATTTGGGAGCCATGTACTAAAATCTTATGTACGGTAGGAGACATTGGAAACCATGAGTACTTATCCATGTAAAATGTAAAAGTTTCCTCGCAGAAATGTTGAAACTTTAAATGATTAATCGGAAATTTACAGGAAATCGCAATTAAAATGTTGTGGAACCGTTCTATAATAAATAGCTCAATATCCAATACCAATGCCAATAAGATTTGAAAATGCTTTTCTCGCAGTGTTACCGTCATTCGTATTGCCATAACCATTTGGTTTTGGCTGATCTACAAGTATTCCCATTTTAGCGCGTAGTCTCTCCTGAATATATTGTTTTTTACTTGTCATTTCTAATTTGTCCTTTTCATCTCTTATTTGCCATTTTTTAAAACTCATTCTGTAAGATAATTTTAGAACGAATTCAAAGACGCGTATCCACGCATGGAGCGGACTAATAGCATACTGAAGACTTCCAGGCTTTGGCATATATTTTAATGGGGATGGGTTGGTAATACTCATAAAATCTTTCGGGCCAGCTCCACAAATTGGGCATAATTGAGATGATTTTGTAGATGTTAGAGTATTCAGGACCTTACCATCTATTAGCGTCATATACAATTCAAAACTCACAGAGATTTTCTGATTTTGAATTGTATACTCAAATTCTGACAAACTCTGTATTTGTGTGTCCAAATTTTGTTTTTCCGAAAGAATGTGGTCATTTGTTTCCTTGACAAACTCAATTTTCAGGGGTCTACAAAATCTGACCGATTGAGGTGAGTGATTTATCCATAAGTTTTCTCCACAATTTCCCACCAACTTAAGGGGTATTACGCTTGTGACAAATAGTGCATGGTCATTGCATATAGGTTCTTCATTCAAAAATCTTTGCTTGTATAAGCTTTGTCCTGTTGATCCATCGAAGCCATAAGTAGCCAATAGTTTGACGCTTGTTATATTTTTATACCGCTTGATCACATCTTCTTGCATATATAGAATACGGCTGATAGTGTGGTTTAATAAATTTTGCAAAGTGACTTCAGCTTTTGTTTCCGTCACTGATACTTCTTTGGGTCTGCATTCTAATTTGGCGTGCAGTACTCTTTCATAAGAAGGATAAATATCACAAAATTGTTCTTTTCCCATCTGTCGTATACTATTGTACTGATTTTTTGTAAACGAATTCTCCAGTAAAAATGCCAGTGCCTCATGTGGTGTAAGCGAAACTGGCTCTGGCAAAAACATTTTTTTTTTTAAATTGCTGGCACTGTTTTCGTCTTGCATACATTTTCTTAACACCAATGATGTATCCTTATCATTGCACTTTTTTTGCTGAAACTGCTGCCGCGTGTAGCAGCAGAGTTGTGGGATTTTGTTCTGCCATATCGGCAGCCAATTTTCTCTTAAGCCTTGAGCCTGCTTCCGAATATTCCAGATGGGGACGTCCTATTTTTCGTTGTAAGTGTGTAGCATGTCTCTCAGGATCCAACTTAATTGACGATTCGATTGAAAGCCATTTCGAATGTTTCATTTTGAAATTGGAAACATTTCTCCCACATTTTGGCAAATACGTTCGCATGTAATTGTGGAAACTGGTGGCTTTGCGAATTATAAGGGTTCTCGTACTTAAATCAAAATCCTCCAAGCCGAGTTGACCGAAAATCCAATCTGAAACAGATTTTTCCGTTCGCTTATTGCTCCATGGTTCAAGCAACTGTAAATTGCTGAACACAAAACTAGCTGCAATACATTCAAAGTTACGGTAAACGCGCAAATAAGATTATTATCCTCTAAAACTGTATATATTTATGGAAAACGAGACATATTTACTTTTTCACATAGACTCATGGCGGGTTAGTTCTACTCCACAATTCACGAACACTTGGGTTTACTTTTCAACCTAAATAGCTTTAACAACACAAGACACATAAACAACAAAAACACATATTTAACAATTTCTACATTACATACACATTAAACATACCTGGCTCTTCTATTTCCATTATAAATTTAATATAAAGATAGTTTCTTTGCAAAATGATACAACTTTAAACTTTTAAAACTTTACACAAATTGCAAATGCAAACAAAGCGTCGATCATATGTTTGACTTTGACGCCCTCGTACAAAACCAGGGCCGCAACTACACAACTTTAATTTATCGATTAATTGCGCTTAGAATATCTACTTTCAAAATATAAAATCAAAACCACAAAAACTTTTCATGAAAATTTGGACTTTATGCCAAAAAATCGGGCTTTCCGACCAGTGTGCAGTGGTTTGAGAATTTCTGTTTGGGGCATGGAAAAATAGGGAATACCAAAGCGACAAAAAGAGTGTCCTCTCACTTCACGGGTGCATGAATGTCCGTGCTTGTCCTTTAAGTATTGTAGATGCTCAGATAGGTCTGTATTTGTCACATCAGTTGTGACAAATTGATCAATGAACCTTACTATGGATCTAATAGAGTCTACATTGTCCAAATCCAATAGTACTTAACAACAAAATGCTCTCCGAAAATACCCCCCTGCTTCTTCATTACTTTTAATAGTTGCCTATAGCGATAATCGAAATACCTAGCACAAGTTACTGGATCGGTACGTATGAGGCGTACTTTCTCACTTGAAGGCAAGCTTGAAGCTTCATCTCCCGTAACTTGTTCCTTTTTCAGTAACACAAGCAGTTCTAACCATTTACTTTCCGCTGCTGATAATGTAATAAAGAAAGTAGGCAGACCAAACTAACGAATCATGGCCATAACCTTCTTCTTCTCTGCTTCCCAGTGCGCAGGAGATGTTCGAATGCCCTTCAGAACCCTATAGCCCTCATCATAACGAATCAAGTGATCCATGTGCTCTTCGTTAAGAGCATGAGAGGCTGTGACTGCACGGGAAGTGCTATGCTTTCTTAAGCATATAGAAGTGCCATTCCTAATATTTATTAATTCTAACTTCTAATAATTAAAGAACAATTTGTCTATCCTACAACCTCTTCCATCCAAATTTTTAAGCTCAGATCTAGCTATTGAAGTGTAACTTTGTTCAGTTTTTCTCTTTATGCCAGCATATAACGTTGGAAAGGTTAACTCCTCAGAGTCAAAGTCGAGAACCATAACTTGGGGTCTTTGGCCTTCTCCAGGAGCAATTATGATTCTTTGCATGGCCTCACTATCTAACTGATTATTTTCAAGCAGAGTTTCTTGACCCCCAGGATTAAGCTCCTCAATTTCCACTTCTTCTTCAGGATTGAAAGGTTGGTGAAATTCTCGAATGAGACCCTCGACAAACTCTGAGTCTGCTTGTGAAGCTATGAAAGGAATCTGACTCTCTAAAATCGTGGGACGCTGTACAACTTTGTCCGGAGAGCCATTTGCACGTACATTTCTCATGTATTCGGCGTTTCTCTGGTTTTCTGCTTCCCTATTCTGGCTAAGGCTCCTATGTTTACTTACACGCTGACTAACTCGCCTTATGGCATCTGAAATAGCTTGGCGCTGCAAAATACGGGCACTTTGTCTCCGCACACTATTCAACGTCTGCTCGCCAATTCTTCCCGCCGCCGCTATTGTCGCCGCCATTGTCGCCGCCGCCGCCACCTTCATTGGCACGTCGGGGGCCGCCTCGATGGCCATCGCCTCGAGGGCCACCGCCTCGATGGCCACCGCCTCGATGGCCACCGCCTCGAGGGCCACCGACGCCGCGATTGCCGCCACCGCCGCGTTGGCCACCTCCGCGTCCAGCATCCACACCGGGGTAGAACACAGCGTTCTTTATGTAAATTGTCTGGAAATAAAATAAAATAAAATAAAATACCTATAATATATGTATAAATATTTATGCCGCAGCAAAATACGCAAATGTACCGGCCTGAATGTCGGCTGGCCAGGGCTGGGACACCAGCATGTGCCGGCCTTTGAGGCGGAATTTCTCAATACTTTTTGAATACTTTTACCGATAGCAACCAACACGGCAGCTCTTGGTTTTGTAGACGGACATCGCTAAATCGACCCAGCTCATCTCTCTGATCAAGAATATATATACTTTATGGGGTCTGCCTCCTTCAGCCTGTTACATACATTCTGACAAAGTTATTAACCCTGTTTTTCCCATTTTTCAAATGGGCACAGGGTATAATTAGCATCGTTTGGCCACTGCGACTTGTCCAGCAGCAGAAACCTTTCCTCATCCTCTTCAATATCAGATTCGACTTTCTTCGGTAATTTTCTGGTAAGGAAAAAAGAAAGAGCATCAACTGTGCGACTTTTAATGAGCGCCTAGCGCCGATGCTCAGCAGCCAAACAGAAAACCGAAGTAAGAATCGAAATCTCTGGCCAGCATTGCAAACTGACACGAGCGCATAGAACGGAGAACACGATTAACCCTCTAATACCCAAGGATGTCTCAAGACACGCATCACATAATTGTTAATTTAAAGCAATCGGTTTATTTGAAATTCAAATTATGAGCTTAACTTGAAAATTGACATAATTATCAAGCCCTGTACTTTGCGTTTTCTTCGCTGTATCTTATCCGATCGTAATGTAATTTACAGTATCGGTGGAGATTGTCATATACTACGTACATACCATATCCTAAGTCATTATCTGTTAAACTGTAGCTTTAAAGCTGCAAACTGTTGATAATTTGGCTTTTTCGTTAGCGGAGGAATGAGACGAATTATCAAAAAACCCAAACTAACTTGATCTGATGGCTGCATAGGAGCATCTGAATACAAAAAAAATGGTATTTCTAGCTCTTATGTCTGCAAGATCTAGGTGGTTTCTTTGTCTGATCTATCTTCGCTGTTTCTTTACTGTTTGTAATGTAATTCACAGCAGTGACGGATAATGCCAAAGGCTGCGTGCATGCCACATCCCAAGTCTGTAGCTTTTAAACTGTGGCTGTTGTGGGATTTATATACATTTATAAAAAAAATGGTTTGTTACATAACTTCGCTGTTTCTTGTCCGATTGTAATGCAATTCACAATATCCGCGGATAATTCTGTAGGCTACGTACATTCCAAATTGCAAGTCTGTAGCTTTATTATTGTGGCCGCAGTGGCACATATACGCATTTTGAAAAAGATTGTCTCTTGCATATCTTCGCTATTTCTAATTCAAACCATAAATAATCATATAGCATCGATGAAGAATATCATAGACTACGTACATGCCAAATTACAAGTCAGTAGCCCCATTATTGTGGTTGCTGTGGCGCTTATTGTTTTCAAGATTTTTGAGATAGGTGTAGATTTTTGATGATTCGCGGGTGAAGGAAGCGAGATATTCAAAATCTGAAACAAACTCGTGCTGCTTACGATAATAGAGAACCTGCATATCGAGAAATGGTGTCTCTATCTCTTTTAGTTGCTGAGATCTAGGTGTTCATACAGACGGACGGACAGACGGACATGGCTATATCAACTCAGCTCGTCGTCCTGAGTCAGAATATATATACTTTGTGGGGTCTACCACGCTTTCTGCTGTCTGTTACACACAGCTGTCATTTGCACTAAATTAATAGACCCTTTTACTTTTTTAAAGTACAGGGTCTAATTACGCAGCAAAATACTTACATTGTACGTAGCCATTTTATTTGTGATTGGCGCCAATTGCAGTAAATGTCAATGTAACGTATATTGCCACCTAGTCGGAATTTCGCCAACAGTGTGGCCGTAGCCAACATTGTGGTCGGCTGGCCAGGGCTGGGACACCAGCATGGGCCGGCACATGCTGAAGCGGATTTTCCCAAAATCTGTGCACATGATGTAAAAAATAATAATGCAGTAATTCCACCGCTGACGCCGCCGTTGCTGCCATTGTTGCCGCCGCTGCCATTGTTGCCACCGCCGCCACCGCCAATGGCACCGGCAATGTGTTTCAGGGCCAGAAACCGCCTCGATGGCTACCGCCTCGATAGCAGCGACGCGACCACCACCGCGTCCAGCATCAACCGCGGAACTAAACCCCGCGAAGGGCATATTATTGTTGATGAAAATTTGCTGGAAATAAAATAAATAAATAAATAAATAATAAATAAATTCAATTTCAAATATCAAATGTTTTGTATTTAATATGCATTAATATTTCCGGCCATTTGGGCAATTCCTTTACGTTTTGCAGTGATGTTGCGGCCTGCGCGGCTCGTTTGTTTTTAGCGGCCACCACCACCGCCGTTGTCATTATCGCCTTTGTCATCATCGTCTTTGTCATTATCGCCGTTGTCATCATCGCCGTTGCCATCATCGCCTTTATCATTATCGCCGTTGTCGTCGTCGCCGTTGCCATCTTTCACGGCTACGGCCACGGTCACGGCCGCGATTGCCACCGCGATTTCCACCACGGTGACCACCGCGCCCGACGCCTCGATGATCAACACCTTGTCCACCGCCAACGGGGCCTCTGCCGGAGGCACCGTCCTCAAATCTCATTTTATAGAAAATATAAACATTTTTTTTATTCATCAATCTTGCGGCGCGTCTCGGTTATGTGGCTGCCGCCACCCCCATTGTTGCCCCCGCCGCCAATGGCACCGGCAATGGCACGTCGGGACCAGAAACCGCCTCGATCGCCACCGCCTCGATCGCCACCGCCTCGAGGGCCACCGCCTCGATGGCCACCACCTCGAGGACCACCGCCTCGATGGCCACCGCCTCGATATCCACCGGCGCCGCGATATCCACCGACGCCGCGATGGCCACCTCCGCGTCCAGCATCCACAGCGGAGTTGAACCCCGCGAAGGGCATATTGTTATCGCATTGGTAGTGGACGTTTTCAAATCTAACAAACTCCTAAGTCCTTTCCTATGATTTTAAACATAAATTAAAATCACCTAATATAACTAAATTTTCTTCTAATATCGAATATTGCCGAAATAGATCCTCAAATTCTGTTGTAAATGTGGAAATCAAATAGCTCGGACTTTTGTAAATGATTAAAAAACTAATAAAGTTGTACCTGAAAATGCAGTACTCAAACACTACAGAGCCAATTATTTTTCTACCGCTAGTACAATGAGAGATCCTGTCAATTAACTCGTTCTTCACATATACTGAAATACCGGTTGAAGTATTTATGGAATCTAGACGGACAACAACACTATATCCAGGAATATATACATTTTCTGTGGAAATGAATGCCTTCACGAAGCAAAGAATAGACGATTGAAGCATTAGCTTGTCTGATCGAATATCATTAATATGCGAGTTTAGACTCTGTGTATTATGAAAGAAAATGTGTAAGGCGGAACTGTCGACTAAGTGATCATAATGTGATCGCAAAAGTTTTTCAGTCCGCAATTTCTCCAATTGGGATTTTACCTTATCACTAACTTGAGGAGCGCTAGGTGGATTAAAATTTCCAATAATAAACAATCCTATTGCAGTTGTCGCTCGACTGCAAGCTACGTATATAGCAGCACGTTTTATTATGCGACCCGTGTGGACCACGACTTTGCTATATGTTGCTCCCTGGCTTTTGTGGATAGTTATACCTATTGCAGGTATAACTGGAAACTGTCTACGGTCAATGTTAACTTGGTCACTGCCACTAAACTGAAAACTTCAAACAATTTTCTGGGCAGTTTCCCCTACACTATCTTCTGAAAATTTCATCCATAAAACTGTTGGAGAGTTGGATGTATTAAAATCTATTTGCATCAATACTCCTGATGCCCCATTAACTAAACCATCCCCCGTATCTACATTGACCGTCATCATGTATTTGGCTGTGGTCTTCCACAAAAGTGAAGTACACAGCCCCTACGTTTCGGATGTTTTAAAACTTTTAACTAATCTAAGCTTATTCTGTTTATCTACTCCGCTCAAATGTACAGCTTTTATACAGTCTTCAGCGGTACAAAAATATTGCTCTGTAGGTATTAAATATACGGCTTCCTGAGCGGATATCTCAGTGCCAGAAATGAATTCATGCCCTATATGTTGTAACTTTTGTTTAATTGTTACACTGCCGCCACTAATTGTTTCTCTCATAATCTAGAAAATACCTCTCTGGCCTTGTTAATATAATTAACGACATAGCTGCAGCAAGCATAGGGGTCCAAAATAAACTGAATGTCTATATTTGCTCGCTGCATGAGCATGAGATGCTTATTGTAAGCGTTAAGTTTAATAGCCACAAAAGATCGTTTTAAGAAAATTGTAGGCTTCTTTAAACTTGATCTTATTTCATTTAAATAGCTCTCATAATTTAGGTTAAGTTGATCGTGGGACAAAAAGCTATCAAAGTCACTAAAACGTTCTACGGAGTCACGATCAAATGGATACTCTATAAAAGCCCGAATCTTCTCTAAATTTTTGCGATGCTGAGCAACATTTGCACAACCTTCTTCTAACGGGAATAGTATTTCTGTTTGAGGCATGGGTGGGTATGGAATACCGAATCTACAAATTTGCTTGGACCTAATTTCTCGACTGCAAGCGTGCCCATGGTTATGTGTTTGATACACAAGAAATGGAGCTACTTCTGGGCACGTGGTATCAGTTGTGATAAACTGATCGATAAAGGACTTGACAGGCTGATAGCTAGACTCATTATTCACTACAAATTGGGGGGCATCTTTCAGCCAAAACATGCCATGAATATGTGGTGAGCCTCGTTGCTGAAACTCTACTCGCCAATCTATGAATGCCAAAGACACCTCCTTCCTTTTTCATCAGTTTTAAAACCTGCCTATATCGAAAGTCAAAATACCGAGCACAAGTAACTGGATCTGCTCTTATTAGACGGGCTTTTTGATCAAATGTAAAATTTGACGCTGCCTCCTCTGTTATGTCCTGTTGGTCTACATTTTTAGACAACAGGACTAAGAGCTCTGTCCACTTAGTTTCAGCTGCCGAAAAAGTTATAAAAAAGGTGGGAAGACCGAACTGTCTAATCATGGCCATTACCTTCTTTTTTTCTGCTTCCCAGTGAGCAGGCGACGTGCGAATTCCTTTTAAAACTCTGAATCCACCATCGTGCTTTATTAAACTATCTACATAATCTTCATTTAAAACACTTGCAGCAGATACGCCTTGATTGGCGGTGTGCTTTCGCAAGCAAATTGAAGTATTATTCCTAATATTAATCATCTCCAATTTCTTTAAATTATGAAACAATTTATCAGTTCTACAACCTCTTCTATCAAAATTTCTAAGTTCTGACCTAACTATGGTTGTAAAACTTTCCTGACACTGCCTTTTAATAGTAATAGTTGGAAAGGACAGTTCCTCTGCATCCGAATCTTCTATCATGTTTTGCCTTTGGCTTGCACGACGAGCAGCATCTTGGTCTCGTTCGGTTGCCCTGTAGACAGGGTCTTGTCGGCGCCGTGACCGACGCGAAGTATTAGCTGCTTGCTCCTCTTCTCTAACTATAGAGTTAGTTCTTCGAGTAGAGCGGCGGCTGGTATCATGTCTTTGTTCATTTGCCCCATATATAGGGTCTTGTCGGCGTCCCGATCGACGCGAAGTGTTTGCTGCTTTTTCCTCTTCTCTAACTATAGAGTATTGTCTACGAATAGAGCGTCTTGCATTATCGTTTCTACGTTCTTCATACCTAACTGGAGAATTGGAGCGGAGAATAGCTCGCCTAATACTGTTTTGTTCTTGTTCGGAACTCCTGAAATTATTGTTAATTCGCCTACTTCGGCGACGCTGTCTGTTGCTTTCTATTTCATTTTGTCTCTCTTCTACATTTTCCCTATGCTCTCTTATATTACGCAAATTATTTTGCCTTTCTTGCTGAGAATACCCTAAATTTGACCTATTTAACCGATTCCTAGCTCTTTGTCTCTGAGACCTGCTTGAAACTGTTCGTCTATTAAGCCTGGGCATTTTCAAAAGATAATAAATAATTAAATATTTAAAAAATTCAAAATTAAGAAAAGGTATAATAATTTAAATGTAATATATGCGGAAGTATATGTAGGCACTAAAGAATATATATATAAATAAATAACTATAAACAAAAACAAATATATATTTATATTATATTTAAGTGTGTGTAAAAAATAATTGTAATAAGTGGGTGACCAAATCCCTCGCGAAGTCAGAACTCAACTTGATAACCGAATCAGCTTAAAAATATAGGGACGGGGCAGATCAGTGGGGCGGAGGCTACAGTCGGACGTAACCGACAGTAGGAGACCCTGTACTTTGTTTAAAATGTAATATATTTTTTTTTTGCCGCTCGAATTCGCTACCGATTACAATTATTATCGGTACCCAGGGAATACCACGTGGAGGCCACTACAGTAGTAATGGGGTCTCTTAATCCAAAATAAATTCAGAGACCTACGAGTCGACTTGAATTGCTTAATACAAACTCCTTTGTTCCCCAAAAATTTAAATTTCTGCAATCTGCGCAGAAAATTAATTAATAATTAATAACCTAAAGTTTGTCTATATTTATTATCATTAAATTTATTATTTATAACTCATCATTATTTATACTAACTAGAATCTCACTATGACTACTATAAATGGTCTCATAAGTGCGCGCGTTGGCCCTACTATCTGAAATATTTGAAAACGCCCAATCAATGTGAGTCTCACTATTGGTTGTAGACGTATTCAAATCTAAAAGAGACCTATAGCTAATACTACCTAAAAAGTCAAAAATCCTACGACTACCTCTCTCTAGAGATCGCAAACACAAATTGAAATCGCCTAAAACTATCGAATTCCTATCCAAATATGGAAATTCCTGAAATAATTCCTCAAACTCTGTTTGAAATTTACGTATTGGATAACTTGGCGTTTTGTACACAACCAAGAACCCTACAGACTTATATTTAAACACAGCAAATTCAAATACTGCAGAAGACAAATTATTGGCATCAGCGTAATACCGACCACTTGAAGAAAGACTAACATTCTCGAAAATATCATTCTTTACATAGATGAGAATGCCTCTTTTTGGTCTAGTCCTATTAGATATTGAATCACAATCAAAGCGTACTGCACTAGTAAACCCAGAAATGTTATATGTTTCGCCTGAAAAAGTTGAAGTTTCAACGAAACATAAAACAGAAGAATGCAGCATTAGCTGATCGGAACAAATATCGCTAATGTGGCAATGTAAACTTTGCGTATTATGAAAGAAAATATTTAATAAATTACTGTCGAATTGACAATTGTAATGGGTTTGCAATAACTTACTAGTGCGCAGACTTTGAAGTTCTTGCTGAACTGGGGACTGGGAGTCCGATTTTGGAGGAACGAATCTTCCAATAATGAAAAGTCCTGTAGCAGTTGTGGCTCTACTACAAGCTACATATAAAGCCTCACGAGTCATCCTAAGAATCGTGTGGACCACCACTTTATTGTAGGTTGCTCCTTGACTTTTGTGAATAGTTATACCTTCTGCAGGTATAATTGGAAATTGTTTTCGGTCAATGGTCACTTGCTGATTTGAGTGAAACTGAAAAGTTTTGGTGGTTTTCTGTACGGGGGTCCAAGAAGGTTCTGAAGAATGCGGGCACTTGGCCCGAGCATTAATTCCTACGCTATCTTCTAAGAATTGTATCCAAAGAATTTGGGGGGAATTGGATGTATTGAAGCTAATATCCATTAGTACACCTGAGGCTCCATTTACTAGACCATCTGCCGTATCTATATTGACCGTCATCATATACTTAGCAGTAGTTTTAAGAATTAGGGACGTACATAACCCTTGAGTTTTGTTTGTCTTGAAATTTTTTACAGCCTGAAGGTATTTGTTCCTATTTTCAATACTAACATGGGATGCTTTTATGAAATCAAGAGCAGTAGAAATATGTTGAGCAGTTGAAATGGAATTTAATTTTGTCGTGTTAAATACTTCTGTGTCATCGTTTCGAAAAAACAAATGAATGGCATCATTTGGAAGTAGTCTTTCTTCAGATACTCGAGATTGAAGCAAGTGAATATCTTCAGATGACATGTGACCTGATGCCATGTTATTTAGTGCTATCGCATATGGTTGGTCGTCTCTCTGTCGCATAATCTCTGTGAGTTCGAAGAACCTAAAAGAGTCCCACAGAGAAGACCCATATATAGCACTGTATGGATCGTACGACTCTGAATTGGATTTGAAAATCCAACGATCCCCAACTGGACTTAGCTGGCGAAGATCGCCGAACACGATAACAGAGATTCCCCCAAATGGCAAATCTCTATTATTCATTATTTGCTTAAGGCGAGCATCCAAGTTAGCAAACATTTTGGCGCCGACCATTGAAATTTCGTCGATAATTAATACCTTAACATCGACAAATTTTGAACGAAGTGTATTCAACAAATCGGGCCCTAGATTTTTAAAGGATGCTGCCGATTGATTCACTGGAAGTGAAAAAAGAGAGTGGAGGGTTGAACCACCAATACCGAATGCTGCCTTTCCTGTGGGAGCACATAGGAGAATTTTGGCAGTGTTGGCATCGCAGCCTGGCATACGACTATATAATTGGGATAGGGACTGAAAAAGTGCTGAAATAAGCCTACTCTTGCCAACGCCAGCTCCGCCACCTACGAATTCGTGGAAAATTCTTGTATGTTGTGCGTTATGCATAACATGTGAAAAATAAGTTTTTTGCTTTAAATTGAGGGACCTAACAATGTTGGCCAAATTCTCAGCAGAAATTAAAGGCGGGAGCTTGATCACTCGAATAGTATCACTCGAGTCTTCATTATTATCATTATTGGCATTGACATTCAAAACATTTATTTGGGAACTAACCTCAGGAAAAGCTAACGCCCTGAATTCGTCATCTATATGACCAGCTACCTGTTCATCTAAAACATCTTCACTATTGCCCTCAGCTTCCATGGCTCTTCTAAGCGCGTCTTCTAAGTTATCTAATACGTTGTAATTCTTAAAGTTATCCCTAACAATTTCCTCATTCTGGCCATAAAGCTCCTCACAATTTCTTTGTACAATATCTACCTGCTCATCTCTCCAAGGAAAATATAACATAATTAATTCCCTAAAGTAATTTTCCCTATCGGTATTCAAATTAAAGCTTCTAAATCTAATTATACGCGGCTTAGATCGTTCCCTAACAAATCCACTACCATCTAAAAGTTGAAGAGGTAAGCCACGTATCTCTTCATTCTCATCGACATCTTCGTTGTCGCTATTTTGACGAGCGGGTCTTGTGGATTTTGTGTACGAATACTTGGCAGCAAAATCTGCCAAGCACAAGCGGTCAAGACTATGGGGTCGCTGTATATAGTGGTCGAGTAGTCCTACTACAAATATGTCAGTAGAGTCCTGAGGCATATTTTGCAGTTGTTCTCTCGATTTGAGCATCCTCACCCGATGCTCTGGCAAAGAAGTATTTATATATACTTCTGCGTTCGAAGCCTCAGACAAACGCAATCCCAAGCAACAGTAAACGGCTTCTTGAGCAGAAATCTCGGTGCCTGAGATGAATTTATTCCCTATATACTGTAGCTTTTGTTTGATGCTAAGGTTGCCTGTGTGAATCTCGTTCACTGCATCCCGCATCAGCTTAGAAATGCCCCTTTGCGATTTATTAATATAATTTATAATATAACTACAGCATGCGTAAGGATCCAATATGAATTGGATATCCAT